>VXBW01004503.1:218852-234607 GCA_013400375.1 Thinocorus orbignyianus
GGGGGTGGGGAGGTGTGTTGGCATTTTTGTGAGACAGCCTTTGTATAATTAAAACATGCAGATCTGACATTTCAGATGCTTGAGCATAAAAAGCCACCTTTGTCTACCTGCAGTTATTGAAACATTTGAATTTCAGTTAGAGTTTTCTTTTAGGTGAAAATCAGATGGTTTTGCTTGCAAGCAGTTCTGAATTAACCACTCCGATACCCCACCGTCTTACCTTCCCCTTTGGCCCCTAAACTGCATGGTGGTTTTGTAATCTTGAAGAAGCATGCCTTCAGAGGCGGAGGGCTCCAGTGTTGACTCCATTGTTCCAAGGTGAAGTCATTCATTACCCAGTATAATAAGGCTTACAAAACTTGGTAATTATTGTTCACTCCATAGGTCTAATCTGAGACTGAGTGCAAAGAAAGATAAATTTCACAGCTGCTGGAGCTATGCAGTACACAGTGAATCAAGGACATTTACAGAAAAAAAACAGTTGTAACCAGATGTATCGATACAGCTATAACCAAAAGTCCTTCATTTCATTCTAAGTCTTTTTTTTTACCAAATAACAGGAACATACTGGAAAAAAAAAAAAAGTGTTAAAACAGATTTTGCTCTAGTGGAGAAAATATTTTTTATTCCTTGTAAACATTTATCCACCAAATTCTCTGTAGTAGCTATTTCTTCATTGTGTGTATAAACTCAACAGAGGAGTAGGGCCAACTGAAGCATTCGTGTTAGTTCTAGTTGGACATATGTGGTGTTAAAGCTAAGATAAAGGAGAGGCATTCTGGTGTCATTAGTGGGGTGAAACTAAATGCTATCCATAGTCCTAAACCTAATGCCCCATATTTAGTTAATCTTTATTCACAAAACCTTTTGTTTGCCTTTGCTGCACAACGAAGATTTCTCTTTCTTTGCAAAATGGATTCCTTAAAGCAGTTTCTTGTCATGTCTTATTTACTCTGTCAGAGATGCAAATATTACCTGTTAGAAATGCATTCATCAGTAGAAGACACAGTACTGTCCTTGCAGTTTCTAAGGAACAGAGCAAGTGAGTTAATGAGTGAATGGGTTAATGAATGAATACATTAATAAATTTACCTTTAACCTCCAGAGATTGCAGAGTAAGTCTTTATGCTGTAAACAAGTACATAAAAGTCTCACAGTCTGCAACCTCAGGCTCACTTCCTTATACTGCAAAACAAATGAAAAATCCAAAACACGATTCACCATGACTGAGAAACTCCAAGGAATAGCAGCCTGGCATGAAGACGGGGCATAGATCAGGTTAGTTCTATACTTCATTCAGTTTATATATCCATCATGAAGAAATTAGAAGGGAAATTCGTACACCCGATCAAAGGGTAAATTCAGTTTCTTCAGAACACGTATTGCAGATTTCAGAAGCTGCAGTATTCTTCCCCTGCAAAACTGTCATTAAATAAAGATCTTTTTGCTGGAAGATGAGCATCTATGTGGACCTTAACAAGATTGTGCTACAGCAACATTGATACTCTTGTTGATTTGGCATGTAGGAAGTTCAGAGTAGTCTGAATGTTTGACTTTCTGTAATGAGACATTCCTCATAAGGAAGCTGTGTGATTCTTACTTACTGACATTAATGCCACCTGTGTAATCACCTGTAGAAAATAATCTGTTTATAAAATGTGTTAAACACTAGTCAGTTCAGGAATTAGGTACCAGAGGAAATCTACAAAATGCCACCAAAATTAGACCTGGGTGTGGTAACAATAATTCTCTGAATATCCACGTATTTCTATATCAGAAATAGTATAATGCTTTAGGCTAGAAGTACCAAATGATGCTAAGGCAAGTGAAGGTTGAAGGTTAGATGTTATTTGATTCTCATTATTGTCAGCAATTTGACTCAAGTGATTGTAAGAGAAGATTTTTCCCTCAGTCGCAGATTACCAGGATAATGTCGTTTCATTCCTTTAGCTAACCTCTGTGCCACTTGATCTGTACACGGCATCAGTGGTAGCCTTTAGAATGCAACCACAAAGCTCTTTTGTCGACGAGTTTGAAGCTTAGGGTATATGCTTGAGAAATGTTAATGTTCACAAGTAGGTCATTGAGTGCTTATACCAGTTTGATTGGAGTAGTAACTTTTGGTATTTTTGTTCTTTCACAGAGTAACTCTACAGTCACTTAAGCAGTTCAAGTGTAAATGCACAACAGGTACTCAGAAAAAGATAAAGAAACAACTACTTTTAGAACCTCATACTGAGGACCTCCTGAAAAAGAGAACACTGAAACACAAAACAATTATTTGTCCAACATTTTTCTATGCTCCCTCTGATACTGGTAATTACTGAGCATACTTGTGATTGAACATTTATTCCCCTGCAGCTGGGTTCTTTCTGTTGCAGCCTTATCCCAGTCATAATGCTTTGACGAGAGACTCCAGACACACTCAGCCAAAATGGACCATCTCAGTGAGAGGGAGTAAAGGAAACATGCTAGACCTGAGGTCACAGCGTTCTTCAGCATCACCTTGCTGATGCTTGCAGGCATTGGGATCCAGAAGTTGCTTCTGCCCACCCCACCTCACCCCATTGTCTGTGTTCACCAAGAAAATGCTCTTTGGGGACAGCATCCAGTGGATAGAGTTTTGAAACCCAAAGAGGGTGTTGGAATACATTCTAAATTACATCCAGTGTCACCAGATTATTTGGTTTTTTCCCCTTCTCTGTCCTTCCTCATTGTCTCTTCCCATCAGATTCAATTCATAAACGTTTCACACTTTTCTCTGTTACTGTGTTCCTTTTACCACTTTCAAAGTCCTGTTCCTATGCTTTTAGTCATTTTAGTCCCTTCACAACAAATTCCCGTCACCTCTACACCAGCATCTCCCACCAGAAACATCAAAATAGCAAGACATTTCATGCTATTGCATTACTCACTGAAATTCTTTGTATAATTAAAGATCATCAGAAATTTTTCATCATAATTGTGTTTTCATTTGAGGAAAAATTGTGTTTTCACTTCATGGGGGAAAAAAAAGTCATTATAAAACTGTAATTATTTGCTTAGATTTCAGAACATGTTCTACTGGAAAATCTAAAAATAAAGTGCTTTATGATGATATTTGGTGACATTTGTTAATTTTGAAACTTTGAAAATTGGTTGAAAAAGAATTTGTGACATTCTGAAATTACTTTTCTAAAACTGACCTTCATATGCAGCTTCCAGTTTATGTGATATTTTGAAAATATTTTGTACCTAAAACAGTGGACTATCATAATAAATAAGGCTTGAATACTGATTAATTGATGTAGAAATACTTGAGTGAGAGTTGTTCTGCTGCTTAATGCATGAGGTGAGGTCAATTCTATCATGATCCTTTCCAATCACTGATATGAAGAAGCCAGTGCTTATGACACTATTGTAGCCTCAGTAAAAATCACATTTTATGTAAGTCATATTAGGTAGGGATATATCACCACTTCATTGTATCACTTCCTGACAAAAGAGGTCATGAAAACAGCATAAAATTTGCTGGTGGGATAGAAACTTATCTTCTGATGTAGTAGCAAGTAGTCGAAATCAGAAAAAGTGGAGGAAGGTTTATTTGTATTTAGTGATCACAACCAAAAATTTTAGTCTTAGAACTAAGCTTCCTTTTAAATATGGCACAATTCCGTAACATTTAAATGTCTCTGTGAAGTGATCTAGATCTATGTGGCAGCTTGCATTTTGGGAGAATTCTTCTACTTAGCCGATCTTGAGACAAACGCTGTTGTTCCCAGTGTGCGCACTGACAATGAGATTTCTGTCCTCTCTAAAACAGGAAGCAGTTATTGAACCCCATCTTTAAACTGCATTTCACCTTATGTCGTGGTAGAGTAAGTTCCCTGCAAACATTGTTTCTGCCATATTCAGCTCTGTGTTATCTGTGACATTTAATGTAGGCACACCAAAAAAAAGAAACTGTTTATTGCCCTCAATTAAATTTGATCCCTTCTAATGGCATAATGCCAAATAATTTCATTTTATTTTTTATTTTTCGTTTTTATTAAACTTACTGAAATGGAGCGAAGCAAAAGAATACCTTGGTAACTGAGTAATACAGCTTCCAACCTGGTTTCCAGGTGACACAGACCATTCTTAATGCTAGTTGTAAAAATACCCTGCTTTGTTTCAAACTGTTTAAAACCAGAAGATTTTCTAAGAAATAACATGATGAAGTTAGTAATTTCAAAGTTAGTAATTTAATGTATAAACAGTTTTTCTTCCTTTGGCAGATAAGTTGTGCACTGAAGCTCATCTAAATTATTTCTTCACAGCGTAGTGTGTTTGCATGGGATGACAAAGAGCAGTTTCTTAAGCATAGTGGCTTTACATGCTCTGCCAACCCAGGCCTCTGGTCTTACCAGTTGTGTGGAGTACCTGAAGGTTTGCAATCCCGCTCTTCACTGGCTAATCCAGCTCAAAGTTCACTAGCAATCAAATGTACCCTCTCGGATCAGAACACACCCAGATAGAAGATAGTCAGAAATAGGACTCAGTGAGAATGCAGCGTGGTCTACAGCAACCAGGCGCACATCTCAGCCAGACAATCCACTTGGATACACTGAACTAGCCCTTTTATTCACCTTTTATTTTGCCATGCTAGTTTCTCCCCAGTCCACTTTGATCCCTCCCTTTCCTCCCCAAATTCTCTCATCCCTTAATGAGTGCTTTGCCTCCCTCAGTCTGTGAGCAATATGGGAAAGGGGATTTGTTTGTTTGACTTCTCCAGCTGAGTTACACACAAGGGGCGATGGTCTGACTGTGCTTTGATAGTCTTAGGCATCTAAGACATCTGATTCCGTGTCTCATTTTCACTGAAAATGGCTGCTAGGGTTAGAACCACAGAATTGTTGGAGTTGGAAGCGACCTTAAAGATCATCAAGTTCCAACCCCCCTGCCATNCATGTCCTTCCTGTGCTAAGGACTCCAAACCTGGACAAAGTACTCCCAAATTCTTCTCTCAAACTCCATCAATTTTGTCTGATCCTGTCCCAGCCTTTGCATAGTTGGTGATCAGCCTTTAATCGCACAGCCTAGCACAGTCTACTGGAAAATCCACACTGCATTCTAAATAGCTAGAAAATTTTGTGCTTTTATTGAAACATGTAAAGAAAAGAGGCTACAGGAACATAGTATTTTACCATAGTCCTTATCACTCTCAGTGTTTAACTGTTAGTACCTGAATAAGCTAAAACAAAAAATGATTATTTTTTGTTCTTTATGTTTTAAGAGTAAAGTAGTGATACTTCCAGTAACATACTAATTGTGGATTTTTTTTCTTTTGCAGATTATAGAGTCAACTGACATACATGAAGGAGAGGGACAAAACTCTTCTTCGCACACATGAATCATTCAGGTAAGAAACTGGACTTCATATTTCGTGACTATGCTATATATAAATTGAATTTGAAATTATTATAGCAACATAGAATGGTCACATTTTCTAGGATGAGAAGGGGCCTTTAATATCATAATATTGGAGGGGACACAGCAGGGAGAGCCACCCCAAATGACCCCGGGGTTCTCCATGCCGTGTAACATTGTGCTCTGCAATAAAGCCTGGGCCTTTGGTCTTTCCAAAGCAGCCCTTGCTTGAGGACTGGCTGGGCACACGTCTGCTGGGGTAACCCCACCGCAGCCTGTCTAGAGAAAAGGGGATGTTCTCTGTGTGCTTTAGAATCAGGAGGCTTCCTAGGTTGGAGGCTGTCTTGGGCGCAATCTCAAAATCACAGAACCACAAAAGGACAGTTTTCAGTTGCTAGAGAACTAAGAAGGGGTTGAGTAGAACTACTTGCTTAGAAGTGTGGAGGGTAGACTTTGGCCTACTGTGGAGCCTGGTTGACAGGGTCCCTTGGGAGGCAGCCCTGAAAGCACAAGGGCCCAGGAAGGCTGGATGTTACCCAAGAAGGAGATCTTCAAGGCATAGGGGCAGGCGAAATTTACATACAGAGACACAAGCCAGCAGGGAGGAAGGCTGGCGTGGCTGGAGAGAGAGCTTTGGCTGGAACATGGGGGAGCAAAGCAGAGTTTCCCAGCTTTGGAAGAAGAGGTTGGCGACTCAGGACTACAAGGACGTCATGAGGTTATGCAGGGAGAAAAGAAGAATGCCCAAAACAAGCTAGAACTTCAGCTGCTTCCTGTTGCAAAACGCAATAGAAAGTGTTTGTCTAAATATATTAGCCGCAAAGGAGGGCTAAGGAGAGACTCCATCCTTTCTTGGATGCTTGTCCCAGACAGGGCTGCAGCGTGTGGGCCCCCACTAGACCCAGTGTCCAGATCCAAGGTGTCCCCTGAACAAAATGGGCCAGAGCCTTGAGGATGAGGACACCAAGGTGCTGCCAGAAACATGACTGCTGCCAGGGGGCAAGGACAAGCTGCAAGGGTGGATTCTCCTTTTGCTGGCTTAGGAACCATGCCCTTGCTGGGGAGAAAGCAGAAAGCCTGAGCAAGGCCTCAGCCTGCGAAAGGCAGATACCAGCAGCTTTGAGAGGGCCACTGAAATGACATTGCTCTGCACCAGATCAACAAACACATCCGTCTGGATTGACTCTGTTTTCTGCATTAATATTTATTGATAAAAACGGGTCCTGTATAGGTGTCTCTGAGCGGTATCTCTTCCTGCCGTCTTCCCATGCATGTCTCTGGTTTTCCCCAGTTGCTCTTAAATCCAGGTCTTCACTGAAGCTCTCTGGGGATCTCCTTCTGCAAAGAAACCATAACAAAAATCGGGTGTAAAGAGTGAGAGTTTGCTCCATGAGTCTTCCTCCGGCAGCCCAGCCTCTGCTCTGGGACCAGCTGGCACCCAGGCTGGAGAGACCGCTTCTCCCTCCACCCTTTCTCCCACCCAGGGAGCAAAGACTCTCCCTGCCCCTGCCCTTGTAGAGCCAATATGGCCTCAGCCAGCATGGACAGAAAGTCTCGAAACCTGAGGCTCTCTGGTGCCGGGGAAGCGGGGACTGGGGCAAGTCCTGCTGCTGGGGCAAGGGTCTGGCTGTCCTCCCACCACCACCTGCCTGGAAGCTGCAGCTGGGGAGCTGCAGGGACCATCATGGACATGAGGCTGATCTGGTTTGCGTTCGGCTTTTGCCTCTTTGCCAGATGCCACTCTACTTCCATACCCTACCAATAATTCTCTCAGCTGCTCTTTCCCCCTCCCAGCAGGGACTCTCCCCATTACTTCAATAAGTAGCTTGCTGGCAAAGGGACACTTCTGCCCTGGCATCTTGCCCACACACATGCACTGTACCTCCAGATGAAGGGTTTGCATTACCTAGTTCTGCATGGTGTAGTTGGCTGTCCCCAGAAGAGATGCTTCCTTGCCTTCCTCAGCCAGTCCCTTGGAGATAAAGCACAGGGGAGGAGGTCAGCCTTGACCTGCCCCTGAGGAAACGCTCATTCCACATCTGTGCCCATCATCTGGACCCGTCTCCTGCTGCTCCACAGAACGTGGTGGGGCTTAGTCTTATCCTCGTCAGTTGCTAAGGGGCCAGAAAGCACTGGGCCACAATGCACTGAGCAAGTCTTAGGAGGGGTGACACCAGCCCTGAAATGTCCCTTGAAACGTCCCCCCAGGGAAGGGCAGTGCTTGGGAGCACACAAATCTCAGTAGATGCCCAGAGGGCAGCAAGTCCCCACTACAGCTTTTCCCCGTGGCCCGATCCTAGCCCCCAGTCCCCAGCCCCCAGCAGATACTTACACAGACAATAAAATCACGGGGTGCACTGCTGGCAGTCCCCTGTGGAGAGGCCCTTTGGGAGGTGTTGTGCAGGGTGACTGCCTCCAGCGGTGTTTGTGCTGGCAGCCGTATTATCACCTGGCTCCAAGACCCTTGGAACGACCAGCAGTGTCTCAGGAAAGCATCTGGCTGAAAGCAGAAGGAGAGAGCATGGAACATGAGGACTTGATGGGGCCAGTGCGCTCCCCGCATGTCAGCCAAGAGCACAGCCAGCACTGCGCCAGTGGGCTGTGCTTGTGATTGAAATGAATGGCCTGTTGGGAAGTGGACAGAAGCACCTGGCTTTCCTCCCAGCCCAGGAAGGAGAAAAAGAGCCTTCCATGGTCATGGGAACTATCCCATACCCTGCAGTGGAGCCAGGCCTTTGAAGAAACCTGTGCAGAAACCTTTGCAGCCTCCCCTCACCCTCCACTGCCCCAGATGTGGAGCAGTAAAAGACCAACAACTGGTCCCAGAAGAGCCTTGTGCAGGGCCCTCCCAGCCCTCTTTCCCAAAGTGCAGCCTCACCTGTTTCAGAGTGTCCATCTGGGCAGCCAGGCACACAACCACATTCCTCATCAGTGCCACATCTTGGTCTTCTTCCCTGCAGTCACCAGGAGAGCAGATCTTGTCAGAGTGTTGCCCAGCCCTTCCAGAGCCCCCAAGCTCAGGAGGAGCAGAGACAGAGGTGCTCCAGCACCCGTTTCTTCCTCCGCGTTCTAAGGAATTCCCTCCCCGGCCAGGTTTAGTAAAAGGCCTTGGCAGGAGCCCAAGGCACGAGCCCCGGCCACTGGGCAAGTAAAGGCAAAGCAGCACGAGCTCATCTGCTGCTACCCCACCACACGCGCTGCAGGTCAGGAGAAAGGAGAAGGCGCTTACCAGAGGGACCACAGGTCAGCTGATGCCCCAGCGTGCCCCAGCGGCATCTGAAAGAGAAAGGCTCTCCCTTTGAGTCCCGGAGCTGCCAGGGCTTCCCAGAGCCAGTGGCTCTAGAATGGCCTGGCAGAAGCTGCTGCTCATTCTCGGGGTTGCTGCCAGGACATGCAGGACTGGGACATTTACCCACTCCCAGAGGAGCCCAAGAGCAGTCACTCACCTGTGGCACATCCCATGCCCACCAAGTCTGCATGATCCCGTAGGAAGCACCAACTGTAATTCACATAACCATGGGAGAGTTACTTTCGGAGAGTTTCTAAGGATCCCTGCAGTCCCCATCTCTCCTTCTCCAGCATGCTGGCAAGAGAGTGGCTGAGGACATGGGGAAGGGGTGCAGAGAGAGGCTGTGTCTCCAAGCCCAGACCCTCTCCCTGGACCTTGTTGCCCTGTGACACAGCCCTGCTTCCCGGGCACGCTTGATGCCCCACAGGTACACCCCAATTTCTCTCCCTCCCCTCTGCATTCTCCACATGAGAACCTTGAGAGATCCCTGTGCTGTAGATGTAGGAGGCTGGAAGGGACCTACCAGCTCCTCTCCCTCACGCCAAAGCTCTGCTCCCTGATTCCCTGGCTGTGCTGGCAGCACACAAAGACTCACCAAGAGCACATAGTTCCATTACTATAAGGATCGCAAAGATCCTCTTCTTATTGACAGCGACAGTCTCCTTCCTGCAAAAGAGGGAGTTGTGGCCTTAGCAGGGCCCAAGGGGAGAGCCCTGCCCAGGGGGACTTTCTATTCCAAGCTGAGGAGCAGAAATGTTGCAGGAGCCAGTGTCTCCTTGCCCTCTCCCACTGTCACCCCTGGTCTCCGTGTCCCCACTGCACCATCTTGTACTCACAGGGTGGAGATGCCCCTGCTGAGGCGTCTCTGGACGCAGTCCACAGCCGCCAACAGAATGAAGAGACACCCTGGGCAAAGAAAGCAGAGACAAAGCTGAGGACCCCTCTTGAGGACACCGGTCCAGTGCATGTCAGAACCCTGCAGGGAGGTGGGCACTGGTCCCCACTCCCTGGTGTCAGGGCTGAGGTTATGCGCCAGAGAGGGGGGCAGCTGGTTGCCCCCTGGGAGTGGTGTCCCAAGTGCCAGGCAGGATCGCCTCGCAGGCAGGCCACTGATGGCGTGTCCGGACAGGGAGGGTGTCCCAAGTCCTGGGGTACCCCATGGTTCCTCCAGTATCCCACAAAGATGTGGGCAGACATGGTATCCAGCTCCCCGGGGTCTCACAGGCAAGGTGGCCACAGACCTCCTTCAGGGCAGGATGGTGCTGCTTCTGCTGCTTCTGCACCACCAGGGTGGTGGGTCCTGGCTGAGCCAGGCGGGCTTGGTGTAAGCATGGGGTGGGTGAAAGGCAGCCCTGAACTTACAGTCCTCCTCCGCAGCCCTGCAGCGGACAAGCCTTGGCCTCTTGGTGCCCTCAGCCTGCCTCACTCTGGCCCGGATGATGGCAGCTCTCAGAGGAGCCTGAATCCTCCCCATCCTCGTCAGCCACAAAACAATTCCGAAGCTTCCGTGCCCTCCGTCAGACACAGGAGTGTTGCCTATCTGGGCAGCTCCCTACTGGAGATAGCCGAGAGGAGAACGCCTGCCACAGGCACACAGCCAGGAGTGCCCTGCGAACCCCCCTCTTATGGCCCACAGTGTCCCACCTCACAAAGGCCTGGCCCTGCACCCTGTGAGGTCATGGCTGTGCTGGCACAGAGAGAGCTACAGAGTTGGGGGGGAAAGGGGTGGGGGGGAGCTCAGAGAGGGAACCCACTGAGCATTCTGGGCCGTGTTCTGTGTCAGTAGCTAGAATCTTAGAATACGCTAGGTTTGGAGGGACCTTGAAGATCAGCTAATCCAACCATCAACCTCATTCTGATAAAAACCATCACTAAGCCGTATCTCTTGAGCACTATGTCAACCAGTCTTTTTCATACCTTCAGGGATGGTACCTCCACTGCCTCTCTTGGCAGATCATTCCAATGCTTAATAACCCTTGCATTGTCAAAAAATGTGGTCATATCCCATGCGAACCTCATCCTGTGCAATTTCCTCTTTGCCTAGCACTTGTTACTTGGGAAAAGAGACCAAGCCGTGCCTTTCCACAGCCTCTTTTCCGGTAGTTCTAGAGAGGGAGAAGGTCTCCCCTCAGCCTCCTTTTCTGTAGAGTGAACAACCCCAGCTCCCTCAGCCTCTCCACATCAGTTTCATTCTCCAGACCCCTTGCCAGATGTGTTGCCTCAGGGTGGTCCGTTCTGTCACCTACCCAGTTACGGAGCAGGACAGACTGACATGTCTGTACTTCCCCAGACCTTTCTGATGGCTCTTCTTCTGCTGGTTGTCACATTTGCTAGACTCCAGTCAGCTGGGACCTCCCCAGTTAGCCAGGAGTGCCGGTCAGTGATTCAAAGTGGCTCAGTGAGCACTTCCACCAGCACCCTCAGTACCCTCGGATGGATCCCATCTGGCCTCATAGACTAGACAGTGTTGAAGACACAGCAGGGTGGGAGCTGGATGAACCGTGCCTGCAGAGCACCAAGGCTTCCTCTCTTCTCTTTCTGTGTGTCCCCCAGTGAGGCTGGGCAAGGGGCTGGGAGGGGACACAGCAAGGAGAGCCAAGACTAAATGAGACCAGGGTACGTGTAACGTTGTGCTCCGCAATAAAGCCTGGGCCTCTGGTCTTTCCAAAACAGCCCTTGCTTGAGGACTGGCTGGGCACACGTCTGCTGGGGTCGCCCCACCACAGCTTGTCGAGAGAATTGGGGTTGTTCACTGTGTGCTTTCGAGTGGAGGCTTCCTAAGTTGGAGGCTGTCTTGCACGTAATCTCAAAATCACAGAACCACAAAACGAGAGAGTTTTCAGTTGCTAGAGAACTAAAGGAGGTGGTTGAGCAGAACTGCTTTCTTAGAGGTGTGGAGGACAGATTTTGGGCTGCTCTGGAGCCTGGTTGACAGGGTCCCTTGGGAGGCAGCCCTGAAAGCACAAGGGCCCAGGAAGGCTGGATATTATTCAAGGAGGAGATCTTCAAGGTGCAGGCTCAGGCAAAATAGATGTGCAGAAAGACAAGGCAGCAGGGAAGAAGGCTGGCCTGGCTGAACAGAGAGCTGTGGCTGGAACGCATGGGAGAAAAGTAGAATTTCCCAGCTTTGGAAGAAGAGCCTGGTGACTCCAGGGGACCACAAGGATGTCATGATGTTATGCGGGGAGAAAAGTAGAAGGACCAAAGCCCAGCTAGAACTTCAGCTGCCTCCTGTTGCAGAAAGCAAAAGAAAATGTTTGCCTAAATATATTAGCCGCAAAGGAGGGCTAAGGAGAGACTCCATCCTTTCTTGGATGCTTGTCCCAGACATGGCTGAATCGTGAGGACCCCCACTAGACCCAGTGCCCAGATCCAAGGAGTCCCCTGAACGTAATGGGCCAGAGCCTTAAGGATGAGGACCCCCAAGGTGCTGGCAGGGACCGACGGCTCCTGCCAGGGTCCAGCTGCAAGCCTCATGTCAAAGGATTTCATCAAGGACCTCAGGCAAGGACAAGCTGTGAGGGTGGCTTCTCCTTTTGCTGGCTTAGGAACCATGTCCTTGCTGGGGAGAAAGCGGAAAGCCTGAGCAAGGCCTCAGCCTGCAAAAGACAGATGCCATCAGCTTTGAGAGGGCCTCTGCAATGACAGTGCTCTGCACCAGACCGACAACCACATCCCTCTGGCCTGACTCTGATTTCTGCATTAATATTTATTGAGAAAAACGGGTTCTGAACAGGTGTCTGTGAGCGGCATCTCTTCCCGCCGTCTTCCCATGCATCTCTCTGGTCTTCCCCACTTGCTGCCAATTCCAGGTCTTATTAAATGAAGGACTCTGGGGATCTCCTACTGCAAAGAAACCATAGCAAAAATCGGGTGTAAAGATTGAGAGTTTGCTGCGTGAGTCTTCCTCCAGCATCCCGGCATCTGCTCTGGGACCTGCTCATACCCTGGCTGGGGAGGCAGCTTCTCCCTCCACCCTTTCTCCCACCCAGGGAGCAAAGACTCTCCCTGCCCCTGCCCTTGTAGAGCCAATATGGCCTCAGCCAGCATGGACAGAAAGTCTCGAAACCTGAGGCTCTCTGGTGCCGGGGAAGCGGGGACTGGGGCAAGTCCTGCTGCTGGGGCAAGGGTCTGGCTGTCCTCCCACCACCACCTGCCTGGAAGCTGCAGCTGGGGAGCTGCAGGGACCAAAAAGACATAGGGCTGATCTGGTCTGCGTTTATTTCCCCCGCTTTCTAAAGGATTCCCTCCCTGGCCAGGTTGAGTAAAAGGCCTCCGCAGGAGCCGAAGGCACGAGGCCTGGCCACTGGGCAAGTAAAGGCAAAGGAGCATGGGCTCATCTGCTGCTACCCCACCACACGCGCTGCAGGTCAGGAGAAAGGAGAAGGCCCTTACCAGAGGGACCACAGGTCGGCTGGTGCCCCAGCGTGCCCCAGCGGCATCTGAAAGAGAAAGGCTCTCCCTTTGAGTCCCAGAGCTGCCAGGGCTTCCCAGAGCCAGTGGCTCTAGAATGGCCTGGCAGAAGCTGCTGCTCATTCTCGGGGTTGCTGCCAGGACATGCAGGACTGGGACATTTACCCACCCCCAGAGGAGCCCAAGAGCAGTCACTCACCTGTGGCACATCCCATGCCCACCGCATTGCCATGATCCCGTAGACAGTACCAACTGTAATTCACATCACGAAGAGAGAGCTACTTTAGGAGAGTTTCTAAGGATCCCTGCAGTCCCCCTCTCTCCTTCTCCAGCATGCTGGCAAGAGAGTGGCTGAGGACATGGGGAAGGGGTGCAGAGAGAGGCTTTGTCTCCAAGCCCAGACCCTCTCCTTGGTGTCCTGTGACACAGCCCTGCTTCCCGGGCGTGCTTCCTGCCCCACAGCTACACCCCAATTCCTCTCCCTCCCTTCTGTGTGCAGGGAAAACCTTGGGAGATCCCTGTGCTGTAGATGCAGGAGGCTGGAAGGGACCCACCAGCTCCTCTCCCTCACGCCAAAGCTCTGCTCCCTGATTCCCTGGCTGTGCTGGCAGCAGACAAAGACTCACCGAGAGCACATAGTTCCATCACTAGAAGGATCGTGAAGATCCTCTTCTTATTGACAGCGACAGTCTCCTTCCTGCAAAAGAGGGAGTTGTGGCCTTAGCAGGGCCCAAGGGGAGAGCCCTGCCCAGGGGGACTTTCTCTTCCAAGCTGAGGAGCAGAAATGTTGCAGGAGCCAGTGTCTCCTTGCCCTCTCCCACTGTCACCCCTGGTCTCCGTGTCCCCACTGCACCATCTTGTACTCACAGGGTGGAGATGCCCCTGCTGAGGCGTCTCTGGACGCAGTCCACAGCCGCCAACAGAATGAAGAGACACCCTGGGCAAAGAAAGCAGAGACAAAGCTGAGGACCCCTCTTGAGGACACCGGTCCAGTGCATGTCAGAACCCTGCAGGGAGGTGGGCGCTGCTCCCCCCTCTCTGGTGTCAGGGCTGAGGTTATGCCCCGGAGAGGGGGGCAGCTGGTTGCCCCCTGGGAGTGGTGTCCCAAGTGCCGGGCAGGATCGCCTCGCAGGCAGGCCACTGATGGCGTTCCTGGGCAGGGAGGGTGGCCCTAGTCCTGGGGTACCCCATGGTCACTCCAGTATCCCAAAAAGATGTGTGCAGACATCGTAGCCAGCTCCCCAGGGTCTCACAGGCAAGGTGGCCCCAGGCCTCCTTTGGGTCAGGATGGTGCTTATTATGCAGGGTGGTGGGTCCTGGCTGAGCCAGGCGGGCCTGGTGCAAGCATGGGGTCGGTGAAAGGCAGCCCTGAACTTACAGTCCTCCTCCGCAGCCCTGCAGCGGACAAGCCTTGGCCTCCTGGTGCCCTCAGCCTGCCTCACTCTGGCCCGGATGATGGCAGCTCTCAGAGGAGCCTGAATCCTCCCCATCCTCGTCAGCCACAAAACTCTTCCAAAGCTTCCGTGCCCTCCGTCAGAAACAGGAGCGTTGCCTATCTGGGCAGATCCCTCCTGGAGATAGCCGAGAGGAGAACGCCTGCCACAGGCACACAGCCAGGAGTGCCCTGCGAGCCCCCCTCTTACGGCCCACAGTGTCCCACCTCACAAAGGCCTGGCCTTGCATGCTGTGAGGTCATGGCTGTGCTGGCACAGAGAGAGCTACAGGGTGGCGGGGGGCAGCAGGGGTGAGAGACCCCGCTGAGCATTTTGGGCTGTGTTTTGCGTCAGTAGCTAGAATCCTAGAATCCTCTAGGTTTGGAGGGACCTTGAAGGTCAGCTAGTCCAACCACCACTCTCACTCTGATAAAAACCATCACTAAGCCATGTCCCTAAGCACAGTGTCAACCCGTCTTTTTCATACCTTCAGGGATGGTTCCTCCGCCGCCTCCCTGGGCAGCTCCTTCCAATGCTTAATAACCCTTGCAGTGTCAAAAAATGTGGTCATATCCCATGCAAACCTCGTCCTGTGCAATTTCCTCTTCTAGCATTTGTTACTTGGGAGAAGAGACCAAGCCCTGCCTCTCGCCAGCCTCTTTTCCGGTAGTTCTAGAGAGGGAGAAGGTCTCCCCTCAACCTCCTTTTCTGTAGAGTGAACAACCCCAGCTCCCTGAGCCTCTCCTCATCAGTCTCATTCTCCAGACCCCTCAGCAGCTTTGTTTCCTCAGGATGGTCTGATCTGTGACCTTCCCAGGTATCAAGGTCAGTCTGACAGGTCTGTAGTTCCGCAGATCATCCTGCTGGCCCTTCTTCTGGTGGGCGTTGCATTTGCTAGACACCAGTCAGCTGGGACCTCCCCAGTTAGCCAGGAGTGCCGGTCAGTGATTCAAAGTGGCTCAGTGAGCACTTCCACCAGCACCCTCAGTACCCTCGGATGGATCCCATCTGGCCTCATAGACTAGACAGTGTTGAAGACACAGCAGGGTGGGAGCTGGATGAACCGTGCCTGCAGAGCACCAAGGCTTCCTCTCTTCTCTTTCTGTGTGTCCCCCAGTGAGCAGGTGGAGGCTGGACGAGAGGCTGGGAGGGGACACAGCAGGGATAGCCAAGACAAACTGACTCCAGGGTGCTCCTTGCCATGTAACATTGTGCTCCGCAATAAAGCCTGG
>VXBW01004504.1:0-21549 GCA_013400375.1 Thinocorus orbignyianus
ACCGTGGTCCCCAGGTCCTCCTGCTCCTCACATCCCCCAGCATCTCTGTGTCCACATTGTGGTCCCCAGGTCCCCTTGGTCCCCACATCTCCCAGCATCCCCATACCCACACCGTGGTTCCCAAGTCTTCCTGGTCCTCACATCTCCCAGCACCTCTGTGCCAACACCGTGGTCCCCAGGTCCTCCTGGTCCTCACATCCCCCAACATCTCTGTGCCACACTGTGGTTCCCAGGTCCCCCAGCACCCAGATCCCCCAGGATGGCTGCATCCATCCCCTCATGCACAAGCCCCCTGCCTGTGAAGGTGCCCTGGGACACCCTGTTGCACCCAGCAGCAGCATCCCCACGGTGTGGCCATGGGCCAAAGCCCATGCTGTGGCTCAGCTCGCTCTTGTCCTGCCGTGGGAGGCTGTCCCAGCAGTGCTGCCCAGCTGGCGCCAGGAGCTGGGCTGCTCTGGTTACCAGCAGCCAGAAAAGCTGGGTTTATCAGTGAAACCATCACTGGGAGTTTCCTGCCTGTCTGCTTTGCCCCCCAGTGCCAGCCTGCTGGCAGCAGGGACAGGATCAAGCCAGCCCAGCCCAGGCTCCAGCCGCTCTGCAGGGGAGCACAGCCGAGGGGACAGGCTCTGCGTGTGGCTGGGGTGGGCAAGAGCACCAGACCTTGCTGGGCCAGCCTCAGGGAATGTCCCCAGGCCTGGTGGCACCCAGAGCCCAGGGGCTGTGGCTGCTTGCCCTCTGCCACGCTGCTCTGCAGCAGCAGCACAGACCCTGCTGCAGCTCTGGGTGTGTTTCAAGATTATCTCGGGTTTTGCTGTCACCTCCTTGCAGAGTGGCAGGAAACCTCAGTGGGGCCAGGGGATGTGTGGTCCCCACAGAGTTCCTGCACGATTCCTGCCCTTGATGTGGAAAGCAGATGGGGATGGGGCGGGAGTGGGGCTGTGGGGCTCTGCTGGCTTTCGGCAGCAGCGAGGGAGCATCCCCTCAGGGAGAGCGGCCTCCAGGGGTGTCCAAAAATTAAAAAAGGGCCTCAAATCCAGCTTCAGTGGGCAGATGCATCAGCCATGATGCAAACATGAGCTCAGTGGGCTCTCGATGTGCTCTCGTAGGGTGGGGACACCAGTTGCCTCCCGATGACGAACGTGCTGGGAAGGAGGGTCGGGTTTTGCTGTCCATGGGCAGTCGGTGCAGCCAGTGTGTGCCACGGCTGGGACTGCTGCTGCCTGGTGCCCACCCCATCCTCTGCCCTCTGAGATGAAGCACCAAATACAAAGCCATGGCAGGTTGGCCGGTCAGTGCAGAAGGATGGATTTTTGGTGGGATGTGGGGATGGTTTCAGTGGGAGCACAAGTGGGGACTGTGTCAGACGCTCACCCGGGCACTGCCTTGTCCCCTTGGCTCATCCCTGTGAGCTCCTGGGCTGTAGGAGCGGGACACTGCCGGGTCTTCCCTCTTACCCTGCACCCCATGCCCAATCCTGTTGACTCCAGCCCTAGGACCTGGCAGAGTCCTGCCAGCCTGCCATCCCCGATGGCCATGTCCCATCTCCAGGAGCTTTCCTCCTCCCATGGTTCCACTCCCTGCCCTCTTCCCAGCTTTTAATAAATAATATTTACTTGCACAATCTGGGAAACGGGTTGCTGATAGCCCCAAGGCCAGCTGTCTGGCCAGGGCCACCATGGAGGGACTTTTATGGAGGGGTTGTCCCTGAGTTTTCAGTCTCTGATACACCGCTGGGAGGTTGCTCCCCATCTTGGGTCCCCCGTGCGGACACCCCCTGGGCAGGGGACAGCCAGGTCTCCAGTACCAGTGCCAGAGGAGGAGCTGGTGGGACTGCGGGAGCCGGTGCTACCGGCCTCTTCCTCCCGTAGGGAGGCAGCAAAACACCGTGTATGGCAGCACAGCACCGGCCGGGGCTGCGGGAAGCACAGAAGCTCCGCTGATCCCCCTTTCCCTCTGGTTTGGGGGAATCCTGCCTCCGTGAGCCGAGATGCCGCCTGGGCAGGAGGAGAGTGGGACCCAAGAACCTGTGGCGGGTTGGCACCCAAAAATCCTCCCCCCTCAGCATCTAACAACTGGAGCTGTTGTGACACCCCGAAGCCACGGAGCCCACCCCAGGCAGGAGAAAGCAGGCGTGGAGCCCATGGAGGACCCCCATGTTCAGTGCTCCGTGGGTGGCCATGCCCGGAAAGAACATGCCCCCCTGATCCCAAGGGATTTGCATGGCCCATGGAGCATCCCCTGGCCTGACCTGTTCTTGTCTATCCCCTGGAAGGGTCCTGGGGTGGAACATAATTGAGCGGGTGGACCCTGTGCAAGGCCAGGCTGGATGGGGCTTGGAGCAACCTGCTCTGGTGGGAGGTGTCCCTGCCCAGGGCAGGGGGCTTGGAACTGGATGATCTTTAAGGTCCCTTCCAACTCTGACCATTTGATGATTCTATGACCCTTACCTGTGATTTTTGGGGGTCTGGGCAGAGAAGCCAACCCCCTCCCCCCCAATTTTTCTACTGTAAGATTAAGAGGCAACTGGTGCCCAGTGCCCAGTGGGGAAGGTCCCCAACAGCCACAAGTGCTTCAATCCAGCACAACGGTGGCTGGAGATGCCACATGGGGCATCAGTCTGGTCCCCACGTTGGGCTCAGAGGGGCTATGGGGACACGGGGCCAAGTGGGGTAGAGGGAGGGCAACACAGGGAGAGAAACTGTCCCCAACGGCCAAGGAGGGCTGGCGGCCCCTTCCTCACCTCCCCCGGGCACGGCGGCAGAGGACCCAGCGTTTCCTCCATCACAGGGAGCTGACAGACGCTGTTTGGGGGGCTACAAATCAGAGCTGAAAAGCTGGGGCTGGACAGGCTGTCTGGGAACCGGTAACCTGAGCCCCAGGAAAGGAGGACTCAGGAAAACGCTTTCAGCAATCATATTCATCATCTTCAGCTCAGACTCATTAGGCTCGCAGAGCCCGGCCCCGCCACCGCCAACGCCTCCTGCACGCAGATAGAGCCGCCGGCTCAGACAAATAAATGCTTCCAGCTTCCCGCTGGATGCGGCAGGTCAGGGAGCATCTGATGCCAATTACCCCTGGTGTAGGGTTCCCCCGCTGGCCGCGGTCACCGGCACCGCGCAGTGAGGTGCCTCCTGCTCTCCAACCCTCCTGCACCCGTCCACGGGAGTGCTTGGCCCTACAAGCTCCCTCCAATTTGGGGTGGCCCCGTGGGTCACGAGCCAAGGAGACAGTTTCAGTCTCCCTTTGCAGAGGGAAGAGCAGCCCTATGCCACCCATACTCTGAACTCCTCCATCCCGGTGTTGGGGACCAGTGCCAGGACTGTCCACCCCAGCATTTCGGGGAATACTTGGAGGCCACCTTTCCATGTGGTTGTCTCCGCCATGGCTGACTGTGCCCAGCACTGGCCACTGTCAGTGTTTATCTCCCACAGGTTGTTTCCTCTCAGGCTGTCCCATCCCATGTGCTCACAGCACGGTACGGTGAGGACCTCTTCTCCCTGCTCCTCAGGTGGGTGAGGAGCTGCCATGGTTGATGCAGAAGGTTTGGAGATGCCTGGGTGGGAAGCGTGTTAGAGCTGTGTGTCACTGTGTGACACCGTAGTTCCCAGTGACCCAACCACCCAGGGACATGCCCCAGGGACATCCCCATCTCAGTGTCCAAGTAGAAAAATGTGGGAATCTCCGTTGGGTTCAGGTCCAAAATTACGACGGACCATGGAAACTCAACGAAAGGGGTTGGAAAGTGACACTGGGGTCTGGGCACCTGTCCCGAGTGGTGATGGCAGCCAGCACAGCCACGCAGCCTTGCCAAGCGCCGCAGTGAAACGGGCACAGGAGGCTCCTCTCATCCTGCAGCTCTTCGGGGCAGCCACACGTTTCCACGTCTCCGGGCTCAGGTTGGCCTGGATGTCCTTAATTGCCCAAAGGTCGTTGTCCCTGAGCCCAGGGCCACGTGTCGGAGGGACCCCGGGCAGGAACCTGACACAGCCGCGAGTCATTCGGGATCAACTCTGGGGGCCAGGAAATTGCAACGGACACGAACCTAAATACACCGTGTGTCTCCCCAGGTAATCAGGGGCCGGGCCAGATTCCGGCTGACAGCTTAAATGCCTTAATTCCTCGGCCGCTGCGGCTGGAGGGGGTCCCGTGAGCCGTGGGCTTCTCCCAAACGGTCGCCGAGCTGGAGATTTGTCTGTAATTGGAGGCACGTTGCATTCCCCTGAAAGTAGCCAGGTCTCGCTGGAGGGGGGCTGCGGGAAGGCAGCAATTTCCCTTATGGAATTATTTACCTGATTAGAGAGTTTATTTTATCAAAATTGCTTCAGAATGGGGCTGCTCGGTGTGTCCAGCACGGGGGAGCTCCCCGGTGGGGCCGGCGGCCTGGAGACAGGTAATTTGTGTGGTTAATGGGACTAATCCACTAGGCAATTACACCAATAGATTTCGCGGCTGCAAAGTGCTCTGTTCCCGTTAATTAAAAATCTGTTAAGAAGATTAGCACGTAAAGGTATCAAAAGAAACCCAAGAGTTTCTTTCCCCACTGGCTCCCGAAGGCGAGTGTGGGAGTGCTGGATTGCTCGCATTAGCACAAAAAATTACTCTTTTAAAGGTAAGGGCTTGGCATCCAAAGTAACCGCTGACAGTTTTCCCCCGACTTCCCTACCAAGAGGTTCTTTATGTTTAATTATAGTTTGTTTAAATTAGCCCTGATTGTTCGCATGGAGTGTTAGCTTAAATATATTTCCAACAGGCTGTTCCCCCGTGCCCTGGCTGTATGGTGTGGGGAGGGCAGCCTGTGCCCGAGCCCCCGCCTCGGGGATGATGCTTGGGGACACCCGGGAGGAGACGGGGACTTTTTTGGGGAGTCTGAAGGTGGCATCTCCTGGTTGAGCTGCTCAGGCCACAGCCGGAGCCGGGTGTTGCTCCTGGGCTTTGTCCACAGCCAGACACCGAGTAAAAAAGCAAATTCCCCGGCAGCTGAAGGTGCCATTTTTTACGGCTGGGCTGAAGAAGGAAGTATTTTTTTGATCTCTTAAAAATCCCGAATATTATCTGACAGTTTATCTTGTTTCTCCGCATCCGTGTCTTTGCAGCAACGCCAGCTCATTTACATGTGTATTGCGCCTGCCTCCACGGGTGCTGAGGTCAATTGAAACTCAAGAAAAGAGGAGAAATTTATGCAAAACTGTTGATTGCATTTGTATGTAATGAAATCATCCAATATTCATCTGACTATAGACTCTAATCTGAAAGGAGAAGTGAAGGACATAAGAGTCACTGGAAAGCAATAATGAGCTTCTGTAGTGATTAAAAAAGCACTTGAGCTTTCTGAAAATCCAGCCAGAAATCGTGTCTAATCAACACGGAATATAGGAGGCAGAGATTACATTGATACATTTTGCAAAGCTCACTGTGGAAAATGTATGCGAGCTGTAAACTCTGACATGCCATCCATGGTCTGTTTTATACAAATCCGGGCGGCACACAATCAGCGCCCGGGCTCGTCCCTGGCACAAAGCAATCTTGGTGTCTCTGCTCGATGACTCACAAGGAGCGCAATCACATCTATTTTGAAGAGCAATGTTGGTTTTTAACTATGTCGAGAGCTTCCAGCTTCCTCGGAGTTTTTCCTTCCTCTCGCCTCCGCGTCGCCTTTCCCGGCAGCCGCAGGGCTCATCCCGGGCGGTGGCAGGGGTCCGGTGCCCACCCGGGTCCTTGTCTCAACCCCCTTGGTGTGGCTGCCCCCTGGTTGAGTGGCTCGGAGCAAACTGGGGTGTCCTGTGGGAGTTGTATCTGGAAGGATGTGGGACTCTGCCGGGGGTGCGATGAGCAGGGATGTGCACATGGGTGCAACCTCCTTGAGGACCACCAAGCCATGGCAGCGCTGGCCAGCTGGGACTTGGTGGTGGCCTGAGCCCATGTGTGCTGCCAGGAGAGGGGTCCCAATTAGTGTGGCATGGAGAGCCCAGGGCACAGCCACAGCCACCCTCCTCCTCCTGCCCTTGATGCCCAAGTGGCATTTGCTGCTGAGGCCAAACCATTTGGTGGCCAAGGTGGCATCACCAGCACCAGTTCACATTCTGCCCAGCCCAACCATTTTCTGGCCCACAGTTCCTTCCCCTCCTGGGTTATTGGGTGCAGCTGGAGCTCCTTCTCCACCCGCCAACAGCATCAGCTGCAGCTTCTTATCAGCTCTGGGTGCAATCCAGGTTGGAGCCAGGAGAGAGGTTCCTGCTGATGCTGGTGGAGGGTGCTTTTGGAGCAGACAGGCCTCGTGCTGGAGAGCACTTGAGCAGTAGGTGATTTGTGCAGAAAAAGGGAAAGTGGGGTCAGCCCAGAGACACCTGGCCACAGTCAGCAAGGTGAGTGTCTGTTCTCTCTTCTCCTGGGTGGTTTGTGGTGGTCCTTGGTGGGTGCCCGTGCTGTGGCAACTGAGGGGTGGCTGGTGCTGGGCTGAGAGCAGCATCTGTGGGTGCTGTGGCTGCTCCTGGCTGATGCAGAACACAGGGTGAAGTGAGGATACAGGCAAATGGGCTCCCCAAACCCTTCCCTGCTGTGGGGCCATGAGCTGTGACCACTTGGAGAGCAGGTCTCTGCCTTCCTTCAGGTTCAAAACCTATTTTCCCACTTGGTTTTGTGTCACTACTGGGGCCAGCCCTGGACCTCATCCTGCTGCCTCCCAAAGGCACAGGATGCAGCCACTTGGGTTGGGGACAGGCAGCTCCATCTCCCACTGGTGCTGGTGTGGTTGTACCACTGGGTTTTAATTCATGAGAAGTGCAGTGAGATGTTACAGGTTAAGGAACAGCAGTAAATACTTGGGAAGTTCCCCCTGCAGCTCCCCTGCCTGTCTCCACCATCCCACCCCTCCATCATCCCATGGCTGATGCCTCAAAGATTTGGAGGCTCCATGGGCGGCGCCAGCCCCACCAGAGCCTGCACCACCAGCAGCAGCTTCTCCACCTGCCCTGGCAGGCTGCTCCAAAGAAGCATCCAGGTCAGCAGCTGCTGCTCTGAGCAGGTACCAGGGAAACCCTTCAAGCCTGGGCTGTTGCTGGGATGCTGAGGTTGCAACAAGAGCAAGAAAAGCCCAGTTGATAAATGTCAAAAGAAATACAGTAATCAGCTGAAAGCAATTTACCGAGCCATGTAACCGCCCTGGGCTCGCCATTTTCCTTGATTCATTTATCATGGTGAGCACTTTGGCCAAAATACACAAAGCAGAGAAATTGTTGACATGTGGGGCCCTAGCAGAGCAAATCCTTCATCCTCCTCCTCCCCCCTCCCCACCGCACACACAAACTGGCTTTTGGGGAGTTGTTTATTTAAGGACTGCAGAGCACTTGGTGCTCTTTGAACCTTCGGAGCGGGGCTGTGGTGCTGGCCACCACCTTCCCTCCTCCTGCCACGGCCCCGGGGCTGCGGGGAGGCTGGCTCTGGGGGTTTGCTGCTGTTGGGATGTACCTGCTGGTGGTGAGGAGCTGAGCTGTGCCAGGTGCTCAGGACCCTCTTCTGCTTCTACCTTTTCCATCACCTCAAAATGTGGTACCGGTGGCTCGTGCGGGTGTGCTGTGGCTGGTCAAGGAGGGCAGATGCTGGTTTTGGAAAGTTCTTGTCTTGGCTTTTGGTCTTTTTGGCCAAGCTGACAGCTCTGCTTTCAGTTCTCTATCCGTGAAGCCAAGGGAAGCACAAAGCCCCTTTCCCTTGCCCACCCTGCACCGCTTGGTGCTGAGCTCCCTCCTGCCTTCCCGGTGGTCGGGCTGCAGGCAACTCTGGCCACTGCAACAGGCAAATGCTTCTTTTAGGATGCATGAACCCAAGGGGACACACCAACGGGGAACTGGGTGGCACAAAGTTACTCTTCCACATCTCATTTTCACTTTATTTTAAGCAAAAATAAATGCTGAGGTTCACAGCAGGATGGTGTAGGTCTTCCCTGTGTGTGGTCCTCGCTCCTGCAAGGCGCTGGGATGCCATCGGGCTGGGGTGCCAGGTGAGGAGGGCAGTCATTCCTCCCGTGCCCCAGCTTCTGTGTGGGAGCCCTTCCAGCAGCCTCCAGTCCTCCTTCCTGCTGTTTTATTTTTAAACTTCATTCACCCACCTGGATGAAGAACAGTGAGGAGAGTTTTCCCCCCTCCCTCCAGTTCCATCCCAGGTGGGGAATCAGAGCAGCCAAAGCACAGAGCTGCTCTGGAGGCTCTGGTGGAGATGCCCCTGCCCATCACCCAGGGGCAGGGATGGCCAGGGTGTGTGACAGTCCGAGGAGGGAGTGTGTCCATCAGGATGGTGATTATCCAAGCAGCTCCTTGGTCTTTGCTGCCAGCAGTTTGTCCATCTCCGCTGTGGCGCTGTCTGCCATTTGCTGGATCTGGGGCAACACAGCACAAGTTTGAGTCACACAGGGTGATGCCAGAGTTTAAAGGGAAAGAAGTGGCTGGATCACCTCCTGAAACAAAACCTAAAGTCCTAACAAAACCCAAAACAGTGCTGGGGTGAGAAGAGGCTCTTCCTGGGGGCTCCCACCAGCCCTCAGTGACTCTGTGCCAGTGCTGCACCTGCGCAGTGAGAACAGGAACTAGGCAAAGGCTCTGAAAAGCCATGTGAAAACCTGGCTGAGCTTCACAAGTGCCTTGTTCAGGTCCTTCCTTAACAGAGTGATTTCTGGGGAAGGCAGAGTTGGAGACCTGCTGGGGCTGGTACCAGAAAAGAGAGAGCTTATCCCACTGCTTCCCTCAACCTTTCCACTCAGGACAAACTAGGTAACAGCAGGAGCGCAGGCTGTGAATTCACACATGGAGTGACAGGTCTGTCTCTTTCTTGTAAAAAGAAATAAATAGTGATTGCTAAAGCCCTTCCCAGGAGCTGGGTCTCCTGGTAACATGGGATGGACCCAGCAAGCACGTAAATGGGACCAGAATGTGCGTGCACTTATTTGAGTGAGAGCAGATAAAGGATGGAGCACGTTGGGGTGGGTGGAGATTGCACTAATTTTACAGGACTGGAAGAGGGGAGATTTAGATGAGATCTTAGGAAGAAGTTCTTTGGTGTGAGGGTGGTGAGGCACTGGAAGAGGTTGCCCAGGGAAGTTGTTGATGCCCCATCCCTGGAAGTGTTTAAGGCCAGGCTGGATGGGGCTTGGAGCAACCTGCTCTAGGGAGAGGTGTCCCTGCCCATGGCAGGGGGGTTGGAACTTGATGATCTTGAAGGTCCCTTCCAACTCTGACCATTCTGTGATTCTAAAATGCACTCTCTCCCAAGGTCTGAGGTATATTACAACGACCTTTCCCCATCTTGACAAATTCGGGTACAAGTGAAAATCAGATTTGAGACGCTACCTCTACAAACGCAGAAAACCATCTGCCTGCTCTGGGAGAGCTGCTTCCCAACAGGATTCAGTTACAACAGCGTGGCCGTTTTTCCTGCTGGCACAAACGCTCTGTATATCAATGTTTATTTTTTTGAGCCTACAGAGAACTGTCCCGCAGCATTTGCAACGTATCTAACTTTAGCTGTTAATAAACAAACAGCTCAGAAGTAATGGCCTGCCTTCAGAGGCATCAATTCAGCAAAACACTTAGGCTTGTGCCTGAGTTTATGCCCAAGCAATTGACTTTAGTGACATCTGCTCTTAGGGAATTAGGCATTCGCTGAAGTATTTTCCTGAATTGGAGCCAAAATCTCCTAACAGAGATAATCTTGCTAGCCTCTTCATTAATAACAAACTGGAGCAATCCTCATTAACACCAGCTGTTTTGCAGTGGTCAGGCACTGTCTAAGTGGTGGTGAAGCTATGGACATGGGTCGCTTTGCTTCCTAAGTTCAGCTGGTTTGTGCAACAATCCTTTGGAGTACGAAAGCTTTTGGGGAACTTTTCTTCATTTTTCTGCTGCCAGATTGAAGGCCCAAATTTCCCAAAGAAAAAGCCAATACAGCAACCATGGCTGACTCCAAAAATTCAGCCTGGGGCCACCCGCTCCCCAGCCAGGTTCTCAGTGCCAGAGATTTGCCAGCAAGGGCTGGGAAAACTGAGCTGTGAAACATCATGATATGGCAGAAGGGGGGGGGGAAAAAGAAATTACCTGTTTTTCTAGCAGCCAGATGGTATCTTCAGACACTTTGCTCTTGAACTTCTTTACCTGGTTGACACTTTTGCTTCGCACCTTCCTCAGGGCCTCCTTGGACTTGTTGGTGGACTGCTTGGCGAGCTTGGCCAGGTTCTCCCTGTGCTCCCTCGTCACCCTAGCAGTGAGAGGATACAAAACACACCAAAAGGAGAATCAGTGTCACGTGCAGCACGGCCAGATTTATCTTCTGAGAAGGACTTTGGGTAAATGCAGTGATTCTCTCTGCTGTGGTACCTCTCTGACGGGCTGAGACAGAGCTGCCACACAGCACCGAGCTGGGATGTGCAGGGAGACCCAAAAGCCACCTGTGCTAGGACAGAGCTCACCCTACGTTGCAAGGGCAGAGGGATTGAACAGCTCAGAGTGTGTCTTTATCCCATTTTGGTCCATCTGAGCGAAGTGGCCACCTCTGCATGGCATCATCAGGGCAGCACACCCCGGTGAAGCAAGTCTTGAGCCTGGAATAGAAGTTCCCAGCACAGCCCTGAACCCAGGGACTTGGACTGGATCTTACTTGTTTCATAGTTGTCACTGCAGTGCCTGAAAGTCATGCTGAAATGTTCAGGCTTTCCTTTTTTCTGCTGCCAAAGCATCTGTGGGAAAGAGGGGAAAATCCAGCTCCAGACCTGAGAGCTGAAGAGCGTAATCCTGCAAAGCTGAGAGGAAACCATCGTCCCTTCCTGAAACTCAGTATCGTCTCCCTGCAACTGAAGAGCCTGAATTTTGTATCTGGAAGCTACAGAGATTCTGTTTCACTCAACCTTATTCCAGCTCATCACAACCAGGCTTCTTCCACCAGGATGACTGGAACGCCAAGTTTGACAGAAGGTTGATGCTTTTGAGACCCCACCTGGAGTCCTGTGTCCAGTTCTGGAGTCCTCAACAGAGAAAGGACATGGAACTGTTGGAACAGGTCCAGCGCAGGGCCACCAAGATGNCCTTCCAACTCTGACCATTCTATGGTTCTATGATGGTAAACGGGTAACTCTTCCCCAGGTGAACATCAGCTCCACCTCCCCCCTGACACGGTGTCAGTGGTTGCTGTGGTCCTACAAGAAAATCCTGAACTTTCCATCCCAAAGGAGAAACTGCAGGTGATGAGGGAGTTTGAGCATCTGAACAAGGCACAGGAACGGCTGACGTGCCACCTCAGCTCTGGTCATGCTCCAGCACCTACAGCTGATGGCTGTCAACATCAACTGCTAGTGCTTAACAATAATATTTTAATTAGTTTTGTGGCTATTGGAGTTCACAGACTGCCTTGAGAATGGGAAGAAAACCCCCCCTGCGCTCACAGAGACTCTCTAGCAAGAGAGCACCCGCCTGCTCACCCAAGATATTGCAAAATAAACATTTCACAGGCATATTTAGAAATTGGCTGCAACAGCCTGGGTCACCAAAACACTGAGGCCAGGACTTTTCCTGCAGAGAGCTCAGGGAACGTGGGGCGAGGGCTCCCAGGACAGCGTGGGTGTGCGTTCCAGGAGGGGCTGTTGGGGCAGGATGAGACCCTCAACCCTTCCTGAGCTGGACCCCCGCCGATACCTTCCCTGGGCAGATGTCTGCAGCCTCTCACCAGTTATCTTTACTGGTGTGGGGAGGGAATAGGTTTCCCAGAACCTGGGATTGCTAGAAAAGCTGACAGACCTTAGAGAGCAGCCCTGGCACCCCCAGCTCCCAGTGAGGGGTGGGCAGTGGGGAGATGGCCAGTGAATTTCACATGTGGCAAGAGGCTCCTGGTCAGCGTGGGCTCGAGCTGGGACTGAACACCTAATTGGAAGTGAATGGGGTTACTGGTGGTTTCCTCTGCATCCCAAAATCAATGCCCTCAGGGCTTCTCGTGTTCGACCTCCCCAGCCAGAGGTCCCAGGGCACATGCAAAACCGGCTCAGAAACAAAGGTCTGGGCGAGGTCAGATTCTCAGGCAGCCTAGTTTTGGAGGAGAGGGGGGCAGGGAGTCAAATCCTGGCTGCTAAACCGGGAGGAGGGAGCTGGAAATCTCTCCCATCTCCTGCTGGGTGGCGAGGGGAGCAGTCCACAGCAGGGCTGCTCGTTGGTGGGGGACGGAGCTCGCCCTCAGCTCTTCACCTCCCGGCTCCCGCCCGGTCGTGCCGAGGGTATCACTCGCCTGCTCGGGGCTGCCGAGCCTTTAAGGAAATGTTTTTGTTTATGCAGGGCTGCCAGATTTCCTACGCTTCTTGGCACGGGGTCACAGCTTTCATGCCTCCTTGTCTGTCTTTATTAACACCAATTTCTTTTTACCACTGCGCAGCGCCGCCGAGTTTCTCAGCGGGTTTTATGTTCCAGCCAGACTGTGTGTAAATTCTCAGCAATGCTACCAACAATGCCAGAAACGGACGCTTTTCCAAGCAGATGCTGTTTCTGGTTAAGGAATCCATCAACACGAGCCAGGCCCACGGTTTCTAAGGACAGTTGTTTAAATCCTGCCCCCAGATCTGGGACTTTTAAGCTGCTCTTAGATGTATTTTCTTTTCTGTCTAGTAACCAGTGCCCTTACACCCCTCTTTAAGGCCAAAAAAAGTGTGAAGTGAACCTGGGGCAAAGGTGCTGGAAGTGGGGAATGAGGACAAGTTGCCCCTTCCCATCTCCCTGGGGGAACACTGCCCTCCCTCGTGGCTTGAGGAGCAGCGGGCTCAAATCCTGCCATTCCCCCAGGGATGGTCCTGCCCTGCTGGGATCAGGACTGAGCCACCAGGGTGTTCTGACACACACTCTGCCCCACGGGTAACATCTCTCTTTCTGTTTCCACCAGCAAGTGGGGGTCTCAGCCCTTGGATGCTCCTCTCCTGTGTACAGCCAGAGCAGAGCCAGCAGAGGCCATCACCCGCCTCCAGCGCAAGACCTTAGTGCGGGTAAGAGTAATTTCTGTATCTCAAACGCTAGGAATTTCCTGTCAAGGAGAGGGATCAGTCAAAGGAAAGCGGGCTTAACTAGATACTCTGCATGCATAATTGCAGATAAACACAGGGTGCAACATATATTGCTCAAAAAAAGCGTGTGAGAGACTTGTGATGATGAGTGATGGGGAACAACGCAGCTCACAAATGGCTTTTTCTTTCTCAAATGATTTCTTTTTTTTGAGTCCTTTCTCCCCATTCTAGGTATCTTTGCATATTTCTTAAAGGGCAAAGGAAAGCAAGCTCACAATGAGTCATTAAACTTTCAAATGAGTCATCTGGCTTTCAGTAAAGCATGTGTAAAAATATTACTAATTTACAAACAATATCCAGTGCAACACAATGGGTCCAAAAAAGATGGATCTAAAAATGAGGCAATACCATAAAAGACACAAGGTCAGGTCAAATTCGGCCAAGAGATCAACCAATACAAGTGTTCCCAGGGCTGGTTTTCTTTCTTTTTTAAATTTTATTTTTATTTTTAGGCCCTCAGAGAATACTTTTTATCCAAATAAATATTGCCTATGCAGTGCTAGCAACACAAACAGGCGAATGCCTCAGGGAGCAGAGGGGATCCTAGCAGGAAGCAGAAGTAAACACAAAAAGAAACGAGTGTACTTTTTCTGTTAAAACCACAATGTGAAAACTAAACTAAGAGAATAAATACTGAAAAGTATCTAAACTCCATTTTAAAATGCTCTGTGGAAACGCTCTCAAGCTCTGAAGCAGAGCTGGAGCTGCAGCAGGCAAAACATGATGCCTGTGTGTCCAGAAGAATAAAAGGAGTTTTTAATAACAGGCAAGGACACTTCAGGTTTGATCTCACTTTCACTCTGCCTCCCCTCGAAAGACCAATTTCTGCAGAAACAATGTTGTGCCTTCCTTTCTGATTTGTTTGCTCATTTTCCACACCTGCCATAACTTTGGCAATTTCACTGCCTCCCTCAGTCTGATCTTATCTCACAAGCATCTTTAGAGAGCCGGGAAAATGAAAAACTTTGGGGAGAAAATTAGAAAAAGTAATTTAGGGGTGTAATATTAAAGAGGGGTCGACAGCACAGTTTGATTATTTCCACCTCCCTTTGCATTAGGTTTTTTTAAGGGGTTGGAACTGTCTGCTTGTCTTTTTGATGAGTTGATGGAACTCTGAAAGACCCAGTGGTGTTACTGAAGAGCAGGTGAACCAATGGGACTGGAGGTGTCCGTGGGGACAAACCCAGGCCAAAAGACGCTCTAACTGGGGACTCCCTGAGCTCCTGGGGAGTGGGAAGGAGGGAGCACACCAGGCAGGTCTCCCCTGGAGAGAGAAGACCCCTTTTTGCTCTGCAGCACCACAAAAGGTAGTGACAGACCATACCCATCTGTTTAAAAAACAGTATTATTATTATTATTTTATATATATATTTTTTTTAAAGATTGGGATTTGCAGTTTTGGAGTTTCCTCCCCTGCAATTCATATTCAAGGATGACCCAAGTGCCCATTAACAATCAAACCACTGTGCAGCAACCCAGGAGCCTCAGCAATTATGAAGATAATGGTGCCCTCCTCCTCCTCTGCCTCCTCTCCTGAGGAATGGGGGAGGGGAAGGGCAGGGAGCCCGGGGAAAAGAAAATCAGCAAATAGAATGATAATGTCATTCTCTCTCACTGACAGCAACGGAAAGCTGCAATTAGACTTCTCTGATCAAAATGCTAGCTAAAATTCCAGAGAATTTTTAAAGTCTATCTAAAGCACAAGAAATTCTTGGCTTTTCTCTACTGAGAAGTCACCTGCTTGTGCAATGCAGTGCATGTGCAAGGTGTTTGTCCACATGGAGCTGTTTTTACCCTTTGTGGGAGTTGCTTGCAGCACCCCAGCAGCACGTAACCCCCAGGTGTGAGACCCATCTGCCCAGGGATGACTTTTCCTTGCACCACCCAAAGCTGGGAGAGCAGCTACAGCCCCTGATCCAGGCCAGGTCTATGCCAGCGAGATGCTGGACATGAGGTAGAGCCAGGTCCCTGGGACTGAACGTGTGTTTCATCTGACAGGAGTCCTGTTCACGGGAAAAGATGCTGCAACCCAAGACATGCCAAGCAGGGATCACCAGGGAATTTGCTTCAGAAGTGCTCTGCTGACCCAAACTGAAGCACTAAGCAAGCCTAGTACTGCTGGCTCACTACCGTGTCACTGCTGCTCTGCGCCGGTGTAACACCAGGAATTTACAGCAAGGCAGCAAAGAATCAGCCCCAAAATTAAGGCAATGGAGCTTCAGAAGCCTCTGACTTTCCCTTGCCAAGCACTGCAGCCAGCTAGGACCAACTTTCCTCTGCAGGGGGAAGCTAAAGAACAATAAGACCAACCATCAGATGCCAAAATGTGGCGACTTAGAGCTCAGACACTTGGAAGAGCTTCCACCAGATGCTTGTAGGGACCTGGATTTTTTTTCTGAATCCAAAATATGGCTATTTGGAAAGCAGCTGCATCACGACATCACAGCAATTGTGTGTGCTTGCCCTCTGAAGGGTGCTCACTGCAACCTATGGCGTTATCCTACATGACAAGGAGCTCGGGAAGCCACCAATACTCACTTAGGAATCGGCACCCGAATTAGTGTCCCATCCACTTCTGGGTTCAGGTTCATGCCACTCTCCCTTATAGCCTTTGCAGCCGCAGCTGTGCTCTGTAGAACAGATCAAAAGGTAAAGGGAATTAGGAAATAATCATTCCCATATGCCAGAACTCTGTCAATAGTTGGCAATCCATCTCCATGGAACATGGAAACATTTACTTCTGTTACCAGTAAGATCAGGAAGTTACATTGGTGCAGAGAGCTTTGATCAAACCGAATGGGAAACTCCGTCCGCGCTCGGCATCGGGGTAGGGGGGGCATGGAGAGGGGAGAGAGGGGAAGGGAAGCAAAGCAACAACAAAAGAAAAATTGTTTTGCTTCTTTGAAACTATTTGAATGGTTTGAGGCAAAGCAGAGTGAAACCGCAATAAATTCCCAAGGCAGAGCCTGGCTGTGGCGAAGGAGATGAAAGATTTTTGAGCATTTAAAAATTCCAGTTGAATGTTTCCCACTGGAAATCACACCGTGCCAATTTAGAAATGTTAACGAACTTAACCACTTCAGCACCACAACCTAACCACATGAGAGCAGGGCAGTAGCAGCTGGCTGAGAAGCAGTGCCTGTGCCCAGCTCCGTGTTTATTTTACAGCTTATTACTTAGGATTAACTTCTCAAAACTCCATCACCGCTGGCTGACACCCTGCTCTGCTTAAAATGAGGGGGGCACAGCTTTGCCTGAGAACTGCAAAGTGATTTAAGGGCTCCTTTCCCCATCCCAGGGCACTTTTCACCTTTGCAGAGCATCAGCTGTTGTGGCTAAATCAGAGCTTTGCTGTGCTCTGCCAGGTCACTTCCTCCTTGACACTGACAACAACAACCCTGAGCAAGTCTCTATTCCTGTGGCACTTCCTACAAGGAATGTTGCTATTTCTGATGCTCTCCCTCCCATCATTAGCTTTAGCTCCAGGCTGCTGCTGTAGGCTCTATTTGTGAGGTTTGGATTTTGTCAAGTGAGATGCAAAATGTACTTCTTTAGGTCTCCAATGCCTCACATCACTGAGCAGAACGAGTGTTGTGCCAGTGTTTTGCAAGGCGTAGCTGCTTGTCCTCCAGAAGACAACAAGGGCAGAGAAAAACGTAACCAAGATGATCTCAGCAGGTTAGGAATGTAAACGTGTTCTTCTATGGACAGCCCTTGCTCTGTAGGAAGGACAGGCTCAGCAAAAGTTGTGCTGTTTAACATGGATATTAGGGGGGGCAGAGAAAGGACAAAGCACTGCAATATTGCCCCCATCCTCTTGCAGCCCATGAAATAACTAACCATGCTTAAAGGACACACTCCTGTTTGTTTTTACAGTTCTCAGGCAAACAGAATTTGGCCCTGCAAGTCCTTTTCTATGATTATTTTCTTTTCTAAACTCTTCAGGCCTTTTTATTCGCTTTGTAGTGCCATGCAGCACTGGGTATATACTGGAAGCAATGACATCAAGTAAACCTCTAAGAGTTTTCAAGAATTCAGTCTATCCATGGAACAGTTACGGAATAAACCAACTGCATTGAGAGAAAAAGTTTTAGCTCTAATTCAAATGAAAACTGGTCCCTTGGGTTAGAAAGCAACTGTAGGTGATGGTACATAGGGTGATATTTAATTTCTCACACTCTCATTTCTCAGCCTGGGCTCTTGCTTGGACATGGGCTAAATCACAGAGTGACTTCCCTGGCCCTCTTAGCTCCGTCGCTCCGAGGGACCTCGGTGCACTCGCTGATGAGGGGCCTTCGTTCTTCAAAGCCATTAAACGTGCTGGATACACTTTAAGAAACACTTAGGCATCAAGTGCCTTACACTGACCTCCTGTGAGACTTTGCTGACTTAATTAATTGGGGAAAGCCTTTGCAAAATAAATAGAGATAAGCTTTGGCAAACCTCCAGACCCAGAGCGGGATGAATAGCTAACCTTGTGCTCCTTACTGCTCCCATCTGCCTGCCTGCCTGCCTGTGCCCACCCCAGGGGATCACCAGTGCTTGATCCCGAGGTGGGATTCAGATCTGCTGCCTCTTTAAGGGCAAATCTAACTGAGGCTCCTGCAGAAAATTAAGGGAGGGCAGGTCGAAGCACCTAATTCAGGGTTCTAACCTGCAGGCGCTGCCAAGGGAGGAGTTTGCCACCCTCAGCAGTGCCCGAGTCAGGCCCCGTGACGGCACTAAGCGCAGGCCCAGCTTCACCCTACCAGGGAGGCTTTTCAGCAGCTCGTAGGCTGCACCAGCAGCTTCTTCCATGAGCTCCTGGGGAAGGTTTTAGAGGAGTTTGCTGGTGTCCCCAGCACAAATACAGACTGTTCCAGCTACACTTTTGGTTCTGTGCATGGTCTTCAGTTCACGAGGAACTAAAATGACATAAAACCAACGAGGCAGAGGCAGCACCGTTTCTGTGTGTAATTCAGGTGTCTGCAACACACTCAGCACCACTTTTCAACCCAGCTCTTGCAGATCAGCAGCAAAACATCACTTCTGTTTCGTGTCAGCTGTGACATGTAGCCAGAGCTCTTTGCCCTGCTGGGTTTGACTGATTTCCTCTCAATCTTCCTTTGCTCAGCATCAACCTGCTCATTCCAACAATAATTATCTCCCCTCCCAACGCCTTCGGTAACGCGTCCTTACCTCTGGGAAATTGGTCATGTTCACTATAACGAGCTGTGGGGACTTCTGTGAGATCTGCCCCAGCTGGTTCAGCGGGAACTTCCCATCTTTTGTCACCACGGTGACGTGATCCAGGACCCCTCAAAAGAAGCAAACACAGGGGGGGTTTCAGTACCACACAGCAGCTCACAGCCATGTCGAATGAAACCACGTACACAGTGTCACACTTCCCTTCCAGTATGCAAAATATAAATGTTACAAAAGGAAAAAAATCATGTTTATTCAGCCTTCAGGTGCTGTTTGTGTCCAAGCATCCCCTGTGGTATCTGTAAGCTAAATATTCCGATGCTACTCTAAAGCACAAAACCATAACTCTTTTGGTTTTGTTACTAGAACAGGAAAAGTAAGCAAGATTGTTAAGAATTAAAAGGAAATAGTTATTTTTTTAATAGTTAGAACTTAAAGAAACTCAAAATGTTGTTATAAAAATCAAGAAAACTATTGTCTTTAACTTAGCAGTTCTCTCTTAAACCCCTCTTTCCTTTTTTTTTCCCCAAATCCCAAGAGGAGGCGTTGTGCTCTGCCTAATTTAAAGTATTCAGTTTCTCCCTGAGCTACTCTTAATCTGCTCTCTGGTTTCTGCTGCAAAATGTTAACAGGCCAAAAGGCACAAGGGACAAGAGGTACTTTATCAGTGCAATTAAAAAAAATACCTATGGTTAAAATAAATAGTTAAGAGCCTGAGCTGTGCTTTCCAACTCCATTAAAGACTGAGGTGCCCCTGCCATTGTTTAATGTTAAATTTTATCCCTGAAACTTGACACTACTCACAAATGTGCATGTTCAGAGTGTTAAAGTAACTGCAACTTAGTCAAATACATTCACATTTTTCCCTAACAGACAAAATTCACTGAGAACAAGGCTTATAGAGGTCACTAACTGCAAAGATGCACAGTCTAAAAAAGTTTGTGTATGCCAGACACCAGCCTGATGGCAATCTCCAAGAGGCTAATTTAATGGCAATTGGATTTTTCCTGCCCTACTGCACCATTAGCTGACAACCTGCTTCTTCATCACATCTGCAAACGGTTCAGTTAGACACTTTTGACATCTCCCACTTACAAAAGCTATTTCCAGGAAGCTATTAACAAAAATGGATTCTTCCTGGTCAAGCTCAGGGTGAAGAAAGCTGGAAACATCAAGGCTGTAGCAGCGGGTGCCAGGTGAGTAACTCAATAGAAAGGAAAGAAATTTTGGAAAAATCAGAGTTCTCTGTTACTAGGATTAGTATTGTACACAGGCAACAGAGCATCATACAAGAAAGTTACCAACCTGGTGAGGTCCTAACGCTGAGATTTCTGCTGAAATCTTCTTTCAGAGCTTCTACCACTGCCTGCATGTCTTCACTGGTTTCCTCCAAATTGATAATATCCTCAACTAGGGCAGCACTGATGTTCACTTTGGCTTGACTCTGCCCTTTACCTTTAGCTGCAGATTACACATAAAATTAATTTCTGTTTCTGACAAGTTAGCCGTTGCATTAGAAAGAAGACATTAAACCCCCCCTTAGATTCAGAATTGAGTCTAGGATAAAATGAACTACATTTTTAACCAAGTAAGTAGCCCAGCAGTTGAGTACATAAGCCAAAATGTATTTGCAGCTCATGGTGTGGGCACCAACTGCAGCCTGGGCTGTAACAGTCACTGCCTGCTGCCCCAGCACAGCACCAGCTCCGTGGGTACCTCTCCTGGGGAAGGGCTCAGGGCTCCTGGACACTGCAACACTGCCCGGCAAACAGCTTCTCCAGAGCCGTGCTCTGCCCAACTGAGATCAGTACTGGTACACGAGGTAAAAGGGATAAGGAGAGAAATCCTAATAACTGCAAACGGTAGGAAAAAGGATGCTGCCTTTACCTTTTTTGGCAGCTAGCTGTCTGGTGAGCAGCACCTGATGGCCAGGCTGCCTGCAGCCATCCAGCAGCAGGGCCGAGCAGGCTGCAGGAGCCCGTGGCGTTGCGAAGGAAGAACGATAAAGAAGGGAAGGCAGATGACGGAAGCATCTCAGTGCTGTGGCCATCCTTTACAGCTCTGCTCTAGCCCACCTGCAAAAGAGAAATGGCAGGTGGAACACTCAGTGTGCCAAAAAGAAACAGGTTCAGGTCCCAGTTGTACTGCTGGGTGCAAGGTGGGAGTTGAGCAATGTGGGCAGTGGGTCTGAGGGCACCAGTGATCAAGGGGGAAACGCAGCACAAGGGGCTCGGTGGCAGCCAGCCTGTACTAAGTATGTTCTCTGTGTGGCCTTTGCACATCTGTCCAGAGGGTCACAGAATCATATAGAATCATCCAGGCCAGAAGGGACCTCCAAAGGTCATCTAGTCCCACCTCCCCGCAGTCATAAGGACACCCCCAACTAGCCCAGGTTGCTCAGGGCTTCATCAAGCTTCACCTTCCAGGGAAGGGGCCTCAACCACCTCCCTGGGCAACCTTTTTCAGTGTTCCACCACCCTCCACCAGAGGAAAGAAATTTTTCCTAATATCCAGCCTAAATCTGCTCTTCTCCAACTTAAATCCATTGCCCCTCGTCCTGTCACTGCAGGCCTTTGTAAACAGACTCTGCCCAGCCTTCCTGCAGCCCCTTCAGGGAGTCAAAGGCTGCTCTGAGGTCTCCCTGAAGCCTCCTCTTCTCCAGGCGTCATGGGCCTGGGATGCAAAAGAGATGGGATGCAATAGCAGAGTATCTGCTGTCGACACATGCGCTGAGCAGAAACTTTAACTTCTGCCACACGATGTCCGAGGCCCCAGATTCTCTGTTAACTTGGCTGCTGGGGCTCGGAGGCGTTACAGCAGCTCCAGCTCCCCTGTGCTCAGCGGTGGAAAACCCTCTATGGGGTAGCAGAGGGGAAACGAGGGTCCCGGCCGGGGAGAGTCCCGATGGTTCCAGGAGCCGGGATGCTGCTGGAGCCAGGATGCTGCCGGCNGGATGCTGCCGGCCCCCCCCGGCCCCCGCCTCCCCCGCCGCGGCGGGGATCGCCCGGGAAACCGGACCCCGAGCTCCCTGAGCTCCGTTACCCCTAGCGGCGACCCGGGGGTCCCCAGATCCCGCCCCGAGGGGGCCCCCCGGCCACGCCCATCACGACCACGCCCATTGCGGCCACACCCACAGCGACCCCGCCCTTGCCAGGCCCCGCCCAGGGGCTAGGCCCCGCCCTTCGCCGGGTCCCCCTCTCTCCTCAGGACGCACCAGCCCCGCGCCCCTCAGTGCTCTGGGCACAGTCGGGCTACCCCGCCGGGCCGGGGACTGGGATCGGGATTGGGAT
>VXBW01004504.1:21637-37039 GCA_013400375.1 Thinocorus orbignyianus
AGGGCGGGGCGAGGCCCGGTCTGCGGGAGGACGCGGCCTGTGCGGGGTGATGGTGAGTGCGGGCCCGGCCCCCGCCCCGCCGAGCCATGGAGCCGGGCCGCCAGGCGCTGCCGCTGGAGAACGCCTCCATCCTCTCGGAGGGCGCCCTGCAGGACGGGCACCGCCTCTGGATCGGCAACCTCGACCCCAAGATCACCGAGTGAGTGACTCCTGTGCGCGGCCCTCATGGTAACCCCCTCACTCGGACCCACCGGCCCTCAGGGGGGTCACTTCCCCATCGCTACCCCGCCTCGGTACCCCATTGACGGGGCCCTGTCCCCGCACGACAGCGGTACGGACTCCTCGGTACTTATCAACGGGCCCTGTTCCCCCACGGCACCGGTACCGCCCCCCCGGTGCTTATTAACGGGCCCTGTCCCCCCCACAGCGGCGGTACCGCCCTCCTGGTACTTTTCACTGGGCCCTGGCCCCCCACAGCGGCGGTACTGGCCCCCCCGGTACTTATTAACGGGCTCTGGCTGCCCACAGAGGCGGTACCGGCTCCCCGGTACCCAGTCAATGAGGCCGTGTCACCCCCACGCGCCGTCAGCAGCGCCACATTACTCTACCCCAGTTCCTCTCTTGTCCCTCCCCACCCCCGGAGGGCCCGGCTTTGGGTCCCCACTTTCTGGTCCCTGGTCCCTGCCTGGGTGGGAAACAGTTCGGGGGACCCTCTTTGGGCACACCCCTGTCCCCAGGCTGGTGTAGCACGCCCAGCTCTTGCCTCTGCCCCACGGCAAGGGGTGATGGTCACCCATCTGAGATTTGCCAGCTGCTTTCATCTCTCATGGTGCTCCATGGGTGACTCCGTGTCTGCTTGGTGGCCTGAAGTGTGGGTGTGTTTGTCGGGGGGTGTATGTGGGGTGTCCCCATGGACTGGAGGACTCAGAGGCAGGCACTTAGCTACTGCATTCTGAGCCACCAATCGAGCTGGCAGCCCAGGGGTGGACAACATCTTGGTTTCCTATATATGTTAGAACTTTAGGTTTGAAGCTTGCAGGGTGAGCAAGAGCCTTGCTTTGTTGTTTTGTTGGCGGGGTATGGGTTGAAGAGAGGAGTTACTCGAGTTGGCTGAGTGGTGATGGGGTAGGGTACAGGGGGGCTGGTCGCTTATAAGTGTGTAAATCAGATGTGTGTGTATGTATTTCACCTTTTCTCCAGGCTACAGATAATTATCTTCTGAGCAAACATAGTATTTGGACAGCTAAATTGTGGAGGAAACATGACTTGCCATCCAGTGTTTGGGTAGTGTGCTGAGAAATCATAGGTTGTATGAAAAAGCCCAACAAAACAAAGAAAAAAGAAAAAACTCAAACCAATTTGGGGTTTATACACTTCTAAGAAACAAGCGTTTTTGATTACCTATTGTGTGTGCCTGTCATGGAATACTTTTTCTTCCTGCTTCTTTTTGTGTGTGTGCAGGTGCTAGGTTTTCATTCTAAATGTGGTTCATCTTAACAGAGCAGTTTTCTAATAGCCTCTAAATGGAATCATTAATGCATTGTGCTTTCCAGCCATTCAGCTTTGGGTGCTTTCTGCATTAATTACCATTTTTATCCCTCAGCTACGTGGCTCTGGTTTGTCCACATTCGCTGACCACGGAAAATTAGATCTAGGAGTTCTTGAGCGGGTTGTTTGCTGGGTCCTTAAAGATTCAGGAAGCTGGGTTAGTGTGAGGGGAAGGACAGGAGGTGTTTGTAAATCCGTTGGATCCTTCACTTCCCAGGTGATCTTCAGTGGGTGTTTTTAAAGACCTTTTCAGTCCAGTCTGTTCCCCTGAATCTAGGCCAGACAAGAAGTAGCTTTATATGGTGAATGTACTGGTTTCCAGAGCTTGGGCAAGATGAGTTGTGTGGGTTTCAGCCAGCTCTTTCCATGGGCATTCCAAGATCCTTTTCCAGTGCCCTGTTGCAGCTGGGGACCGTGTCCAGAGCAGCATCACAGCTGTGGGCAAGGAGGGGAGGGACTGGTTAAAGGGCTTCGTTCTCCAGCATCACCAGACTTTGAGTGCTTCTGTGCTACTAAATGTTTAAAAGTTTGCTAAGTGACAGTGCTGGCTGCTTACTCCAGGCTCTATAATTCTGTGCCTTGCTTTTGGTTTTACTTTAAAAATGCAAGTTATGGTGTAATCTTTGTTCTCCTGTGAATAAAAAAGGAGGAAGTTCCTTTTAACACATTGTCAGCGTAAAGAGAAAGCGTGTGGTTCTGTGTCAGGTCAGTAAGTTCCTGCAAATAATCTTCACCCTTACCTTCGTATCCTGAGTGCTCACATCTCTGCTTGGAGTTGCTCATCTGGATTATCCCTGCTGAGGTTACTAATCACAGGACTAAAAACATACATCTGTAAACTCAAGAGGAGTTTCTTCATTTGCTGTCCCTGCCATTTCCATCTGAGACTTGTTTAAGACAGAGTGAAGTTGATTGAGTTGTTAGCAGGCTTAATGAGCAGTTGGGACTTTCTGGAGCAGAAATGAGTTCAGAAAGTCCTGAATTAATCCAAGACTTCCATTTAGGGAGCAACCTATAGCTGCAATCAAGCACTAGGGAGTCAATAGGTAACGTACACATTTGAGCACAGGCTGCAGTAGTGGGAATTTGTAAATATAGGGCTGCCCACAAATTACAGCCTGGCTCGTAGGAGGTTGTTGCATGTACTGTGACTCAGATGGGAGCCTCAAAGCATCTTGAATGCTGACATACCCTACGTACTGGGGTACCGTGGCTCTTCAGGTGGCAATCCCTCCTTTTCAGTAGTGTTTGCTTGGGTGACTTGTTGCCTCTTACTCAGCTTCCTCAGAGGATTGTTCTGCCTGTGGAAGGAGATGGTTTTAGGAGTCCGCTGAGTGTATTCTTAGCAGCTGGAAGGAGGCGAGCTGCCACCTCGGGACCTGTTCATGATGTAGGATGTTTTTTCCAGGCACTTTTGATGCTGAATGCCACAGCAGAGCTGGAGGAGGGCAGCAGATGGTCAGTTCTGGGTTTGGTATCGCTGCTCAGGGAAGCTGTGGAGTCCCCTTGCTGTCACCATGAGCACTGCCTGGTGCAGGGGGTAGGAGATGAGCTGTGGCACTGCCGTTTGTTCACGTCATCTCTCAGTGCCCTCATCCTGTGGGGGAAAGCAACAAACTTCAGTTACATCTCCCTTTTGGTTGAGCAGGACTGCTGCCTCTGCCCATTCCGCTTTGTAAAGCCTTTGGAGACTCTTCAACGTTTTGGACAGGCAAAAATTTCATTTCCAGCTCTTACAAATTACACGTAGGTATTACCCAGTTTCCAGTAGCCTTTGAATGACCATTCATTTCCCAGTTATGAAATAGTGAGGTTTTGACTTCCTCGGCTGTTGTGCTGCTTGTCTGAGATCCCATCTTGATGAGTCTCACCTAGAAAACAATGTGTGCGCACGTTGTTGTTACAGACTCCCGCTGGCTCCCAGTGGGGCAAAATTCTTCGCAATAATAGGTTTCGCATGTGGCCCGGTACCTTCGCGGTATCCTTGGGACAGCATTGTTCAGAGGAAGCCTTGCCCGTGTTTGAATAGCTCTGGGGGTGCCAGGAGGAAGAGCGGAGGAAAAGGAAATGGGGGGAGCTGCTGGTTTGTCTCGCATTCACATCAGATGACAGGAAGTGGAAATTGGGGTTGGCCGCAGTGATCCGCACAGCGCGGCAGGGCCACAGCTGCACGAGTCGCTTCCAGTCTCCCTACAACCCGAGTCGTTGCCATAGTAAAGCTTTTCACATGTTCTCACTCTTTTTTTAAGGTTTTGGGTTTTCCGTGATGGCTCTTCCTTCGGTTCTGATGGCCTCTTGGCTTGGAAAAACTGCTTGTCAAGTTACTGTTAATGCTCGTGCTATATTAACAATAACAAATCATAATCGCAGCCTGAAACTTTTAGTTATACAAGGCTTCAGTTCTGAGCTGTTCCACGGGGACGGGGTGTCCTGCAGTTGTAAAAATTGCAGGTGTGATTGAAAAAGAGTGTTTACATCAGCTACAATCTGAAGATTTTAAATGAAATAGGTAACACAGGTTGCCTTTAGTCTCTTAATACAGTTTCTTTTAAAGGAACAACTATCACTTTGCTCCTCAGAAAGTTATTTGGATGCAGAGGTTATGGGAGGGGGAAAAAAATATCCAAACACCACAAGTATTCCTTGTTTGTTTTGTTGTTGCTGCACAGAATGCAGTGAGAGCTGCTGTTGCTCTTCCACTGCTGCTGTAATTGCCAAAGCGGGGACAGCTTTCTGGTGGTAAAGACTTTATTTCCATACTGCTGAAATTGCAAGCGCTTTTTGTGGCAGCGTATTTACAGAAACAAGCCTGAGGTACATTTACATGTTCTGGAGGTGCTAAAAGTTCAACATGAGGGGTTTTATGTACATCGCATGTCTCCAAAGTTAGGGTTTCTACTTGTACACCTGTGACTGCTGGTTGGTAGCATGAGGTGCGGTGATGAAACCGGGCAACTGTGCAACCAGCTCCTTTTTTTCCTCTTTTTTTTTGGTCCTGCTCTTGCTTTTGTTTCTTCCTTGCCTTCCGAGCAGAGACAGAGGGTTTGTAGGCCTCTTGGAAGACCACGGTGCTTGGTCTGTATTCCAAAGGATGTAGGAAGCCTTCCATAATCAATTACAATGTGCTCGTTCCCCTGGGGGATCACTTGGCCCTCCTGTGCTTCTCGTCTGAACACTTGCTGCACCTTCACCTCTTTAAAAGTGCATATCCTGAATGTCCACCGTGACCCATCCTGTGAGATGACTCACATTCCTGGAACTTTCTTGCCCGGACTCTGAAGCTTAACAAAGGGCTAAAGCCCTTTTCAGACATCCTATCGGGCTTTATTAGGAAAAATGTTGCCTGCCCTTCCTCTTTGGACTGTCCCTAAAGTTGCCTGGTGCATTCGGCCCTCTTGGGCCACCACTGACCGTTCATGACATGGAAGGTTTCATCAGGTGCCTGGTGCTCCGTTGAGTTAGTTATCCTGCTGGAGTTATCCCAGTAGACTTTCAGAGCACTGAGTGCTACCTTGCAAGCTGAAAATTGGGCTTAAATAGGTGGTTTGCTAACGAGCACTGATGAGGAGAAGGTGAATCCTAACTAAGAGACCCTTATTAAACCCATAGACAATTTTTAAACACCCAAGGATGGGATCAGCTGGTGAAATAGTGGAGGTGTGACTTTCCCTCTGGGTCAGCTGGTGGTGTTAAACACTTTGATCTGGGGGAACCAGAAAAGCTGCAAAGATCTTTCAGCATTAGAGGTGGCCTGTAGAACAAATGTGCTCCTAATTTGAAGTTGCTCGGTCTACCAGATACTAAGCAGACAGATTTACTCTGGCTTTTCCCAGTTTTATTGAAAACAGCACGCTCCCCACTGGATGGCAGGAAGATAATTGGCTAAATAAGTGTCTGACTTTCATGTGCATGTCACTGCAAAGCTGTCTGAGCCAGAAACACTGGCAGATTTGGCCTGGATGACACTGAGGTCTGTCTGGTGCCTTTTTTTTTGCCTGGTTTACTGTCAATTCTGCTTATTCTTCTGCCTTCCTGCTTTCACAGCTCTGCCAGGCAAGTGATAGAGTGGCTGCATTTCATGTGACTGGCCGTGTCCTTGTCGGTGCACTGATGCTGTGTGGGACTAGTGGGACTTCTATGGAGAGAAGGAGGGCAGCAAGAACAGTGGGAATCCAGAGGGACACAGGATTAGGACTGCTTATCCATGGAGAGGAGTGGAGGGGGTGGAGCTTTGGGTGGTCACATCAGGGCTAGTGAGAGGGAGATGCAATGTTTGTCCTTGAAATTAGGTGTGACTTAGAGCAGCAGGAGGCAAAGCCCTCCCAGACTCCTGGCAAACCCTTCCATAGTTTCCCAAAAGCCAATTATTAATAGATCTTCTGCACACCCTTTGTGCCTTGAGATTTAAGAGCAGTCGCTGCTGATGCAGCTCAGAGCTGTGGGTGCTGAAGGGTGGCTGTCCAGGCACCCACCTCTGTGGGTGTATTGATGTCTTCTCTCCCTTTCAGGTACCATCTTCTCAAGCTCCTTCAGAAGTTTGGCAAAGTCAAGCAATTTGATTTCCTCTTTCACAAGTCCGGTGCTCTGGAGGGGCAGCCGAGGGGTTACTGTTTTGTGAACTTTGAAACCAAACAGGTACGTTGCTTTTATCTATAATTCTGATTTAAATGAGTGGCTTCTTTCCCCATTTTTTTTAATTTGATGTCAATGTACAGCTATAACAGGAAGGGGTAAGTTAAATACCTTGTCTACACAAACCTGCAGACTCTCACAACCCCGCTCCTGGAAGCAGCAACAGCGATTTCCTTTCTCCCGTGCTGTCTTTTCCTGAATCCTGCTTTCTAATGCTAATAGGAAAGGGCTAGTTCTTTGGTCCTCTTTTGTAAGGAGCTTGTGGAGTTGTACAGTGGAGATGCCATGATCCCCCCAGAGCCTTGGATCAGCCTGCCAGGCCACCTGAAACCCAGAGCTGCCCAAATCCTCCTGGTTTTTCTTTGGTGAATGTGCAAACACCGATTTCTGTGATGCTGCCTGATGTGCGACATCAGAGCTGTAGTTATTTTCTCACAGTTCTGCTGGAATTGTTCAAAAGTTAGGAAAACAGTGTGTTTGGGTTGCTTCTTATTGTGTGCCCACATCTTTTTGCTGTGTGATTGCTGGTAAGGATGTCAAGAGACCTGACACTGCATTAGCTCTGGAAGCTGTGCTGGAATGATGATTCCTTGCAAGGTGAAACAGCACTGCAGCATAGATTTTTCATCTGCTGGGAATCCAGTTTTCTAGGAGTGTCCTGACGCTGAGGCTCCAGCTGCTGAGGGTGGATCAGGACCAAGTGGATAATTCCCTCCCCACGTGAGCAGGATGTGGAATAAGCATAGAAAGGTGTTAATGAGACGCGTGTAATCACTGTAATGAGTCACAGTGTTTTCTAGAGCAATTCCTGTAGCATCAACCTTCCTCAGAGCACTCCAGCGGCCTCTACTTTTGTTCTTTTCAAACTCCTGATCTTTCTCCCTATTTTCCTTCTTTTGTTTTAAGGGAGGATCAGCTTTGCTGGGTTATAAAAGTCAGATGGATGGTGGTGCCTTCCAAGGGTGTTCCTGGGTCGGGATGCAGTGGGATAAACTTTCTTTGCTGTCAGGTAGCTGTACTTACAGAAGACTGATTTACAGAGAAGAAAAGGCTCTTTACATCTGGGATGGTTTTGACTAAAGGCTTGGTTTGTTTATTGAACTGTCTTCCTGTGCAGGAAGCGGAAAAGGCGATCCAGTGTCTCAATGGGAAGCTGGCCCTTTCCAAGAAATTGGTGGTGCGATGGGCACACGCACAAGTCAAGGTAAGCTGCTTGCTGTAATGTGCAAAATCCAAAAAAATTGAATATTAAGGAACAGTTCTCATCAAGGCTGTCTTAGCCTGGCAAGATAATTTCAGTGTGATGTTGGAAAGAGAAAAGAAGAGAAGGCTCCGGGGAAACCTGAGAGCAGCCTTCCAGAATCTGAAGGGAGCTCCAGGAGAGCTGGGGAGGGACTCTTGGTCAGGGAGTCTAGTGACAGGACGAGGGGGAATGGTTTTAAATTGGAAGAGGGGAGATTTAGATGAGATCTTAGGAAGAAGTTCTTTGCTGTGAGGGTGGTGAGGCACTGGAAGAGGTTGCCCAGGGAAGTTGTTGATGCCCCATCCCTGGAAGTGTTTAAGGCCAGGCTGGATGGGGCTTGGAGCAACCTGCTCTAGGGAGAGGTGTCCCTGCCCAGGACAGGGGGGTTGGAACTTGATGATCTTGAAGGTCCCTTCCAACTTTAACCATTCTATGATTCTAAATAACTCATTAAAACAGTATGAACAATCTGCTGCTTCTGTGACCAAGAATAGACTGTTTAACCTGATGTGCTTTGTAAGGGAGTTTCTCATTAGAGTGATATGAGCTGATTACTTCTATAAATGTCCACATTTTAGCTTTTCCCAAACTTATGAGTGATTGGCTGAAGGATTGTATCCTTGTCTTTGTGGTTTTCCTTTCTTTTTGGGTAGGAGATGCATGGAAATTCCCAGCTACCAAGTAGCTGCTTTGTTCCACTTCTGAAGGCACTTGTGTGGCAGCAGCTCTAATTACTTCTGACTTTAAAGCAATGTATTTCACATCTAAGCTAAATATCCTTTCCTTGCTCGCTGTGTTACACAAAGCATCAAGTTCTTTCTGTTAACTTGGGCAGCACCTCCTGAAACATCTCTTTGGGGTTTTTTTAATTGTTTAAAATTCTTTTGTTTCCCCTGTAGCTATTTACTATCTTGTTATTTGATAAAGCAATTTTGAATAACTTTCTCTGCAGATAAATGGATTCTTGATTCTATTTGCCACTTACTCTTAGCATGTGTTAATTATCCTACAAGCAGCTTTCTACCCTCTGTCATATCAAGTATATTGGTGCTTTGGATGCCAAAAAACCCACCACCTAAACAGGTATCTTCGTTAGAGGAGACCACGTTGTTTTAATTACTGGCTTCAAGGGCTCCAGGCTCTTGTCAGCACATCCCCAGCTCGTGCAGATGCTGTCTCTGTTCTGGAGTTCTGGAGCTGCTGGAGCTCCACGTGCACCCAGGTGTCTGAGGAAGGATCAGGCTGTAGAAGGGGTTTGGGTCATCACAGGGAGAGATGCCCCCGTGGGAGCTCAGTGGGGCAGCTGGGTGCTTGGCTGCCCACGCCGTGGGGATAGAACACGCATAAATCATCAGTTCAGTTGGTGTGGAATGTGTGAATGGAAAGATTTAACGACACAAAACTGGCTTATTGTAACCAGTGTTTATTTTAGACAATACCAGCACCATGGTAAGGAGTTCTAAGATGAGGCCAAGGCTTACCAGACACTGTCGGTTTGAGCAGCTTTGCTGAAAAACAAGCCTGACTTGGTGCCAAGCGAAATAAGGAAGCAGAGCACTGCAAATAGTTCAGGAGGCCCGTTGCCCGCAGAGATGACAGACTCACAAGCTGCTTTCTATGGAAAGGAGGCTGTTCCTAACTGGCCTTTTTTTTTTCCTTCATCTTTTTTTCTCTTTTTTGCTCCCAGCACTGTGCAGTGGTGTGCTTGGGTTACCTTCTGCCTCTGCACAATGTAAAGAGCATCACAATTCAGTACAGCACTTGCCTTAAAACTTACCACCTTTGCTTCATGCCTTGTCTAGAGGGGAGCAAGAAGTGATAGGACAGGATAAAGTTTAAGGATCCATAGCACAACACACTTAGGTGTTCAACATCAGAGTCTGAGTTCCATGTTGGTACTAAACGAACGTGGTTGTGGTTTGTTTTGGTGTTTGGCCACCAAAATCGTTCCTGCTGAAGGCTTTCTAACATCTGAGGTGATGTTAATACAGTTTTATACCTGTGGGCAGATGCTTCTTTGTTTGTAATTCCAGCTGATTTCAATTCTTGGTCTCTTGTTCACAGAGATATGATCACAATAAAAATGAGAAGATCCTTCCAATCAGTCTGGAGCCATCTTCCAGCACGGAGCCGCCCCAGTCCAACCTAAGGTAGGAGGTGGGGTGGGTGAGAGGTGACCACACTCTGGGAGCAGCAGGGAGCTAACTTCTTCAGGAAGATCTGGAGTTGTGTTAAAAATATAACATGGGCCACTAGAGTTTTAATAAATTCTAAGCAGCTGTTTTTTAGAAGGGCAGCCTGCTGCAGAGGAACTCATTTAATGTGGGGCACTTCAGACTCGAAGTTCAGTTTCTAACGTGGGAAGCTACTGGGGTGGGAGGAGGGAAAGGAGGTAAAGCAGGGAATTGGGAACGTGTGACATTCCAGCTCATTTGGACAGAATGTGCTTTGCATTTTTTTCATGAGACCTTCAGTGCGAGGTTTTGTACTGAACTAATTTGATTAAGCAAAATAATTACAAGCAAGAATTTGTGTTATAGCGGTAAAAGATTAGAACAAAATGAAAGGTTGGGTTTTTTTCTTTTCTTTCCCCAGCATCAGGGCTGGTAGATCTGTGGGATGGGGTTAAATTCTCCAACCCTTCTGTTCACCTGAGCCACGTTTGCTAATTCACAGCCTGTTTGGAAGGTTTTCTTCTGTGTTCTGTCACTGGAATGCTGGAAGGAACTGCATGGGGATAATGAATTTGCCAACAGATAAAATGAGCTTGGGGTTCAGAAGTAACAGGCAGAGGCTTGAGTCACGCAGATGATGAACTCCATCAGTGGCACAGAGGAGTTGTTGTAGTGAGGATGGATGCTGTGAGACAGAGAAGGGAACATTCCTCCCTCCGTCCCCGATGGAGAATGGTGAATAACAAAAGTCCGAGGAATTTGGGGTGTAACCTGGGATAGCTTCTCCCTTTGGGATAAACCCTGCTAATGCTGAAATAATGTTTCTTCCTGACCTAATTAGAGTCTGGGGTTTTCCCATCCCGAGCGGTCTTGTAGCTGGGAGGAAGTCTGGCTTTCATTTCTCTGCTGTTTCCAGCAGCCTCAGCCGAGCTGCGCTTCCCTGCACATGCTCAGACCTCCTGAAATGACATCATTTTGCATGCAGTAGGAAGCCTTGCTGGATGCTCTTGTCTTGCTCAGTGTCCTCAGGAAAGTGCTGAGTAGCTGCAAGGACCGTTATTTCGTGGTGCTGTGATGTATCTTGGAGGACTTTTCCCAGCAAATCTGTGCTGAAGATTGAAGGGAAATAGCCTGGGCTTTAAGCAGGAGATTCCTGTTTCCCAGCTTGTGGGGGCTGCCTCGCCCCTCTTCACGCATCAGCAAAATCTCTGGATTTTTTACACCTGGGACGTGGCAATCCCAGGCACAAATCCAGGTTGGGCAGAGAATGGCTGGAGAGCAGCCCTGAGGAGAAGGACTTGGGAGTGCTCCTGGATGAGAAGCTCCCCAGGAGCCGGCAGTGCGCGCTGGCAGCCCAGAAACCAACCCCAGCCTGGGCTGCAGCAAAAGGGTGAGCAGCAGGGCCAGGGAGGGGATTCTCCCCCTCTGCTCTGTGCTCCTGAGACCCCACCTGGAGTCCTGTGTCCAGCTCTGGAGTCCTCAACACAGAAAGGACATGGAACTGTTGGAACAGGTCCAGCGCAGGGCCACCAAGATGATCAGAGGGCTGGAGCAGCTCTGCTGTGNGCTGTAGTCTTGATTCCGTGCTAAGATCAAGCTCAATTTCTCTTCTGTTTTCCCTCTTCCCAGTGTCAGTGCAAAAATCAAGGCCATTGAAGCCAAGCTGAAAATGATGGCAGAGAACCCAGACGCGGAATACCCAGCAGCGCCCGTTTATTCCTACTTCAAACCGCCGGATAAGAAAAGGACTACTCCTTATTCCAGGGCTGCCTGGAAATCCAGAAGATGATGCTTAGGAGTCAGAAATGGTAGCAAGGAAACACTGCTTTGTATACCTGGAGTCCTCCAATGCTTTTGTACTGTGCAGGGTGAGAAGGATGCTGCCACCCCAGCACGCCGCCGGCCCCGGCGCGGTGTTTTGTGACGCTGTAGGTGTCTGCCGAGTGCTCCTCGCTGCCGCTGCGGCTCCCCAGCTGAAGGCTGTTCAGAGAAGTAGGTTCCCTTCAAAGCCTCTGATGATGAACAGGCAGACAACCTCTCGTTAGTGTGCATTCATTAGCAAGATTAGAAACGGTAACCAGTGTGTGGAGTAAAGCACATCCCAAAAATACTCCATTTAACTGATTACTTTTTAAAGTATTTTTGAACAAAAAGTATTCCCGTTTGTGTTTTTAATGGAGGGGGAAGCACTTGGTTTTGACTAACATTCTGTAGTTACCATGGAAAACTTTTTCATCTCAATAAAACTCATTTTAAATAGATTTTTGCAATGCTTTTAGTAACTGTGCACGTGATATTTTAGGTGCACCAAAGCAAATTTTATTTTGCAAACTTTTTTCAGGTATTAGTTTCTGCTGTGGCAGCCTGAGGGTGAGTGATGACACAGCACAGGTGTTCTCAGTGGCACTGAAGCTCTAGCTCGGTGCCTCTGTGTAGGAATCGAGATGGAGCACCTCTCCTATGAGGACAGGCTGAGAGAGCTGGGGCTATTCAGCCTGGAGAAGAGAAGGCTCCGGGGAGACCTGAGAGCAGCCTTCCAGGATCTGAAGGGAGCTCCAGGAGAGCTGGGGAGGGACTCTTGGTCAGGAAGTCTAGTGACAGGACGAGGGGTAATGGTTTTAAATCGGAAGAGGGGAGATTTAGATGAGATATTGGGAAGAAGTTCTTTGGTGTGAGGGTGGTGAGGCACTGGAACAGGTTGCCCAGGGAAGTTGTTGATGCCCCATCCCTGGAAGTGTTTAAGGCCAGGCTGGATGGGTCTTGGAGCAACCTGCTCTAGGGAGAGGTGTCCCTGCCCATGGCAGGGGGTTGGAACTTGATGATCTTTAAGTCCCTTCCAACTCTGACCATTCTATGATTCTATTTGTGCCCCAGTGATGTCTGAGCTGTGCCCTAAGCTTTGGGGCGCAGGGGTGGCCTTACCTGCTGTTTGCCTGCAGTGAATCCCCGGCAGTGGCAGCTCTTCACAAACCAGATGTGACGGCGTGAGAACAGCACTGCCGCCTCGGAGACATCTGTCAAGCACCTGACCTCAGCCTTCACCCACCAACCCCTCCAGCTTCTGGTTTTGGTTGCCTCTTGGTGTGAAGTGGCACAAGTGTCTGTGGCAGAGTGGTACCACTGGGTGCTGAGGGTTACCTGCACCAGCTCCTTTGCTTGCAGGTCTGATGGGTGGCATTTGGCTTAAACCATTAGATCTGCAGCACCTTTTTTCCCCCCTAAACATTCTCTGTGAAATAGAAATTGGAGGAAGCAGCACAGTCTGGCAATCTTTTCTCCTTGGAGCACCCAGGGCTGTGAGAGTGTTGTTGGAGACACTGGTCTGACTTTATCAGTGTCTGCTCTCCCAGATCCTTTCCGTGGTGGATCTTTACCTCTCTGGACACTCTCGAGTTGCTTCCCCGAGCTGGTTCTCAGTGGTCTCAGCCAAGAGGAGGGAGATCATTTTTGATGAGCACAGTAGAGCACAGTGAGGTGTGTGTTCCTGCAGCACCTGCTTCCAGGCAGAGCAGGCTTCCTGCTTCCCAACTGAGCAGCCGGAGCGGAGCTGTGTATTTGTAGGATGGATGGATTGTTAAAAGCCTGAATTGTTCAAAAAGTAGGTCTTGTCTTTTAAATCATTCTCTTTCTAGGTTTTTGGGGTACCCGAGTAAAGAGAAAAAGTAGGATCCCTGGGAGTCTGATGGATGTCAGTGACACCCGTGTGCATTCCTCTGAACAGCCTGTGTTTTGTCCTGGTGTGGTCTGATGTTTGTGGTCCTCCCCGTCGGTGTCTGCATTATTTAGAACAGCAATCCATTCTGTTTCTTGTAGGTAGGAATTTAGGAAATACCTAGATTGGAGTTGGGCATGTGGCTGTGTTCCTGTCAGAAACGTACTTTTGATATTTATTTGTATTTCAATGCAATTTGTTGAAATTCTGATGGCTCTAAATAAACATTTAAAATGCATGGTTTTCCTCCAGGAAAGCGAGGGTGGCGAGCAGGAAGTGAGGGTGGTAAATGCTTGGCATCAGCCGAATCCACTGGTACAAATCCGGCTACAATAGCTGTAGTCTTTTTTTTCTTTTAAATCATTCTTTTTTTAATTATTTTTTCTTGCCCTGCCAGTCCCTGACAGAAGCTCCTTGTCTGTTGTTTGCCCAGACTCAGACCTGGGGGAGCTTTATTGCAGGTTGGCGTTTGGCTTTGGTCATTCCCACTGGTGCTGTCTGTGCTTCCCAGGAATGCCCCGGCTTCCCGACGGTGAAAACCCAGCAAAACCAGTGAGTTTCTGGCCCTGGAGTGGGGAGGAGGCAAATACTCAGTGACAGTTTTTCACGAGCATCAGCTCTGGGGCTTTGGGAAGCCGTGGGAATCGCTGTGGTGGAGGATGTGGCTGGCTTTGGAGCTGTAAGTAGGTTGGCAGGCTGGGAAGGGGAGCTGGATTTGGTGCCTGCCTACCCCAAGGAGTCCTCTGGGGCTCTCTCCTGCCTCTGGCATATGGCCCTGTCCTCTTGGGGGCTTTTTTGCTTCCCCTCTATCTCCAGCAAATCTCTGGGGACAAGGTGGGTACCAAGGACCATGATCACCATGGCCGTGGTGGGGGGAGGGGTTGTCCCTCAAAGATCTCCCTGCCTGTGGTGAGACTCCCTCAGTTGGGACAGGTACAAAATCATGCCTCGTGCCTTCACCCTTGGGAAGGTGGCGCATGCCTAACCCCAAATCTTGGGATTCTGGGTGGGTTCATGGACACGTGCCTTGCTGCTGCTTCCAACGAGCTCTGGCGCTGGTGGGAAGGAGCATGATGAAGGTAAGGAGGGATGAATTTGGTGCTGATGCCCAGCACCTCCATGCAAACCCCATGTGGGCCGTGTTTTTGGAACAGGCAGCCATGAAGCTCACACCTGGGAGATGTACCTGCTCTCAGCAGGCAGCGAGGGGAGGAGAGACCGGCTGCCCCCAGGGCCAGGGCTCAATCCTAAGGCTGGGAAAGGCAGAGGCTGGGCTGAAGTCACCCCATTCCTGAGCTCATCCTGACTTTGTGGGGCCCAGAGAGCCTGGGCTGTGATTACTGGAGTAGAGAAGGCCGCCAGCGTTGCGTGCCGCGCTGTGCCCTGGTGCTACAGCCCTGCATCGCCCTCGGATGCAAACAAAACCCTCATTGCCCTGTTCTGCCCGGCTCTGTGTGGGGGGACAGACAGCTTTCATGGCTGTGTCCCTGAAAACTCCTACGTGGTTTCTTCTGGAGCAGCTGGAGCCAATTCCCACCCCACCAATGTGGACCAGTGGCTTGAATTGTCCGTTCTCAGCAGCGCTCCTCCGCACTTGTCCCCGTCCCTCTGCCCAGGGGAGGATGAGTGAGTTTCGTAGGGGTTTGTCGGGCTTCCTTGCAACCTCTCAATGTTTTAAACCTAATGTCTTGTATTTATTCTGAAATGGCTTTCATCTGATTTCCCTCTCCGTTAACAATTTAGCTGTCAAAATCAATAAGGGCGAGGATCCATCCCCGGCCGCCATCAGCTCACGTTACCGTCCTGCAATTACTCCGCGGTGGAACCGCTGCCGGGGCTTTGCCGGGGAATTACCAGGTTACTAATGAAGCCTGGGCAGGGGCGGGCGGGCCAGACGCCACGGTGGTGGGCGCANCCCCTCTGCCCATCCCCATCCCACCCCCTCGGGGGGTCGCGCCCGGTCCCTGCGCTGCGGGGCGGCTCTGCCCCAGGGGGGGGAACGGGGGGACCGGCGCGGCCCGTACGCCCCGTCGGGGCGGGCAGCTCCGGTGCGGCGGGGGAGGACCGGACAGGAGTTGGGTGTCGTGTTGTCG
>VXBW01004505.1:1733-460328 GCA_013400375.1 Thinocorus orbignyianus
GGCCGGCGGGGGTTTCCCTAGGAGGCACTCTGTCACCCTGCCCAACTCCAAGTTCCACCAGAACCAGCTCCTCAGTAGCCTGAAAGGGGAGCCGGCTCCTATGCTGGGCCCCCGGGAAAGCCGATTCCGGGACCGCTCTTTCTCCGAGGGCGGCGAGCGCCTGCTGCAGCAGAAGCAGCCCGGGGGACAGGTCAACTCCAGCCGCTACAAGACGGAGCTGTGCCGCCCCTTCGAGGAGAACGGCGCCTGCAAGTACGGCGACAAGTGCCAGTTCGCCCACGGCATCCACGAGCTGCGGAGCCTCACCCGCCACCCCAAGTACAAGACCGAGCTCTGCCGCACTTTCCACACCATCGGTTTCTGCCCCTACGGGCCACGCTGCCACTTCATCCACAACGCAGAGGAGCGGCGGGCCGTGGCGGGCGGCCGGGAGCCCCCTGTCACTGACAGACCCCGCCTGCAGCACAGCTTCAGCTTCGCCGGCTTTCCCAGCACTGCTGCCAGCGGGCTGCTGGACAGCCCTACTTCCATCACCCCGCCGCCCATGCTGAGTGCCGATGACTTGCTGGGCTCCCCTACCTTGCCTGACTGCGCCAGCAACCCCTTCACCTTCTCCAGCCAGGAGCTGGTCAGTCTCTTTGCCCCCAGCATGGGGATGCAGGTGCCCAGCGGGAGCTCCCCCACCACCTTCTTGTTCAGGCCCATGTCTGAGTCCCCCAACATGTTTGACTCGCCGCCCAGTCCTCAGGACTCCCTTTCTGACCAGGAGGGCTATCTGAGCAGCTCCAGCAGCAGCCACAGCGGCTCAGATTCCCCTATCCTGGACACCTCAAGACGTCTTCCCATCTTCAGCAGACTCTCTATCTCTGACGACTAATCTAGGGTTTCCTCTTGCTCCCTCCCCCCACACCTCTATTACGATGTTAAGCTGAACTCCCCCCACCCTGTCCCCAGTAGTCTGAGCTGGATGTTAACCTGTCCACCTGCCTGCCGTAGACCCACTGGCTTAAACCTTAAGTGCCAAATTACGATGAAAAGCAATAATGTTTACAAAATTAGTGCCTTTTAACACTTTCACTGTGACTGTATTACCTCTCCAGCTGCAGAGGGCACCAGCAGCTATGTGCACTTCCAGATGTGCAGGAAATGTCCGGATCCAGCTCCCTCCACTGGCCATGTACTGCATCGCCCTCTTCCAGGCCCTTCCCGACTGGCCAGTTTCCGCTAGGCTGTAGGCATGTGGGCGAGCGTTAACATCCAGTCCTCTTTCTCCCCTCCCCTCAAAGACTAACCTTGCTTGGATCCGCTCAGGTCTGCGGGAAGAAAAGCTGAGAACAGACAAAGATTGTAACATCAGTGGGACTTCACCTGGGAGGAAGAAAACAAAACACACGAAAAAACAAATGAGATGGACTATGAGAGACTTGATTTTGGTGCTAAAAGTTCCCCGTGTTATTCATGTGACATCTTAAAGCAAAATAAAGAAATGGAGGGGGTGGGGCCGACGGAAGTCATTCCACACACACAAGTTTGTGTAAACAAAGTTCCAGTAGACATAGCTTTAATGGTTTTGCTCTAGAGTATTTTAGACCTATCTTAGAGCACTCACGCCAAGCTTTTTATTATTTTTTTTTTCTGGATTTTTAATTTTGTATAACTTTTCAGAAATTGGAGAGCAAATTTTGCTTGTCACTGCACAACAATATAAAAAAGCTTATTTAACTTATCAAAACGTATTTATTGCCGAAACCTATGCTTTTTTGTTAATTTTGTTCATATTTATCGGGATGATGAATCCATAGAATATATTCTTTTATGTTTAAATTATGATCTTCCATATTAATCTTAAGATTGTGAAGTGTCTTTTTTCCTTTTTTCCCCACAGTTTAATATATTATACTACAATGACGTTTTTTGTAACTTTACACTTTTTTGGTTATTTTATTTTAAAAAATGAAAAATTAATTTAAAAAAAAATGCAAAAACTGTGTTTGGATTATTTATTTTAGAATTCCCCCCTCCTTTTTTTTTTTTTTTTTTGTGTTGGACTGCAAATTGAGTTAATGTGCTTCTTTGCCTTTCTACTTCTCCTCTTCTCCCCTGGGTCTTGCCTACCTGGGCTATAGAATGTACATACCTGAGCTCTGTTGTGAGACAGTGTGGAAGGAAGAACTTTTTCTTCCTCTTTTTGTATAGATTCTTCGAGGAGAAAAGCCTTGGGCTCAAAGTGCCTACCTGAAGACATTCCAAATACAGTTTGTCTTTGCATTTCTGTATTCCAAGTTTGGAGTTTTCCTTGCCAAGGTGAATGGGACTGGCACAAAGAGAAAAATGAATGTAATTTTTTCCCCCCCTGTTACTGTTCACTACATGCTTTCTCTTCCTCTTTGTGTGAGTTTATTTAAAAGAGAATCTCTTTTGTAACAACTGTTTGCAGTTTAAATCAATAAACCCCAAGTTTTTTTCAAGAAACTGACAATGGAGCTGGTTTTACTTGCAAAAATTGAGGGGCTGGTTTTAGACAACCACTCAAATGCAGATACTTCCCTCCTCTTGACCCTTGAGGTGCCCACCCTCAGGGCTCAGGCATCCCTCCATCATTCCTCATTGATTTGATGGGTCAGCTGTGTAAGCATGTGATGGCACAGATCAATGGCAGTAAATACCTGATGTGACCTACCTTGGTATCCCCTAGAGAGTCCTCCTCCCGTCTTGAGTTGCTCAGTCTGTTCCTGCAAACTTCTTTCTCATCACTGTAGCTTAAACTTTGGGTTGGCTTTTTTTCCCTTGTGTGTCCTGTGTTCCTGCACAGCTGGTTCCCCTTAAAGCCTGTGTGTGTTTTGAGTGAGGCCGAAGTGGGATGTTGAAGTGGTACAAATTCCCCAAGCCTCAGGCCTGGTTTGTTGGTAGTACTGGCCTACTTTGGCAGAGAGCAGCTGTTTGATGTTTGGCGTGGAAGAGGAGCATGGACCACCAACAGTCTTGGTGTACACACCGATCTCCCTGCTGTTGCCTTGTATCTCTTGAAGTACCAGTCAGCAAATCCCATAAGCTTATGAAGCCAGTGCTTTTTTTTTAGGAGCACTTCTTTGCTACCACTGCTCATGGTGCACGTCTTGTGTTTTCGCCTTTGAGCTCTCCTGTGGAGCAAGTTTGGTGCTCTTCTTCATCTGGAACTGTTCTAGCTCTCTTCCAAGTTGGGGGTGGAATATTGCTGCCGAACCGCCGATCCTTCAGCTGTCTTGACATGCCTCAACGTTCAGGAGAGACAATTTCCTAATTTGTGTTGGAAAAGCTCCTGCCACGCAAAAGCTGCAGGGTACCTCAAGGCTTACACCAGCGTACCTTCCCTGCTGTTGGCTTTGTGCAACACTCTTTCTTGTGTGGTCTGGCAATAAAGGTGAGTGAGGTGGAGGAAAGATGGTGGAAGAGGAGTGTGGCTGGTAGGAGCCGGTTCCCACGAACAGCGCAAAAGCTGTGTGGGGAGTTTGCTCAGCAGAGGCTGATGTAGCAAGCACACAGTGGAGTCTGCGTGGTGATCCCCTAGAGGAGAGCACATCTCAATGGCCTCCAGGTAACCTTCTGCTGACTGCAGCCTTGCCCTTGGCACAAAGGCAACGAGGCCCACGTAAGAGATGGGCTTCTGCCTGCAAGACCCGTACCTGGCTCCAGCAAGCACACAGACATGCCTCTTTCCCCGCTGCTGGAAGCCGAGCCATCAGCCCCTGAAGAGCAGGGCATATCTGATCTGGAGAGGATCCCAAGCCTATTGCAGGGCGTGCACGTGGAGCTTGAAACTGCTCGCTTCCTCTCTGGACTTTATGTGCAGCTCTTCAAACAAATAGTCTTTACTCAGTTAATAATTGATGAAGAAAATAGCTGTATTAGTTGCACAGTGCTATTGGTATGACAAACAACTGTGAAGCTGTGCTAAAAGTAGGTCTTTGCTCATGGTACCTGTGTACTTCCCTTGTCCTCCTAGTGCACTTGTCCTGTGAAGCCAGCACCGTTTCTGTCCTGTGAATTTATTAATGATAAATGCTCTGTCATTCAGTGTTTTGCTTTCTGAAACTGACCTTGAGCTAGATTACACAGGGATTAGAGAACAGCAGAACAGGCAACATCAGAAGTTACAGTTTGAGAGAGAGCTGGCTTGCACTCAGGAACCTCCAGCAATGCGGGTATTTGCCTGATCTGCATTCACTGTGACTTGGGTATATGGCAGCAGCTGGTCTGGAGGGACTTCTTCCTTGGATTTACCTTGGATGAGTTGTCCATGCTCTTTCTCGTAGGGTTAGCATCTATGTCCTGTAGCAGTTTGTCGTGGTTAGTAAGCTAGCTAAGTCTCAGAAAGCTTTTCCTGGCATGAGGGTTTTGAGGCACACATTCCTCTGACTTGAGGGCTCCTTCATGCTCTGGCTCATTTGTTGAGTGCATGGGACTCAGAGTGGCCAGGAAGAAAGGGCTGGCCTGTACACTGGCACAGTGGCTCCTGATGTCCCTGGTGTGCCAGGGCAGAGAGGAACACCCACAGGGTAAGATACCTGTCATCACATCTAAGGTGGCATGGCAGAGTGCGCCTCAATGCGTGTTACAGGTTGCACTTGCAGCTCTTGCTGTTGGGCAGGGGGACACCTATGGTGGCTCTTGCTGCTCCTCACATACTTTTTGTTATAGTCATAGATGCTTGCCGGGGGCTTCTTGTAAGAAGGCTGACTCCATGTCTCTGGGCTGCAGGCATTAACTGTCACTTAGTTTTTGGCTTCAAAGTCAGGTGACTCTAGTGCTATCCACCTTCAACATATCTAGCTGTCTTCGGGAATTACAGCCACCGTGTCTGTGCCAGTTACCTCTTGGTATGGAGTAACACAATGTCTTTGATCTGCAGAGCTCTAGGTGGCTCAGATCCCAATCCAGTAGCTGCCTCCCTCCTTCCTAATTCCTGCAGCAGCTGTAGGTGTCCCAGCAACTGCGCTGGCTCTTCCCTTGCTAGAGGCTAGATGTGGCTTTTGTACCAAAACATCTTCAGTTCTGCAAACAAGGGCTTTAGAAACAGAGGTAGCCTCATTTCACAAGCTTCTCTGTAGGTGAGAGGTGCAAAGTCAAATAGAGTTTCTTTGTTGTTGTTGCTGTTGTTTTTAAAAGCAGTCAGGAGCTTTACTGTCTAGTTTTGGCCAACCTTTGTTTAGCATTGCCTGTGCATAGGCATGGTGTGCCAGATTCCGAGTAACGAACAATATAATTTAAAAAGAATCCTGAAATGCCCCAAGTTTCTGGACCTGACAGAATTTGCTTCAGGAGCATAGTCATGAAATTGGGAGGCAGAGAGGGAAAGAACTTGGGGAAGCGGAAAACGGTAGAAATACGCCTGGAAGGCTGTTAGAACCTGGCTCAGATTTTCAGTCTGTTTGGTTCCTGTGCAGGGAGGGCAACGATCTGTGAATGGGAACTGGAGCTGCTGTGGTTAAGTGCCATAGGGAAGACCAGGGCTCTTCCAGGCCTTGCACAGCAGAGGGGAGGCAGTGGTGGGGCTGGAAATGATGGGGTCATTGCTAGAGACTGGGAGGAAGGCAAGAGCTAGAGACCAAGTCCACACAGCCATGGGGATAGCAAGGGTGAGAGAGAAGCTGTGATGGAGAGGAGTCTGGAGTCTGAAGACCTCTTAACTAATGGTGTTTGGATGCACAAAGGCTGGGTCTCTCCAGGGGCTCAGGAGTAGCAGCATTGAGGGGAAAGGTCTGGGTAGTGCAGCCTGCTGGATACTGTCTGATGACTGTGCCCAAGGATATGAATGAGTGTTAAGATGCAGTAATACATGTGAAAACCACAGCATGCCCTTTACACTTGCTAATTGCTGCAATTTGTGTGGCCTGCGTTGGAGAAAGCTAGTATGTGCTTGAGCCTGGAGAAGGAGGCTCTGGGAGAAGGTGCAGCAGTCAGTGTGTGAGCAAAGAGGCTCCTGGCTCCAGTGATGGAGGTGGTGTGGTGGCTGGAGGCTGCAGACATGTCTAGGGGTGGCACTGACACAAAAGCACAGCCCCAGTACCTGCCTGGGAGGGAGAGAGGGGCTTGTGCTTGAGGGGGGGCTCCTCATGTCCTGTGTATCAACAGCCAAATATCTGGATATGTGGGCTTGTATCCTGCAGTGGGTCTGGGAAGGCAGTTCTGCTGTGGGGGGGTGCTGTGATGAGTGTCCAGGTGCTCTGGTGACTGGAAAAAGTGCGATGAGTGAAGTGAAAACAGGTTAAAAAAACCCAAATGTGACGAACGGTGCCTTCCTTTACCTGGGCCCCACAGAAGAGGGGTCAGGAGGAGCCCATAGCAGAAGCACTTTAAAGAGTATGAACCAGCCACAAACAGGAGGAAAACAGCAAAACTAGTGTTGGCAAGAAGTTCAGCTCCTTCAGAAAGGGGTGACACCTGTCGTAAGGGGTCTTTCTGGGGCTGGGAGGGATGGTGAGAATGGCTCGTCAGGGATGCTGCAAGCATCTGCTGGGAACTCAACAGCCCTCATTCTTGAGGCCAAGTTCAGCCCAAAATTTTAGAAGATGATTCCGCCTGGTGATGTAAAATGTCCTTTGTTTGGAGACTCTCTGGCCTGTTAAGCAACGCCTGTTCCTCACAAAGCTGACGCTTATTCCCTAGAATACTTCCAGCGAAAAGAAAAAAAGAAAAAAAATAGTTCCTCTAAGACACCCTAAACCAATACCTGCTGTGACTAAGCCCTGTGGGCAGCTCCGCGGCTGATTTATATCCTCCCCCTCCAAAGTGGAGGGGTTAGAGTGGAACCAGACGCGGCGTTAAGCGTAGCCGAGGGCAGGGAGGGAGGAAGCGGGGCTGTGAGGCGGCTGCTGCCAGGCGTGACGCCGCTTCGGGTTTCCTCCTGGGCAGAACAGAGCTCCCTTTGGCTGGTGCAGCTTTATGGGCTCGCCTGGGTTTATTATACTGCAAATGTTTTGAATTCCACATCTTAATTTCCAGAGAGGCTTTGCTTAACTTTTGCTGCTTTTTTTTCCCCCTGGTTTGGATTTCTTTCTTTTTTTTTTTTTCCCTCTACCACTGCCTTAACATCTTCTTTTTGCCCAGGTTTTGGTCAAAGCTGCCGTTTTCTGAGCAAACACAGGAGCCGAGCTCTCCCTGCCTGGGCTCCAGCTGCAAATTAATCTCTTTTCATAGTTTCATTTTATGTCCGCCCACTATCCCCACCACATTAACTTAGTCAACACATGGAAGTGAAATTTTTCCATGCAGGATCCTGCGGGTTGTAAGGCAGTGTGGAGCACGTGACTGCCAGCTCCAGAATTTTCTTGCACCTCTGGGTGGAAGGAAGTTTCCTCATCCCCCACATATGTGAGCAGTTGCCGGTGTGATGTGAAAAGTTTTAACAACTGGAGTTGGTGGAAACATTTCAGGGTTCAGCATTTCTCTGTGTATTTAAGGTCCTACCACACCGTCCGGGCAGAGGAAAAGCCAAAGGTATGGTATGATTGCGGTGCGTCCGGTACTACCGGGCCACCGGGAGGCAAAAGAGCCGGTTGGACATTTTTCAGTGGGCTCATTCAGTCTCTGCACGTTTATCTCCTTCCCAGAGCATACAAAAAGGACAAGTGATGACAATGCGGACAAAGACGAACAGAGTCTGCTTGGCCTATGTGGTAGATGCACTTTGAATTTCTACAAGATGCCTTTCACGTGTGGGACTGGGAGGACTTCACAGGTATTTGGGGCACTTGGCAAATATAACTGTACCTACGCCACAGGTTTTAAAACCCTGCTAGGTATACAACTGCTAATTGAAGGAGATTGTCCGGCGGTGGCACAGTATCAGAGAAAGAGCTGCAAAAATAATTACTTTTTCTCCTGTCTTAGTCTCCAGGCAACAGCAAATATTTCTCCTGAATACTCTGGATGAGCAGATGCCAACGTTGATTCACAGGAAAAGGATGTAGCCACGCAAGCCATAGAAATGTTGTTTGGGATGGTAGCCACAGCCCCTAAGGAGATATTAAGCAATATGGAACAAACGCCAATTAAGTTATTTCTTGAAGCTCTTGCTGTGTTTGCTATAGAGAGAACTCTTGAGCAGTCTTCTGTGGGACCCATTGCGATTTACCTTGATTACAGCTACATGGAGAGAATATACTGTGTTTCTCACAGCTCTGGAGACGCTGCAAGGGATTTTGGCCACTAGCAAAGTCCTGGTTTACTAAGAAGTTACAGTCACAAGAAATGAGGAAATGTTTTGTTCAAGGCCAACATCAGACTGTAAAAGGTGCACTTTTGCTTGGAAAAGGGATGGCGCTGAAAGCATGCAAAGACTCCCTCTTTATTTTCTCTCAGCCTCAGGTCTTCTGTCCTGTGTTCACAAATAACCCCATTTCCCCCATGATTAGACTTATAAATTTACCATGGGATTGAAAAGCTGGGAACAAGCCTAATTCACCCACTTTTGAGAGTGCCCAGCCAGAAGACCCAGGGGAACTGCAGAAAATAATTTTCCTCTAAGTTTAGGTCGTGTGGCTTTGGATTCATAGACTGAATCTGCTGACCAAGATATTTTCCTTCTTCCAGCACTTTTCTGACCAGAAAAACATTTTCAATGTGGATGAAGAGAGAACTGGGATGTTTTTGAAACACTGGAAAATTTGTTTCAGAAGTGAACAGTTTGTAAGAACTTGAGGGCAGGCAGCTGGGAGAGGCCAAGCTGTCCCGTGATGGAGGCCGGAGACAGGCGGTCCATGGGGTTATCAGTGTATCATCCAGGTTGGCAGGGATGTCCATTGAGTCATCCAGACCTTCACTTTTAACTATGACAGGGCTGATCTCATTATCCCCAAACCACCACTCCAGCACAGAGAGTAACCTTGAATGTCTCCAGTGCTGATGCATCCACAACATTCCCTTGTCAGGCACTTCCAACACTCAGGCTATTTTAACCTCTCTATATGTAGTCTAATATTTAAGCTGAATATCTCCTACAGAGCTTTGTGGCCATTAACTTTGTGTCCCATTCCCTTCTGTTATCAAGACTGGAGCCCACCTTCCAGGTGAAGTCCCTGCAGAATGGCACGTGTGGTTTCACCTTTCAGCTTGCCTGCCAACTGTGCTCTTCCTCAGCCCGTGGCCAGAGGTTCTGCTTTTCCAAAGCTTTCCTCTCTTCCCATGCCTGCTCAAAAATAGGATGGCCTAAATCCACCCTGGACTTTCATTTTCAGCCTGGTTCTATTCTCACTGGTGCTGGTTCTTGTGGAGGCAAATTCAACCTTCCTAGCATAATCTGTGATGAAAACAGGAGAAAAGCACTATAATAAATAATGTGATCATGTTAGGAATACAGTGGGATACAGAGTTTGACCTCTTGTCATAGCACTGTGCTGCCAAACAGGACCCTGCCTGGTTCCTGTGCAGGGAAGCATCCTGGCTCCCCTCACACAGGATGGTTGGGTGGTGGGTGCCTGGTTCTCGCAACTTTAGACTCCCTGAGTTGCATGGATGAGTAAACACACACGCGTAGTACCTAGCTCTGATGTTAGCACTGTGCTCCACGGCACCCAGGATTCTTGGGCAGTTGCCCCACTGCCAGGCTGAGGCAGCCAGGGGCAACCCCCAGCATGCTCCTGCCCATTGGTTTTCCTTCCTGAAGGAGAGATGCTCATCTCTGTCCCCGGGGAGCGTAAGCTTTGAAACATGAGTTGACTTGTTTCCACTTATCATTATCTTGGTTTACATAAATTACAGCATTTGACAGTGGTCATAAAATTATCCAGCCTTAAAAAAATTCAGCTGTAGAGTTTGGCCCTGTGACCTCCCTGATCAGCTCATTTTCAACAGTGGGAAAAGAAACAGTCCCTTCTTGTTCATCACAAATGTTCTTCTCCCCTTTTGTCCCAGCAGCTGGCTTGCCTGGTTTCCTGGTGCTGGTCAGTACAGAAAAGTACAGCAAGCGTCTCACCGTGTCCTGCTTCACTGTTCTGAGTAACTCTGTTATTTAAATCAAATAAATCATCCAGTATCCCTCACTGGTGGCTCTCACATCACTCACATTTTAAAGTCGAGTTCTGCCCTGAAAAGGAGGCTCCTTTACAAAGCGGTGATGATCTTCTTTCAGGCATATTGGATCACCTCTGGGTGTACTGCGAGTCAAATATTTTCTCTAACGTGTCTCATCTGGAAACTGAAAGGCAGCCTGGCTGGTTTTATGAATCGCCCTTGACCTGTGTAAGGATTTCAGCAATGACAATGCTGTTTCCAGTGGTGGTCAAGAGGAAAGATTAGGTGCTTAATGTATCTAAAGGGAAAAAAGCAATAAAGATTTATCTCAATTGCTAAAACCAGAAACTATGAATCTGAATACCCATAAGGAGTAGATGAGCTGGACAATCAGCAATATCAGATAGACACTTTTCCAGCAACGGTACCTGCACTTTATTTCTGTCAGTGAGTTGGACGCGGTGGTACAGATTCCTGGGTCCTTGTTACTCCTGACTCTGAGAGGGAGGGGTAACCTGTAATGCTGTTTCCTAGCATGTCACAGGTTTATTGTCCATAAAAACTTTGCTCTTTGGGTCATGCTATTTATTTCCTTCAACAATCTTTGTAAGAGACCTTATCAAAAATGGTGTAAAAAGATTGTTGACCCGCAGCATGCTTATTATTACGTCACCATTATCTGCTCTTCCACTGTATTTTTCTTATTTAGTGTATGACTGTGTCATCACAAGCAGCATGATTAGCAATCAAAACCACTCGGGCTGATAAGACCATGACTCTGTGTCCCACAGGCAATTATGCCTTGAGCACCCCAGGAAAGTGAGAGAAGGAGGGCACAAGGTATAGCTGGACAAAGTCAGAGAGTGTTAGATGGGGTTTTTGGTTTGGTTCGGACACAGAGGGGACTCAGTGCTTTCTTTGTAGCACTGTGGGTGATGGGGAACACAAGGTGGACTTCAAAAGGTGTGGCAGCGGCACAGGTTTGGGCTCCATAGTGGCCAGAAGAGGGCTGGGCACAGCCGCTGTGTGGGGCTGGCCCTTGGTGGGACGCCACTGGCTTCATGTGGGAGAGAAAAGGCCCTTTTCCCCCACCATGCTCAGTGCTGGCTCCATTGGAGGAGATCAGGCAGCCCATCGTATCCACCCTGCCACTGGGGGGGCTCTCAAAGTGGAGGTGCTGGGGGGCAGCGAGGGCTGACGTTCACCGAGGCTGGCCTAAGAGCCTGTGGCAGGTTCAGGCTGCTGGCAAACAAGGACAAGATGCTGGTTTTGCTTCCTAGTTGTGCTTCCTTCTCCTGCCTGCAGCCCCACTCCCCACCCACCCTGCTCAGCACCCACTCCCACGCTGCTCGCTGTCGGGGTCACCTCTGCCTGCACCTTCCTCCAGGGAGAGACGGAACAGATAGATGTGTGCTCTCTCTCTCCAGCTAGACCAAAGGATTTAAAATTCCCCCGGTGTGTGTGTAGACAAGCCACTTGTCTCCTTGCCCTGTATGTCACCAGCTCTACTGGGACTAAGAGACCTGCGGGACTGTGTCAGGAGACAAGCTGAAAGCCCACCAAGCTCCTCCAGCCTGCTGAAATGAGGAACTCTGCTCCTGCGAGGTGCTCTCTTCTGACTTTACCTCCCTTGTCCTGTGCAGGGCTAGGACCTGACATCCTTCATGTGCTAAAAAGCTCATAATGAGTTACTTTCTAAAAGGCCTGAAGAAGTTGAAAGAGTATGCTGAGTTCATCTCCTTTGGGGGATGGAAAAAACCCAACGCCCTTGCGTTGCTGTAAGCACCGTCCTACCCGACCTCTCCTCCGCACTGCTGAGGCCACAGGCTTGTGTGGCTCCAACAGACAGCACCAACCATGTCTTGCAAGGTCAAGATTTTGCTGCCTACACACAGGCAGTGTAGTTCCCCACTGAGTCCTAGAGGATTTATTTAGGAAGTGAAACGGGCTCTTTCTTCATTAAAACCTGGTAGACAGCAGGGTTCAAGACGGTAATTTGTATAATTAGGATTTTGAAAAAGTGCATTATTCCCCTTTTCCTGGCAGATAGAGATTGACTGTGAAAAAAACAGAGCTGGCAGAAGTGTGGATTACTTCCATTTTTGCACACCTATTCTGTGTGGTCCCACTGGTAGACTGAGGACTGCCATGACTCTTTCCCATGGCTGGCAATGAGGAGTGACTGGGCATCCAGCCTGTTTCCCTGCTCCATCAAAGTGAAATACAAAAATAAACAAAAAATCTGAGTGCTAAAAAAGTGAAATCCGCTCCAGCTTCAGTTAAAGGCAATGTGCAAACTCCTTTCCAGTGCTCTCTGAGACACAGAACTGGTCTGCGACTGGTATGGGCTGGTAAAACAAACCATAATATCAAATATAAAGTAAACCAGGAAGAGAGAAAGAAACCACAATTCAAGACTGAGCATCTGAGCAGGTTGGAAATAAGTGCTGGGGGGAAGGGGCTGGAGCCTTCAAAGCCAGGCAAGGGTCCCTAGTTTGCAGGCTGTGTCAGAATTCAGGTGCTTCCCAAATGAGGTAGGGGAGTGGTAGATAAACAACCAGGAAAAAAACTGTTCCAGAAACTGACTGCACTTTGGCCAGCTCTGAACAGTTGTTTTGGATTCTGCTTTTACCCACTTCATAGAAGATTAAATAAAATTTTATTAAAAAAAAAAAAAAAAGAGTGAAATTGAGATCAGGAAAAGAAACAAGAAATCCCAAACAAACACGTTTTCAATAGAGGAACTAGATCTCTGAACCCTGGCACGGTTTGGCCTTTCAGGTCGTCAGCAATCTGTTGCGTGCTGCTCATAGAGGACAGTGTGGTGGAAATACCTATGAAGCAGCGAGAGCCTTATCGAGCTGCTGTACCAGGAAACGCACCGCTTTCTTGGCTCCTTCGTGCACCGTACTATGGTTAAACCCAACAGCGTGCCTCATCACAACATGTGCCTTATCGACCTCACTATCTGATGACAGCAGCAGCCCTCAGGAGACCAGACTGACATCATCCAAAACCTCAGTAGTTCAGAGCAAAGGCTGAAGTATGTAGCTGGGCTACAAGCTGTGCCTGACTGTTGATCTGTTTGTACTGAACTTGCAGGCACTTTGCTAGAGGAAGAGGACTATAAAAATCAAGCCGAAAAGAACTTTTTCAGTGTTTCTCACAGGCTACCATGCTGTTTAACAAATTAATACAGCAAGCAGAGGGGGTTTTTGTCCTCAGCGAGTGGAAAAAGTCTGCTCCACAGCTTTCTGCAGCTTTGAGAGTAGGGAAAAAAAGCCCAAACCAAACCACTGCCACTGCCTGAAGGAGAGGAATGGTGCCACTGGTGGCTGGCACAGAGTCCCGTTCCCAGCTGACCCAGATATAATTGTATGTGGTTGTGAGGTTTGGGTTCATCCCGTATCCGAGACATGGGCCAGCTATTGATCCAGCTGGAGCTCTGAATACCCAGTTCCTAAGCTTTGGGATGGCTGGTTCACAGTCACCTTGCCAGTCTCCTTGTTTGGTTACTGCCGGTTCACTGTGGCAAAGCATGCTGGCTGTGGCCACCTGGCCTCCTTTCTCTCATTTACGACAAGGGGGATTTCTGCAGTCACAAAAATAAGAAACAGAAAATAGAGTAGGCATTTCTTGTGTAATATTCACCAGACTGGTCTGGTTTTAATTTGCTCTCCCTGTCCTGGGTTCTTCAAAACACCTTCTCTCATTTACGTCAGCACAGATTTACCACACCCCACTTATTTCAAACCTGGATAGCACCATGGAAAAAGATTACCAGCCTTTCGGAGCTGCCTCTTTATGGCTTGGGCAAAAGACCATCACATGGGGCCATATTCTTTTGGGAACTGCCTTTGTGTTTGTACAGCACCAAGCACGAGTGAGCCTACTCCTGCTTGGAGTTTGCTGTACCACAAAATTGTTCTTAAAATAACCCAGATTGTAGTGTTTGGGGTATTTTTAAATTGCAATGCAAGCTTTCAAAGGGAAATGAAGCTGGATTTAAATGCTGAGCACGTGCATAGCCACAAGAGGAGTGCCATCCCGCACACGGGTGCTAAGTGTCCTTTTACAGCCCCCATTCAGACCCAGCACCCACCTCCCCGGAGCGATGCATGGCACAGGTGGCCACTGCAGTGCTGTGACCCCAGGCGGGCGAGAAGAGCACAAGTGCGCTCCCAAGTATTTTGAGAAGTCTGCATCTGTGGCTTGGAGTCTGGGAACTGGAGAGGGTGGTCTGTGGAGGGGAGGCAGGAGTTGGGAGCTAGCCTGAAGACCAAGCTCTCTGCTGATTCCACATCCCTGCTCCCTGCATGGGAAAGCGAGGTGGTACAGGTACTCTGGCCACCAGGGAGATGCACTGTACCCTGGGGCCTCTCTATGTACTTGCCAGAAGAAAGTGAGCCCGCTGAGGAAAGACTGGCTCAAACAGATGTATCTGGTGGACTCTTGTTTGACGTCCTCTCCCCCTCTATCCAGATGCTTGGGAAGGGCAGCAGAGGGGGCAGGACTAGTCCTGGTGTGGAGAGCTGCAGGTGGGCCACCACCTGGGAGCCCATGGGAGTTGGCTCGCAAAAGCGGCCTCCGCCTTCCCGGTCGGTACTTGCATCCTCACCCGTGCTCTCGCTGCGCTCATGAACTGCTGGTTTCTTACCCTCCCATCACGCCGCCTATCTCAGCAGCCGTGGGGACGGTATGACTAACCAGCCCGATTAGGAGTGTGAGCTGCTTCAGCAATGCGTAAGGGTTTTGTTGTTGTCACAGCGCGCAGGGCGCCAAGCCTACGTGCGTGGGAATTACCTGGCATAGGTCTGCCTTGTTTGTGCTCCTCAACACAAGCGTAACACGTAAGCTAGCCAAAGCTTATCAGACATCTCCCAGCCCCCCCCTCCAAAAAAAGCAAAGCTGGAACTTGAAGGAAGACATGCTCTGAATATTTGGCCCTCTAGGCTGCTATAAATCCATTCTGCTGCCAAAGCATAGAAAACCACCCAATGAAAGAAAAAAAAAAAAGATATTTTTTTTTTACTGACTCAGTGAAGGCCTGGCTCAAGGGAAGGGCTGGAAAAGAAGTCTGATGGAAACAAGACTTGCCCCTTCAGATAGAGCATTAGATAAATCCAGCTGTGTCATGGGACTGTGGGAAGATTCCCAGAACAAGTGCAGGGAGCTTAAAGTGGGTTTGGAGGCAAACTGTTTTTCTGTATTTTGTTGAAGATACTTCTTGGTCCTTATGAATTTTGAGGAGCGCTGAGAACAGAATGTGCCATAGGGGAAGGCTTACAGAAAGACTTGATGGGAAGATGAAATAATTTTAAAATGTCTTCTCCTACAATGATCTCTAAAACATTCCTCCCCTGAAGCATGCTTGGTTTTTATCCCCCTGATGTACGCATCCCAGACACATACCTGGCCCTGCTGTATTATTCAGTGAGCGGTTTGATTGATTTACTCTCATTGCTGTTGAAAGTATTATTAAAAAAAAACCTTTTAAGTAAAGGTCACAGCGGAAGGTGGTTGAGACAGGGGTTTGTAAGAAATACATGTGGAGTTTTTCAGGTTTGGAGACAGTTTCTGGTCCTGTTGACCTGAAGAGGAAGGGCCTTTGAATGGCTCTTGTGAAATACCCTGATGGTCTGAGCATCACCAACTCCCCATGACAATTGCCACCAATTGACCACTTGCTGGCTGTCTCCACAGCCGCCCAGGAATGGATGAGTCATGGAAACTGAATTCCCCTTCACCCTGGCTGCCTTGCCAGGAACAGAGCAGTAAAGTCAGCACTGCAGTTTTTCACTGTGAAGCATTGATCAAACAAAGCTCTTCTGCTTCCAGGACGTCAAGGCACCATTTTCCTTGAGTGTTACCTGAATACTGTCATACTAAGACAACGAGCTCAAGCGGTGCTGGGCACATTATTTTGCTTGGAGAATTGATTCTGTGTTACTTCAGACCAGGAAAAATGTATTGTATTTGCAAATAGCTTTAGCAGAAAATGCTCAAAAACTATTGCCATGCCTAGGTGCGGCAGTATCTAAATCCCAGTTTTCATATTGGAATGATTTTTTTTTGAAATTGACTATGGTCACAATTTAAGACTTTCTGAATGAAACAACCCTCCTGGGGGAAAAAGAAAAAAAAAAAGAAAAAGAAAAAGAAAAAGAAAAGAAATGATTAAAGAGTGTGCAGATTAAGCACTGGGTGATTTCCTGACTAGAGAATTACTAGTTGGGGGGAGAGGGGGGAGAAGCAGGTTCAGTTCAATGAGGAACTCAATTCTTTTTATTTGAGATCTCTTGGGAACATTAATCAATTATTCACACAGCTCTGCTACTGCAGCTCAGATATAAATACCAAAAAATCCAAACAGGGAGATACTCAGAATTTCTCTTGAGGTATTCACTAGTGGGAAAAAAAAAATTAAAGAGTGTGAGTTTGAAGGAATTTTTTCCTTGACACTGGTTGCATACTGGGAGAAAGAAGTGTGAATCCTGCCGGAACACCAGCCTTTTCCTTTGAAAGGCATTTTTCTGCTTTTGCTCACTCCACACACAGGAGATGGGACACAGGGCAGCTGTGGGGCAGCCCTCCTGACCGGATGGCTCAGGAACTACATGGAATGGGTGCTGGCGAGTGATGGCCACCCTCAGCACCTGCCTCTTTCCCCATCTCCTGTGTCCTTCTCTGCTCTGCCCATGCCACCCACGCCCAGGACTTTTCCTGAAAAATTTCAGTGTCACCGGGAGCCTCAGTAGGACAGGTGGACATGGCCCAAGGGCTGCCTGTGATGGTTCAGTGCTGGAGCTTGTCCCAGCTCCTGCGCCCTGCTGGCATCGGTCGGTGTCAGGATCCAAAGTGCTGAGTTACAGCCGTGGCTGTTGTGACTCAGCAGCAATTAGAGGTTTTCAGCTCACACAGCCTGTGATGTGAGGTTGCATTGATGTGCTTTAAAATAAACAAAGGGGCATAGAAGCGAGGGCTGCTATAGGAACTGCACCTCGTGTCTGGCAGCAAAGTGATAAACAGAGATTACTGGGAGACCTTGGCACAGGTATCCCCACCTCATCCTGGCCTGGTCCTCACGCCCCTTTTTAAACTGGGGGAGGGAATATCATGGCCCCTGCCAGCTTTCTCTTGTGGGAAACACATTCATTTTAGCTGCGGGCACTGGGAGAAGTGTCCCCATGGTGGTGCCGTGCCTATGCCTGCCTGTAATGGGAGGGATGCCTCAACCATAGCCCCACTTCTCCCTGGGTTGGAGTTTGGGGAGCTGTGCTGCTCTATGCCCCGCAGCACAAAGAAGCGACACCCCCGAGCAGAGGTGGGAAAGGAGAGGGGCATGCTGAGCTGGGACCTGCTGTCGATCCCCCATCAGCAGGTGGGAGGACAACCTGGAGGTGATGGTTTTGTCCATGAGGGTTTCTCCTTGGTAGAGCCTGGCAGTGAGGTGTGGGCTGCCCACTGGCCACAGCACAACCCCTTCCCGCAGGCTGCTCTCACCATCCATCCCTCAACACCAGCAAGGCCATCGGGAATGGGACATCAGGGCTGTTCATAATTGTGGTTCCTGTCAGTGCTCATTTTGTTTTTCTGCTCCAGCAGAAGCTCAGGCTGCCGGGATGGGGAACTTCTGGGATGGCGTTGCCAGGGACACTGTGTCTTTTGGCTGTGCTGCCTCCTCAGTCATGCACCTTCTGCCTTTCTCTTCCATTCCAAGCTGATGATATCTGGTAGGAAAGCAGAGTTTCTGCCTTCAGACAGAGCCAAGTACTGGATTAGACCAACAGGCTAATCTGGGAATCCTCATGCGCCAATGGCCAAGCCCAGGTGCTTCCCAAGAAGCCTCCCTGGAGTTGCACAACATTGTCCCATGGAAAGTGTTGGGAAAACAGTGACTTAACCTGTGAGAGTGCAAGGAACAGTGATGCAAAAGTCAAGCAAATGACGCTCCGGGAACCTTTCTGGTGGAAAAGGCTGTGTGATGGCACAGTTTTGCAATGCGGCCCTTCGACAGGGCGTTATCCACATTCCCCAGGTTGGCAGATTTAGATTGCCGCAGTAGTCCTTCTTGAGGTCACATCTAAAACCCTCCCAGAGGTGGCAGCTACTGAAAAAGCACAGCAGTGCATACATTCAAGAGGTCATCTCCTTGGGAGCACAAGCTGCCCATGTCCTTCCAGGACATATTCTGGTGGCTCACAGGTTCCTGGGTGCAGTTTTGGGTGTCGGTTTCTTCCTATAAAACACTGAATGGCCCGCAATTATCTTTAATGAGCATCTGACTCTCCCTCTCCATAATGTCACAGCAGCTAGCAGCAGGAGTTCCTGTGCTGGAGCCCTCTTGCTAGAGAAAAGAAGGTCTGTAGGGACACACTGGACTATTGGAAACCCCTGCCACTACCAGGACTGATCTGATTTTACTGGTTTTCCAGGGCTACTCCTAAAGCCAAGTTTTTGGAGAGACTGAAGTTTTGTGGGGGAAATGAATCTGTTCCCCATGATGGTGGAAGAACTAAAGGGGATTTCTGGCAGTGCCACCTGATGAGTGTCCTATTAAACCAAATATCTTCTCATTGCAGAAATTGAGTGGATTTGTTAATTGTGTTTTGGGTTATCCAGAGCCTTGGAAATGTTTTTTTTTTGTTTTGTTTTGTTTTGTTTTTTACTCAAGGAAAAGTAAATAAATAATGCAGTTCCTCTGCATGACTGCCTAGGTAAGCTGGACTAAGAGAAGTTCACAGCATCGTAGAATGGTTAGAGTTGGAAAGGACCTCAAACACCATCGAGTTCCAACCCCCCTGCCATGGGCAGGGACACTTCCCTCTAGAACAGGTTGCTCAGAGCCCCATCCAGCCTGGCCTTGAACACTTCCAGGGATGGGGCAACCACAACTTCACTGGGCAACCTGTTCCAGTGCCTCACCACCCTCACAGGAAAGAACTTCTTCCTAATATCTCATCTAAATCTTCCCTCTTCCAATTTAAAACCATTACCCCTTGTCCTATCACTACACTTCCTGACAGAGTCCCTCTCCAGTTCTCCTGTAGGGTCCTCTCAGATATGAGAAGGCTGCTATGAATTCAAGTTCCTAGGAAGGGTGCTGTGGGCTGGTGGTTACCATAACGGAGATGGGGTGAGAGCTACGCTGCGCTCTGCACAGTAATGGGCACCAGTCTGAAAAATAGATCAAATAGTACCCTTACTGCACTTTGGAAGCTTGTTGTGGCTTTGAATAGGTTTGTAACTCACTGTGTAAGCCAAGCTTACGGATGAACTGTAGAAACTGAAGGAATATCTCTGAATGCTAAAATAAAACATCTTAGTACAAAAGTCACTCAAGTTAAAATTAGACCTAGTTCTTGTTTTGTTCTAGGAAATCATGGGGGGGGGGAGACAACAATGAAAAAAACCGTGTGACAATACTTTCCAAAATCCCAGAAGTAACAGAAAACACACAATAATATGTTATAAAAAAAGCTCAGTTTTATTTCCAGACAACTAGATAAGAAGATCTGAACACAGCTAATAACTCGTGGGTAGATCTGTAACCCTCAGCTGACAGTAACCACATTAACAGCACTCAGGGTAACTGCAGAGCACCCGACCAGAGGCGATGCTCCACTTGCACCCTGCCTGTGCTTTATTTCAGCTGCAAGTGGCACTGGGCTGCTGAGTTGGCCTCAGCAGCTCCACAGCAGAGGTGCAAATCTGCTTTGCCACGCTGCTTCGCATTTAGCAGTTTGGAAGGCACCGAAGCCGATTACAGCTGCCCGGCCTGCGTGTGTGTAAGCTGCCTGCTTGATGAGAGCACACGTCTCGTTACGATAGGCTAAAACTGAAAGCGCATGGGGAAAATGATCTTGAGAGGGTTCCTGGCAGTGGTTCTGCTGCAACTTGGCTGTTTGATTCAGCAGCTTGCAATGCTCAATGTAAACAAATTGCAAAATGGTCTTGAGAAACACCATTGCTTTAAGGATCGAACTAGATACCTCAGGTAGGAAGAAATGCCCAGGAGTTTCTGATGTTGCACTGTTTCCCAAAAGGAGCAGGGCCATGCCTGCTTGTCACAGACTGAGCGAGGTGGCTGGGACAGAACAGGACAAAGCCTCTGCCGTGTGCACGGGCGACCTGTGCAGTGTGTGTGCTTCATGTGACACCTGCTGTGACCACGTGGCTGTATCGCCTTCATCCAGACCCACAGCACCTCCCGTAACACTGAGCTTTGCTCCCCTGGTCTCTACACCAGGAGAGGTTTCCTTCACCTGCAGTGTCCTCCTCTGCTTGAGGCTGGGTCCTCAAAGCAGCTGCACTGGTGGTGGGAATCAGACCTGACCTTCCCGGCCTCCAGGGTGTTCCTGTCCTGCCTGACGCCCATTCAGAAACAATCATCCTGAACTACTTACTGGTTTTGTGATCTTAAACAGGGCTTGAACTGGGCTTTCTAGAGGTGAAAGCACAATGTCTTACTGTAATTCATTTTACCAACCAATCCTATCCTGAACCTAACAATATTTTAATCACAAAATCCAACCTCAAAACCCACAGCATTTTCAGTTACTGTATTTCATCACCACACAGCTGAAAACAACTTTTTTTTCAACCACCCTTGTTTTTCTAAAGTGAATCACAAACCATGGAACTTAACAGACAGAAAAGACCCAGAAACAAATTCTCTCACTAACCCTGGTGTATATAAGGACTAATGTAATTAGAGTAAAAAGCATTTCTCTGCAGTCACATGGGTATAACGGAGTTACAAGAAAGCCTCCCCTTCGTTAAGCCAGACAGTCCACCCTAAATAAGCCAAAAAGCATTATTGCCTACAAAATACTGTTTGTGGTGCCTGTCACTCAGTCCTTTTTTAATTAGCCCAAGCAACAGAGACCTTACCTTCTCCCCAGAAGCCAATTTGACGCTCTCATAGATTTTGCCATTATGTTTTATGTCCTTGTAAGTGATCTGTTGCTCACTTTGCTGCTGTTCCTCGCTGTGCCCCCTTGAATCACACCAAGGAATAATTAACAATAAGGTAACTCTGGATCTCAGTGGGTTTGCCCACTCGAAAAATGTTAACCACCAAGAATGCTCTGCGTGTCACCCATGAATAGTGTTCAGCTCTTCCAGGGAAGACTGGCTTGTATTAGTCACACCCATTAATTGGCGAGAAAACCAGGACATCTGAGTTTAAACTCCCATAGAAAGGCTACAGGATAGCCAAGGGAGAAAGACTGATCTTCAGGCTGTCACTCCCAAATGATAGCCACCGTTCTTCCCATGGTGTTGACGCTCTGGGAGAATCAATGGGCATTTCACAACCTGGCAAGGTGTTTACAGTTCTCAGCCTCTGCCTACAGATGTTCTGGGATAATAGGTCCTGGTATGAGTTTGGTACTTTGTGCTGGTGAAGGAGCTGGAAGGAAACCCTCAGGCCTGAGGGCCTGGTCTGATTGACACCAAAGTATTTAAAGTCATCTATCCAAGAGCAGAAGTCTGGCAATCAAGACCAGCCAATGCTGAGGCAAGACATGAGCATAAGCACTGGTATGTCATATCTGTATAAAAACGTGGTCAGGGAAGTGTCAGGAAACATCCCAGGTGATCAGCCAGGTGAGGCCACCTGTGTGTTGGTCTTTGCATTAGGCATTGCCCAAGGCTAGTACCAGGGGTGGCTGTGCACGGGGCTACCCTGGTGGGATCAACCCAGAGCTTTCCCCCTGCCTCTCTCCAGGGGTCCCTGGAGGGTGAGACAGATCCAGCACAGAGCAAGTGGTTCAATCAGGCTCTCAATGGGAGCTGATTACCCTCTGTCATGTCTGGGAGGGAGGGAGGGACACGCATTGTGTCTTGATCAACTTCATCTATCCTCCTATATGGGGGTTTGCAAAATTGGAGTTCATAAAACCTCCCCCAGCCCCTTCCCTGAAAGCTACACCCACATTTTTCTCATGGATGAGTCACTGTTAAAACAAAATGTTTCTGCAGCTAGAGCTTTTCTATGCTATGTATTAAAAACAGCTGAACAACTGCCTTAAAATCAGGCTTCTTGGGTGATGGTGAAAGTATGCCTGAGCATGCCAGTGTACACAAACTTGAACACATGCGGACATATGCTTCTTGTATTTTTAATTTGAGTTTCTCTTTTACCTTTTCCATTCCTTTTCCTTTCAGTTTCTTCATTTGCTTTTTATCTGTCCCTCTCCCCCCCTGTCTTCTGCGTGTGTAAAATGCAGATCCACAAACACTTGCATTCATCTTTCAAAATGATGGTATGAATGGTAATATAAAATGACCTCATCCGTTCCTTCATGGATAAACAGAAGAAGATGATGGAGCTCTTTCATATGATACAAGAACGGAGAGTTAAACCAGATCAGTTTAAATTAAACAATGGAAAACATTAGATGAAATACCATGAAAAGCATCCTCGGTCTGTCAGATTGAGGAATAATCTGTTTCTCAAGGGCAGTGGCTGAACTGGGCAGTTTGCACATGATTTTCTGGGGAGTGATAATGTTGCTCTGTCCCCAGAGTGAGGTGTGTCTTCATCACTTTGATGTGTGCAACTCTGAAATCAGCAACACGGGAAGCCACAGAGGCAGAGATGTCAGAAATGGTAAGAGGTTTCCTGAGGTGATAAAAAGGCCACCTGTGAGGTTGTTGTGAAGGAAAATTCCAATGACTGCATGCAATATTTAGAAGAAACAAACAAGGTTAAGACACGTTCACATGTGAAGGTTGTTCACCTTTAGGTTATCCCCTGCTGGAGGGTCCTCTGTAGATCTGAGACATTCAGGTCCTTTTCAAATATTACGCTCTGGGGTTAAAAAGAAGGACATAGCAGTGGGGGAAAAAAGCATGTATTTAGGCAAGGAAAGCCAGATAGGTTGAGGAAGTGGTAAAGGTAAGGAGATGTGCTTTGGGAAATGAACCCACAGGGCAGCAGCCGTTTAGCCCGAAGGAGCACGGCACCAGCCTTGCAACGTGATGTTGAGACCATGCACGTCTCCCTCCAGCCCCTGCCACTGCTATCAGAGGTCTGTCTCAGCCCCTGCAGCTACTCGGGGGCTGCTGGTTGTACTGGGGACGCAAGCCCTGGGGGGGTGCCGGGGAGGGTGTCCCTGTCACTGCACCCCGACCCCAACCGCCCAGTCGCCCCTGCCCTGCTCTCGTGTATGCATCAGGCTGGGAAAACAGACTTAATTAGCTTAATCAGGCCGGGAGTGCTTGGGCTGTGGGCTGTGAGGGCAGGAGCAACCCTTCTCCACCTCCTGCTCAGCCCTGAGCTGCCGCTGAGAGCCAGGAACAGCTCAACAGGCTGAACAGGTAGGGTGAGTGCAGTGGCAGAGCAAGTTCCCCTCACACTCCACCACCCACAGCACCCAGGCTGAAGTCTCTACTTGAATGAAAGTGTAAGTGTTAGGTGTGGTATATGAGTTATGCATGAGAAGTTTAATGTGTTCAAGGGTACAGCCCCAGCCAGCAACGAACGAGCCTTGGGGCGAGCCCAAGCCAGCTTCCACTCAAGTCGATGAAGGTATGGTCTTTTGGCTTCAGTGGGAACAGGATGAGGTCCTTCATGGCCAGCCAAGGAGAGATTAGCCTAATGATGTAATGGTGCTTGTAACTGCCTGTTCAGCCTTAATTCAGCTCTTTTGTGAGCATGCATTATGGCACAGTCTGTAATTACGTGATCACATACTACTTGCTCTGCAATATGCCCGCCTCATTTGAAACACAGGATGGGAGGTCAGGGCAGAAAGGCTCTCTCCAGCCCCATGGTGTTGTCCTGCATCCCGGGACATTGCTTGGCAGCAGCACTCCTGCAGGGTTTTGGGCAAGAAAGAGCTGTGATGTGTGTGTGGCAGGGACTGAGTTAAGGTTTCACCAACCACATAAGCCTGGTTTTTTCTAAATATAGGAGCTTGGTTTTGCAATCTTACTGAACTCTGCACATAGCTTTACGTAAGGGGTAGTCAACAGCAATGATGGCTTTAGGTTTAAACTGCCTGTGCAGCCTATCTGGATCCTCCTTGCAGGAGGTATGAAAATCCCTGGCTTGCCTGCCAAAGCATGGTGGCACACCTACCTACTGGCAGCAGCAGACCGGATTGCTGCTGGCAGCAGTATCAGTTAAAACAAAGCTTTTATCTCCCCTATCTGACACCACACGCTTGCTCCGCTTCTGGCCGTCTTTCCAACCTCACCTTCTGCCTTGTTTAATGTGCTCTAGAAGCTCTGCTGGCCCTGCTTCCAGCTGGGTGAAGATACTTGTGCCCACTGACAAATGGGACACTTGAATGGAGGAAGAGTATGGAAGGAAATTCTCAAGCAGTGAAAAATGGAAGATGGGAGCAGAGTGAGCTTAGAAGGAAAAGGACACCTGTAACCTCGGTGGCAGCAGGAAGCACAGGGAGAGGTGCAGGTGAGTAGAGAAGCTGCAAAGGATCTAGTGGGTCAGAGGGAAAGAGAACATCCAGAGCAGAAAGAAGCGGTTAGGGCATGAGAGTAACAAGCAGGAAAAACATATGAAAGAAAACAAAACAGAGAAAACAAAGAAAATAGACCAATTAGGAGGCAAAAGCAGGAAAGACCATACCAACAAGAAATGGTTTGGATGCGTTGGCCCTGCTCTGTCTCCTGGGAGCTATACTCTGATTCATCTCTGGATCTCAGAGGGTCACTCCTGCCAGGTCCCGGCATTGCTCTGTGGGGACTGACCAGGAAGGGACAAGGTGTGATGGCCACATGGTGCTGCAGCCAAGCCACTGGCCAGCTCCCGGCGGGACTCCCTGGCCTCTCTGGCACCCCCCTCTCACCCCAGCAGCTCCTGATCCCATGCACTTGCACTGGTGTTCCTGTCGCTGAGGTTCATCAGTTGCTGCAACACAGTCACTTGTTGGCTGGGATCTCTTGGAAGGAGAGGCAGAAAGCACACACAGAAGGGGCAGCATCCTGGCTTGGTGCTGAGCACTCTCAAACACTTTGGTGTATAAAATGAACAAGTGTGTAGCAAAAACAGACGCTGGGCTCCTGCAAGGGCGGCTGGGCTAGGAAATGTGTCAAAAGAGCATCTTCCTTCTCAGTGAATCGTTGTTGCGCCTGAGGTTCATCTAATGGCGGGATGGAGCAATCCCACCGACGTCACGGGGCTGACGCTGGCGTAGAACTGATGTGTGTGGCTGGTGAAATAGGTCAGAGCCACATACTCAGAGGTGCAGCTGCTGAGTTCAGTGATAAAAAGGTGCTTTTGCAGCTATTTCCTCCTGTGAGTCCTGCAGAGCTCCCCAGCTCGCAGAGGGTGAGCGGGGCTGAGGGCTGGCTGGGTTTCCTTTAGCACCTCTCTCCACCCCAGCAAGCAGTTTCCACAGGTCTTTGACAAAAAAAGGTCAAAAAAAAAAAAAGGTTTTGTTGATGTTCCACATTTCCTGTGGGTAAAAGCAAGATGAAGGAAGCACTATGTTCCTGCTGTTGTGGGGCCTGCATCAAAATATTTTAGTTTGTTGAATGGAATAAAGCAACAGAGGACTTGGTGCGGTAATAGTTGTGACCACTGATCAGCCGCTCAGTTTCTCACCCTATTTTTTACACTGAAGTGCAAGAAGTTATTATTATTAGTCCACTCCCGTGTGGGTATTTTATAAGAGTTTTCCATTGGAGAAGTGAAATGAAGTGTTGTGCCTGAAGCTGGGTCTGCTCTGCCATTGCACAGAGGGTAGTTCTGCCCAGTCATTGAGCCGCTGGTGTCCAGCATATTGCTCCGGGATTTCTGGAATCATGCAAGCTGCTAATAAATGACCCACGTCTTTCCTACGGATGGATCCCTTTCCTGCACACGGCAGTGCCGGTGCAACCCACCCCACACCCATTACAGATAATCCCTTCTTGGAAGCAAATATTGAAAGAGAAAAAAAAAAACCCAAACAAAAAACACAACACAGCAGAACCCATGAAATGAGGAAGAAAGAAAAGCAACGCCCAAGGAGCTTGGCAGAGCCTCGCATCCCCCATGCGAGGAACCGGGGCAGCTGACTTCCAGCATCCCAGGTGATGTCATGTGTGTTTAACGGCCGTACACACCTCTGTGTGCTGATGAGGAGAGCAGGCAGGGGCAAGTAGCCGCACAGGCAGCTCTGGAAGCTGCTAGCAAGAAATGCAGCACCTGTGTGTGTGTGTGTGTGAAGTGATGGCCACACGCTCTCTCTCCGTGCCCCTTTGATGCTGGGAAGGAATGCTCTGCTTCCCGAACCAAAGGCGCTGGGGTTTGCCTGTAGGCTATGCAGAAACAGGAGAAGGTGGAAGCAAGAAGTGACTTGTTCTGTCAGGGAGGAAAAGCAGCCCGAAGTTTGCAGCTACGAGACTGCACAATACAGCTTTTAAACGAGGTGGCCTGGTCATTTTGCAATGGTTAAAACCTGGCTTTCTCTCCACCTGCCCTGGTGTGCTGGTCATCAGCCCTCAGCTTTCGCCCCTGTCTGTGGCAGCAGGTCCATAGATGATGATTGGGTTCTTGTCTGAAGGGCTTTCTCGGTCTCGTGAGGCGCTGTGTTTCTCTCCAGCCATCTCTCCGAGGCACGACCAGAGACACTGTTCCTGTTTGTGTCTCTGTGACGGATGTAGCAGGCACTTTTACTACACGTGAGGCGTAGGGGGTTTTGTTCCTTCTTTCTCCAACACTTTCTTAGTAATGTTTTCCGCATTTGGTCTCAACCCACAACTCTTTTCTCAGAAAACTTAACAGAATCACCCCGGCTATATTTCCGTGGGTGGGTGGGTGTGTTTATACACACAGATGTGTTAAAAATATCCTGCTTAATTCAGGTACTATTAGAATATTCCATTACCTGGCTATTAGTTCAGTTAAGCCAAGTGGCAGTTTAAAATGGGCCTTAACATGCCCTCCTGAAGGCGTTTGCTGCTTCTGCCCAGCTCTGGCTGGCAGGTCCTGGTGGTCTGAGAGGAACCAACTTAGAGTTCCCTCAAGAGACACAAGATGCTGCTGCTCCCAGACTGGTTCCGACCGAGGAGAGGGACCCTGGGCTGGGCTTCCCGGCCAGCTGCAGGGCTGCTGCTGCAAGTGGAGGAGATGCCAGCCTGCAGTGACTAGCCCTGGGACAGATAGGACATTGACTATCGATTACTGCTCCCGCAGATAAATTTACATATAAAAGCTGAACGTGAGCGATAACTAACAGATAAGCCTGCCCATTTTCCAGGTGCTGCAAAACCTGACTGCCTTCTTTATACAAGCACAGGTTTAAATGGTATTCACCTCGGGGGTGTGGGTGAGTTTATCTTGGTTGGGAATCCATGGAAATGACTTTTAACCCTTCGCACTGTAATAGGTTGCCCAATGCATCTATATAAGCATGATGCATATTTATAGTGTAATGATCCCTAGGGTTCATTAAATACCATAACAGGGCCAGATAGCCTTTAAGTTATATTAAGAAAGGCCAGACTGTTACAACAAAATATGTTAAGGTTGGTTTTATTTACTTTTTTTTTTTTTCAAACTAGCCCTGAATTATTTAGCGTGTTCTCCAAGGGATTATTGTTTCGTGTCCCTTCTCAGCACTTGAGATCTAAAGAGTCCCATGAAATAGCCTCTGCAGGCAGCAGCCAGTTAACCCTTTTGTGTCTCCACTGGGGACCTGGAGCTCTGGAGAGCTTTCTCCCTTCCCAGGCACCAAAACACTGCAGGCAGTAGCAGATTTCAAGCACAGGTCTGTGCTGAAAAACTATTATGTACAAACACATATGGCAAGGTCCCGCAAAACTTAAGACAATGAAATCAACAGCAGGCCACACATATTTAATTAAATCTCCATAGAGGTTAACTCTAGAAAGCAGTACACTTGAACAAAAAAGAAACTGCAAGTTTTATGAAGTTACAAAATGCTGTATATGACTCACGGTATGTTAGCGAAGTCAAGGGTGAACTAGTATACAGGAAAAAAAGTAATTCACTTCTGGTGCTCAAGAAAGAAAAGATTCTGCAGTTCATTACATGGCTTGTCTGCGTTGGTGCTGCAGGGCTAGAAGAAATCAAAAGTAATAAAATCTGACTTTGTCTCTAACACCATCAGATCCAAAGCTAAATATGCAAAGGCACAGTTCTGTTTTGTAAGATAGTACGATTTTTCCACAGTCTTTTCTCAGAGAAAAAGCCCCACACTTCAGAGTCAGGCACAAGATTTTACAGTTCCCTTTTCAGTGAGATTTTATTTCAGAAATGTTTTCAGCAAGTACAGCATATTTGTGGGGGGCTCTTGTATCTCTAACAGCAGAGGTAGAATTGAGCTAATTAGTCACTTAAACCTTCCCCAGGCCAGTAAAACCCTGCGTTGCTTTGTCTATTGGTGCTCAACAGGGGATGTGGCCCGTCCCATGGGAGCATCAGCGACCACAAACCTGCTGCCTGCCCCATCTTCCCACAAGCCACCCGCCACAGAGTCCCCTCTGCCTGCCAGTGGGGGAAAATCCTGCTGGCGTCTCCAGCCCCACAGAGCTTGGCAGGCATTGGTCTGGGACAGGGATCCCAGCTGGTGGGCTGGCGTTCCTTGTGTTTGACCGGGAAATAAAGCTCCTGGACTCTTAAGTTTGCCTGCTCTGGGGAAGTTTTGCTGGTTTCTGGGTTAGTGCTCATTGCAGGAGGGTGTACAGGATTTGCTGAGCAAAATGGGAACAGACCAGCGTGGGGCATCCCCGGGGACCAGGCTTCCCCTTTGCCACCTGCCTGGTGGTAGCAGCGCGGGACATGAGTGGGACCCCTTCCCAGCTGCCCTGCCAAAGCACACGCAAGGAACTGCCTGTTTCATTTGGATAAACCACCAAGCTGCAAGGATTTAAAAAAACTTACCCAGATTGGCTAAACCTTGATGGATTAGTGAAAGGGGCCAGAGGGTTACCAGAAGCTGCTGCCTGTCGTGGTGTCTGGTGCTTCCTGCTGGGGCCAGGAACACCAGCCACCCTGCCCGCTCACAGGAATTTCAACAGTTTCACTTCCACACCCAGCCCAGGGTCAAACGCCCATAAGCAGCAAGAACAAAAAGTAATGGTTTAAAAAAAAAAAAGGAGACACGTCACAAGTATTTCATAATTCAGAAAAGATTTACCAACAGAGGCTATGGCTGATCGAAAACGGACAGGATCTGACTGGGATTTGGTGTGAAAGGAACGTGTAGCTCGTCGTTCCTGGGTAAGGTCGGTGAAGGGGGGGCCCCAGGGGGTTTGAAGGGGACAGGAGGACTGCTTGACTGTTTGACTGGTCCCACCCGTGTTTTTCTGCATCAGGCTTGACTGCTGTCAGCCTTTTCCCATCCATACAAACTCCATACATACACAAAGTCTTATTAAGAAAGGATTGGTCTGAATGTTGACACATGTTTTGGGGGAGGGAAACCTTCTTTTAGCTGAACTCCTTCATCCACCTCCAGTGTCTTCTCTGCCCCAAAGAAAGGGCCGCTCTCATTCACTTCTTTCACTGCAGTTAATTAGTAAGTCCAACCCAGCCTGCCCTTGATAGCTGGTAGTTCCCTTAATCTCTCTGTTGCTAGGGCATGCCGACATGCTCCACTGGTACCAGTTCCAGCATGATGTGGGGTATTGTGGAAAGAAAGGGGAAAGGGCTGATCAAACAGAGTCTGATTTAAAAAAAAAAAAAAAAAAAAAAAAAAAAAAAAGGGAAAAAAAATAAAAGAAGCTCCTTTTGATGAGGCTGAGAAGTTCACAACGGGGGAAAGCACAGGGTGAATGATAAGGCCTAAAGGAGCTTATTAAATTGAGGCAAGCTGAGCAGAGTTATCTTATTTCACTCCCTTCTCCTGCCACTCCCATGATGGAAAACCCTTTTATCAAAGCATGGGGGGCAGGATCACTTCCTTGCAAAATGTTTGATAGAAATAACTAAATGTATAATTGTTTTCCTCAGATTTTTCGTAAATGTAAACATTTGTAAAGCAAGCTGGAGCCTCAGCAAAGGGTGCTGCTTGACAGAAGTGTAGGCTGCAGGTGAGAGATGTTCCATTGTCCCATTTCCTCCTCTTGGCTCAGCCAGCCTCCTGAGATATAGCAAGATAAACGTTAAGTAGGACACATGGACCTCAGAGATGATAGAGGTCAATTCTGAATGCAAACGTGACATGTTTGTCTTGGAAATGGTGTTGCTTACTTTACTTGATCTGCACCTGCCTTTACAAAACCTGATTCTAAAAGATTAGTGCATTGAAATAGTGTTGCCCGGCACAAACCCCACACAGTTGTCTCCTTGGGATCTCTGGCAGGTACCTTTCTTCTGACGGTGGCCAGCGTCGGCTGCCTCAGGAGAACAGGGATCCCACCCCAGCACGTCTCAGTGAGCGCAGATATCTTGAAGATTTAGAGCACGCCAGAGGCTGCAGGCTGACAGGGAAGCTTCTTAGAAAGTCTGTTCAACAGAAGAAACCAGGGTAGGGCTTAATCCCTTGCTGGCAGCAAGGACAGTGGCAGAATGCAGTAGCTGATGGTGCATTCTTTCCTTTAATCTGAAAATTAGCCAGATTGCTTATCAGAGCTGTATTTTGAGAGGCCGCATGAACAATGGCTCACAAAACAGAAGCAAGCACCAGCCTCACGCATCCTCTTGCCTGTAACAGTCATGAGATAAGCACACTTTGATGTGAGGCTTCCCTTCTCTGGGGACAGAAAGAGGTGGCAGCATGACCTCTTTTTGGGGACAGAAAGGCATGTCCTGCCTGCCAGCACAGTGCTGGGTGCTGGGGAGGGGGGCAGCAGTGGTGTGGCACATTTTCTCTGCAAAGCTCTGCCAGTTTAGCTAGAAAATTTCCACAGGTTCTTGCTGGTTTCACTTGATCCTTTCCTTCATGAGCCCCAAAGGAGGCTGTATTTTTGGAAAGCCACCTCATAGTCCTTGTTAAAAAGCAATCCATTATTGTAAATTATGTTAACCTCCCTTGCCTAGAGGTCCTTCTCCCCACCTTAATACATTCCTCTGGCCAAGAATTCCCCTCTCACTGTGCAGGTGAGGCACATGGACTGTTCACTTCTACTGCAAGGGATAAAGTTAGCTATTCCCAAAGATAAAGTCAGCCTTTAAATGTGCAAATACATATTTATTAATCTTTCCTCCTACTTTTGGTAGCTTCCCCTCCCCTCCAGCTATAGGAACACACAGGGACCCTTGCTGCATGGAAAGCGCCTGATTTTCCACATGGTAGCTCAGCCTGAGTATGGCTTTACTGTTTTAATCTCTTTCAGGTATCACCCCATCCTTCTGCAGGCTGTTGTAAGACAATCCTTTTTTTTTGCAGAGGGAATCCCTATGAAGAGGGATCAGGTGTTCGGCATCTAGCAATTCCCCACTCTCCTTTCTCCGCCCTCCGGTCTCTCTAGCACGGCTTTTGTCAGCAGGGCTGTAGCCAAAGGTACCATGAGACATGGTGGGGTGGGGGCATGTCACAGTTGTCCCTCACTTTGTCTGGCTGAGCGATGCTAGCAAACAGGCTGGTTTTGCTAACATAATCTGAATCACTAGTTTCCTGACACATACATAACTGTAGATAGTGGGATATACTGGCAGGGAGAAACTGTGTTTGCTAGGGACCTTTCATTAATGTTGATCATCATATATTCCTGTGGGTGGGTGTAGAAATGCTAGTTTCTGCTCCTTCATTCACCCCAGCCATCTCCACCCATGTGGGGGTCTCATGCATAGCAGGCAAGTGCAAGTTCTGTGAGGCTTTATTTTCCCAGTCTCGTATGGATTTGTAAAAAAGAGACAGAGACATAGGCCACTGGAGTCTTCTGAAAGAAGTGATCTCATCCCTTACCCTACGCCACTATCCGGTTTAATGTCATTTTGTACCCATTATGTAAATGGTGTTAACAGTGGCAATATGAGCAGGACAGTGGAGAACTTTTCTGTTGTTTGGGGGATTTAATGTTCCTACATCTCTTTGCCAGTTTGACAACACACCTCTCTTCCTTCTTTTCAAGCATGGTGGCTTTTTTTCCTTGCTTCTTGACAATTAGTCTCTGATGATTTCTTATAAAAACTGGAAATACCTCTTTCTTGCTTTTTAGATGTGATACACTATGTACCTCTGTGCATCAGTCTCTTTACACACAAGTCACACGTGATTTATGTGTATTGGCATGGAGAAGAACTAAAACAAAATAAGATCCAGTGGCTGAAAGCACAAAAAATTCAGACCAGGAGGTGCTTTAAGAGTGGCTGAGCCTGGGGATACCGTGCTATTGGTGCAATTGGCCCAGGCTGAGAAGCAGAGTTAATTGTTCTTCCATGGAAAATTGTCATGCTAAGGTTGGATAACAACTCTGTTAGAGGAGGCCAACAGAGATGTTATGGTTTGCTTCTTCTAGTGTTAACCTTTAACAATCCATAAATATTGTGTAAGTTTCCATATACCACAGTTTATCAGCAGTGTGTTCTGTTACTTGCTTTATGACCTAGACCGTTGCTTTGGTTTAGCAGCAGTTAGCAGTGGTGATCATGTCCCACTCCAGGGTCTGGGAGGTGCCTGGGGTCTCAGGCTTAGCTAAAATCTGTGCAAGGCTGTCTTCTCCTCTCTGAAAACTGGCTGACACTGCAAAACACACAGGAACCCTAAAAACAAAAGCAGCAGAATGGGAAGGAAGGCGACTCACAGCCAGGCAAGCAGCCAGCTTTCTCTGCTTTTTCCTTTGAGTCTCCACTTCTGGAAGTCCCAGCTTGTATGGCCTTACTATCAACTGATGTTTTAGCTGTTCATTTTTGGTGAATCATAACTAAAGGGAACTGAAGCGCTATCTGAAATTCGCTTCCTCTTGGGCAACAGAAAGACTGTCTGAACTCCTTCCCCTTTTGGCTGCTTATGCTGCTCTTTTGAAAGAGCACCATTATAGCAGGGTAACACTGCTGTATTTACAGCACTGCTCTTACAGCTCCAGCTTCCTCAAGCAGGGAGCTTCTGAGTATCTTTGCTGATGAGAAGAATATGTGACAACAGTAACCCAGGGTTTCTGAGCAGGCAGGAATCTGGCATGATTACATTACTGGTGACTTTTAAGTTTTTCATATGTATAACAGAAACACCTTGCCCACTCCATCAGCCCCATCTGTTCTACCTTCAAGCTTGGCAGGCTGGCTGAGAGGGAAGCCACCAAAAAACCAAAAAGGTACACAAATGAGAAAAGATTTTTTTTTCTAATGAGCAGTTGAGATGAACCTGAGGAATACCTCTGGCTGTAAACACTTTTAGCATTTGGGACTATGCAAAATTCAGATCTGGGTTATAAGATTTTGTAATTTGCACCCATCACTTACAGTAAGGTCAAAAGGTTGAGAACTGACCAGTGGAGACTGAATGTTCCTAGGTGGAGCCCAGCAGTCAGTAAGAGGTGTAAGGAAAGGTCAGGCTCCTGAGCTTTTCTTGACTGAGATAAACCAGTGGTGATTCTGTTAAAGCCACTTACTCAATAATTAAAGGCATGTCATTTTGGATCTTGGCAAGTGAGAAGTTTTAATGACAGAGAAAGCACCTTGTTGAGAACAGCAATGAGCATTGGCTATCCGAAAGCCAGAGAGGCCACAGGAGCTGTGACAGCACATCAACTCAGAGAAGTCATCGGCTCTTCCTTGATCTCAGCCTCAGGCTAAAAAGAAGGCAGAAGCCAGCTCAAATACATGAGGAGAGAATCACAAAGGTCAAGCAGCAAAATGGGATCCAATTAACAAGAGACTTTAAAGTAAAAAGTCATTCTTCCATCACTACTTTAGCAGCAAGAGGAGGCTACTGAAAACATGCTCTCCAGTGGGGAAGAACAGCTGTGGACTGCTCATGGCTAGGGTCCTGGCTGTTTTGTACCCTTTTGCATTCGTTATCACTTCAGACAAATATTGCAAACAAGGTCAATGACAGAGGGGGCTGAGATCACAAAATTAGAACAAGGACTAGATCAGAAGATCCTTCAGATAATGTTCAAGTCAATTGGGACAGATGAATTTCATCCTGGGGTAATCACTCCATCTAGTTATTTAACCGCAAAAGCTCTAAGTGTAAGCTCGTCTGGCTTCTGGGATGTTACAGAGTCCAGAGATTATATTTGGAAGCCTGGAAAAGTGCAGACGTAGTTCCTGCCTTTAAAAGGGAAAAAAGGAGGAGCTAGGGATTACAGATTGTTCAGTTTAACTTCAATTCCCGGAAAAATACTGGAACAAGCAATCAAACTTTGGTAAGCACCTAAAACAAAACAAAGAGATGAATAATGGCCAGCACAGATTTGTCAAAAACAAATTGTGTAAAACAGGTCAAATTTCCTTTCATGACAGGGTAAAAAAGCCTCCTTGATAAGGGAGAAGCAATAATAGTCCTATATTTTGACGGTGGCCAGGCTTTCGTCACAGTGTAATGCAATACCCATAAGCAAATTAAGGGAACCTGTGGTAGATGGAGCTGGTCGAGGATGATGCAATATTGATTGGAAAACTGCACAGAGTGAGTAGTTATTACTTTAGAAAGGGAAAGGTGGCTCAAGAGGAGTTGCTGGGTCAGTCTGATCTTAGGAGATTATGAATAGCTTGGACAATGGAATAGAGAATATCATATTTCTGAAATACGAAGATACAATAAAAAACCTTTAGACAAAGGGTCTTAAAAACAGGATTCATTTCAGTAAGGATAGTTCTCACTTTCTATACATGGGCATCACCAGGAATAATTAATTCTATTTATATAGGGTGGTAAATTTTTTGCCCAAGTAGCAACTCTGGCTGAAAAGTTCTGCAAGATGCTCCATGTCACAATCCAAATATGAATTAATTGTTAGTGCAAAAAGGGCAAATGCCCTACTAGGATGCGTGCATAGGCGTGCACCCTGCAAATAATCTTTCTGTTCAGTTCTCTGTGGCTGCAGTTGGAGTGTGATGTCCAGCCGCCGGTGCCGTGCTCAAGAGAAGGTCCAGAGGACAACTGGGGGATAATCAGGAGTCTTGTAAGCAAAGAGGGCAAGAATAAGCAAACTGCCTTTCTTTAGTCTAGAGAAGACTGAGGGAGACAGGGTTTCCACTGTCAAAAATGTGAACGGTGGCTGGGAAGAAAAGGGGAACATATTGTTCTGTGTATCCATGAGGGACAGGACAAGTGATGAGCTTAAATAACAGAAAATGAGACTGAGGTTAGGTGTTAGAAGGTGGCAAGCAGTGAGGATGATGACACACAGGAGGATGTGGAATCACCATCCTGCATTTAGGAAGTTACACAAGGATTTGCCAAGAGTGACAAATGTACCGATCCTGCCTTTGGACATGAGTCTGGACTAAGTGATCTTCTGAGATCCCTTCCAGCCATATAAGCTTCTGATTCTCCCCCGTCTGCTGGAGAAAGAACAGCTGACGTTGTGGAGCATTGTAAGTGCTCTATGTTTGTGGTTTGTAATGCTCTCATTTGTGAATGAGAGCCAAGAGCACTCCTGCAGGAGCTGTGCATGCTGATTTCTGGTTTGGAGGAAAAAGGTTGCAGTGGCAGGTAAAGTCACCAAAGACTGAGATATCCTTGGATTATGAGAATATAGTCCTGCATGTTTTATCGTGCATTTAAATGTCTCTGGTCCTTACATGGTGATGATATGAGACATGAACCTTAAAAGCATTGGTCAGTGTAAAAAAGCCCGTGAGGCTGAAACTGCCCCTGACTATCCCTCAGATCACACACAAAACACAGCTTCACATAGAGCCAGGCAGAGCGGGCTGTCCTGCTCTACAGAATTCCAAACTGCCTGCTTCCACTCTGGTGGGAATCAGAGGCCAGCACAGCCCTGGCACCGGTGATGCAGGCTGGCACTGGCAGTGTTAAAGCTGACACAGTCGCCGTCAGACACTGGGGAACAGAAATGTGAGCAATTGTTTTTTATCTGGAGTCCCCACGGACCATTAGGGACAGAGCTTGCTAAAGATTATTTTCTGCAAGCACTTCCAGAAGTTTGTGTTTCTCTAGGAATTCAATGGAAGATAAATGGGAAAGGGTACAAGCAGGAAGGACAGAAATACTCTTTTTTTTTTTTTTTTTTTTCCCCTAAGTTTCTAAAGACAGCTTTTACAAACATCAGTATATAAATAGAAATAAAAAAAAAAAAGGAGGCTTATTTTAAAGAGGTAGCTAACCCAATGTCCCTTGAAAAAAATAGCAGAGAGCAAACACTGAAGTCCTTCTTTAACTCCGTGTCATAATTTATAGCAGGTTTCCAATTGTGAAATCTCTCAGCGATGCAGGGCAGATGTGATGGTGAGGAAAATAAAACAAACAGGCAATGGGATGGGAAATGTAGAGAAGCTGAAATGACACCGTGTTGAAATCCTTATGGGAAATCTGTATATGGCTTTCCAAAGTGCTGTGCTGGTGAGCAATTAGGAAGCTGGACGAGCTGTATAAACAGAGCCACTAGAGGTCTGTAACTGTTCCCATGCAGCTTCCACAGTGAACGTCAGTCTCAAGGGCAGCTTTGGGGAAGGGACTATTTCTGCCCACCATCTTCTAAATGATCCCTTTAATATTCTGTCCAGAGCTATTTGCGTAAGTAATGCACACAAATGGAGGTTTTCTAGTGCTTGTCCCTGTTCCTATGGCAGTAGATCAAAGGCAGTAACAATACAGAGTTAATTAATTCAGGAGAAGGAATTCCCACTTGCAGCGATCTTAACCCTGCAGTGGAGGGAAGGTGTCAATCATAAGGGCAAAGGTGCTGAAATTGGCATGGATTTGTGGGTTGTTGGGGCTTTTTTTCCCCCACACTAATGAGTTCAGGAAGGGAGTTAAACAGTAAATGTTACCTGAGCTTCAGAAAAAGTTGTGCTTTATATATAACCAACAATTTATAAGCATGCATAAACCATCCAGTTGCAAGAAACCTGGGAAAAGACTAGGCCTAGAGTCTTGTAAAAAGGAACCTCTCCTTGGGAATTGCATTTTCCCATCCAGGTCAAGTTTGGGGAACATCCCTCTCGGCTTTATTCTGAGTGCCCATCCCCACATCAAAGACCATCAGCGTCCTCAAAGGCAGCAAAACCTGGCAAAAGGAAAGTTGGGGAGGATCTCATCTCTGCCAGCAGCCTCTCAGCTTTGTGTAAATCACAGGAGCAGAGGGGATGAAACGACTGTGAGGAACCAAGAATAACTGAACTATACACAAAGGAGTGCAGGCAAAAATCCTCAGACAGAGCTAACAAAAAATAAATGAAGACAGGTTTTTTGGGAGGCAGAGCAAAGGCCTGGCCACCAGGGCACCTAGGCTTTCTAGAATTCCTTAAAGACCCAAAAGGAAAGAAAAGAGAAGTTTGTCAATTTTACTTGAGCTAGAAATTACCATGACAGTAATCTGAAGCAAATCTAGAATGGGTGATTTTAAAGAGGCCACCAGAGAATGAAAAAGTGGAGAGAATGACTGCTTGCCCATCAGAAATATATTGTCCCTGAGTGGGAATAGTTTAGGCTAAAGGATCACACATGAAGCAAAGTATTATGGAATTCTGCTGATGTTAAATGAATTAATATCTTCAGATAATGTCTTCAAAAAGACATTTTTTCTCACACAAATGTTCTAAAATAATGTTTAACTGGTATCAGTGTAAAGGTCGTGCTGACTCCTCCTTAAACAATTGTAGAATATTAAAGGTGAAGTTGGTTTAAGAACCTGTTATTCTATTGCCTGGTGCACCCTTAGTATCCTTTTCACACACAGCTCACCTAACCTGGCCTGCACTTCTTTCTCAACACGGGCAAGTGACCCACACAATCCCTTGTGTGGCTTCTGCAAACGTGCTCTCAACAGACAGCGCTGAGAGAACAGAGCTCTGCTGAAGCTGATTTTGTAGAAAACGCTGAACACCGTGGCCAGTATGTAGTTTGGTGTGAGGTGCCAAATACTTCCAGGGTGGAATCTGCCTACCTGAAATCGCAAAGATGACATTTTTGCCTTGGGTAAAAGAGGGACATGGGGCTCGTACCCAGCTTGGGCAAGCTGCTCATTTGTCTACCACTCTGTAAAATAGCCATTAATTAGAAAAATCAGATAAAGAAGGGCTCTGATGGCCCTGTCTGCTGCAGGCATCTTTATATTTGCAGAAATATACCGCACAAATTGATGTAGAAATTATTTCCTACCTGCAGCCTGTCTCATCTTTGAACTCTAGCTGACACCATCCCAATGGCACAAAACGTTAAGGCTCTGACATACAAGAAGGGATCTTTACATTACAACATTTTACAGCCAGACTTGTGGATTTTAGCTGGAATCATGTGTGCCTTCCCAGCACCGCACATGGTAAATGTTTTCACCTACACAGACACCTCTGTGTGTCCATTCATTCAGAAACACCATCTGTGCCCACACTGGGGCTTACGCCAACCCACGTGCGTGTGCATGTGGTTTCTCATCATATATGTTTTCAGTGACAGGGGAAGGTGAGGAACAACGGGCCTTTTCATTCCGGGAAGGCCCTGAACTATCATGTTGTATAGAGATCTGGAAAAAGGTAGTGCTGCCATTTGGAGGACAGTTTAGGGGCTCAGAAGAGCCTCATGCCCCTTCATGCTGGCATAATTTAATTTCTTTATTTACTGGATATCACCCCATTAAACCACTTGCAGCATTGCCAAGGACAGGCTATCTAAGGCCTAATTGCACTCCCTTATGAAACTTAGTAGAAAAATCCTTGACACCTTCAGCTGTGGTTTTTTGGGTTTATCATTTATCAGATGTTCTTATGGTTCCTTGAGAGTTCCTTTTTTTATGGTCTTTTGCAAGAGTTCAGTCCTTTTGCTAAGCCATTACAAGAGCTTTCTCATACCATGACCATGAGGCAGCAATGTGCCCTTGTGGCCAAGAACGAAGCATCAGGAAGAGTGTGACCAGCAGTTTTCCCTCTATTCTGTCCTGGTGAGGCCCCATCTGGAGCACTGTGTCCAGTTCTGGGCTCCCCAGTTCAAAAAGGACAGGGAACTGCTGGAGAGGGTACAGCAAAGGACCACAAAGATGATCAGGGGCCCAGAACATCTCTCTTACGAGGAAAGTCTGAGGAACTTGGGTCTTTTTAGTCTGGAGAAGAGAGGGCTGAAGGGGGATCTGATCAGCACCTATAAATACTTAAAGGGTGGGTGTCAGAGGATGGGGCCAGTCTTTTTTCAATGGTGTCCAGTGACAGGACAAGAGGTAACGGGCAGGAACTTGAACATAAGAAGTTCCATCTAAACATGAAGAGGAACTTCTTTACTTTGAGGGAGGCAGAGCCCTGGAACAGGCTGCCCAGAGAAGTAGTGAAGTTTGCATCTCTGGAGACGTTCAAAACCCACCTGGACATGTTCCTGTGCAACATGCTTTGGCAGGGTGGTTGCACAGGGTGGTTGCTTTTGGGCTTTGAGACAGCAACTCAAAGCCCAAAAGCAATAAAGAGAGAGTTCAGGGAGTTGGGATGCTTGGTAAAGGATTCTGGGTTGCAGGTAATCTTTTCATTGCTCCCTCCAGCAGCAGGTGATGATGCTGGGAGGAGCAGATGGATAGAATCAGTTAATACATGACTCCAGGGCTGTTGTCACCACCACAGCTTCGGGCTCTTTGACAGTGGGTTGGCCTATACGGCACTGGACCTGTTCACGGGGAATGGACAATGCCTCTCTCAAAGGGGGAAGACAGTTCTAGCTCAGAAGATTGTGGGGTTGATTCACAGGTCTTTAAACTAGATGCGAAAGGGGAGGGGGGTGACAACATATACTGTAAGAGCAGAGGGAGCGAGCTAAGTCTCAGCCCCAAGGAGCTTCCAGAGTGAGGTGAGCTGATGCCTGCTGGTGACATTGTTTTTGAGATAGGAGAACTTAAAATTTGCTATTTAAAAAACATTATTTTTGGTACCTTAGAGCCAGCAGGTTCTTTCGGCACAGATAACCCTCATCATTGCACTTCAGACATCAGAATTTGCTGGTACAGTTCTAGGGAGAGTCTTTGGGCTATTTGCTTCATAGCTGGAGCTTAGAGCCAAACGACTTACGGTAACGTCAGCTTACGTTAGGTTTTGCATGTTATTAAGAAAGCAAGCTGAAGCCTGCCCTCTTCCCCCCTCCCTTCTTGAGGCTGGCTAAAGCACTGCAAATACAATGCATGCACACTGCCTTTTAGCTGGCTTCACAAAAACATATCTACAGCACTGTAATTTTTGTGTTAGTAACACAGGTGAAAAGAATGTGTAAAGCCTAGGAAAGTATGCGAAGACTCATCCTAATTCTGTGTTTAGTGATACTGAGGTACGAGGCTGGCACAGTGCGCAAGCTTCTGGCTTTCTGAGCCAGCCTTTAACAAGGTGGTTGAAGCGCATATTCCTCCTGTGGGCCATTTGTCTTGTCAGGAATGTGCTAAAAACAGATCACTGTATACCTGTAGTGGTGGCTGAAGTTGGCCCAGTCCCCATGGGAGTGAGATGAAGGCATTCTGCTTTTTGTGGTCCCTGATAAGATGGAACCATCTGTTAGGGATGGCTCAGATTTTTCTCAGGGTCATCATTGTGAAGGGCAGGATGGTGCCTACACTGTGAACTTCCATACCGTAAAACATCTGGAATTCTTTTGTCTTACCTTAAATTTCCATTTTCTGAGGAGGAGGAAAAGGTTCCTGATATGATTTGATTTTAATGCATAAATGCAGCGTTCCAGGAGGCATTTTTACCTGTAAGACAGCAATTGACACTCTCAGGTAGAATATCTTAGAATATCTTTTCTTGAAATGAGTGCTTTTCCTCTACTTTTATCACTCTCCTTTGCAACCCCAGAAAACGAGGGGTGGTGCATTCCTGAAGGCTGCTCTAGTACAATCTCCCAGCAGCCAGGCCAACTTCTAACTTCATCTGCATTAATGAACCCCTTTAAACAACCAGTGCAACTCAGTAGGTGATTGTGTGAGCAATTTTCAGCCACGTGTCTGTGCTCCAGACACTGGGTTGGTTGTGAAGCGGGCGAGTCTCCAGAGCTGCAATAGCACTCCTGTTGCCACTTTCCCATGCCAACTGTCTCAAGGAGCTGTTACAAGAGGTAGTAACCAGGTGCCTGAGGAGAGCCTTCACTCCCTCCTTCCCCTCACCATGCTCTGGACATCTCACCCAGCAAGGGAAAAGCTATTAGAGTATTAGGTCATCTCAGTGCTTCTGTAAACTCCCCTTGACTGACCCTCCTGTGGCCAGCCAGGCTGATTCCCGTGTCCCGGTACTCCAGGGTTATGGCTAAGTGTACAGCATAAAGGCGGGGAAGTGAGTGGCTACACGGCAAAAGCATATTCTGTTGACTGGACGCTTTGTTTCGCAAGGCTGATGAGACGATCTGAATCATACTGTTCCTCCCACACAGAAATCCCCTTCTGCTATTGTTACGCCTCACATACCTAATAGCTTAGTAATCAGCATAAAGAACTTCTCTGCAAATCTGGGGAAAACCGTATATCCTAAGTGGTACAGAGTGGCCAAACGCCACCCTCTTCAGCTTTGGCCCCAAAGAGATATTGACACCATGATAATCATTACGAGAAGTGCCAGTGGAAAAGGATTTGATGCAAAAAGCACAGTTACCTCTCCCTTAGAAAGCCAAGAATAACTGGAATGTCCTGTTAATGTTTTGGTTACTCCACATACTTTCACACAAATCTTGCTGGCGGCGTGGCAGCAGCATAACCAGAGCAGAAGAGGTTGTGGAATCATTTGCACCCACCAGCTGCTCCTTTGGGGCTCATCTGATCAGAGGGGCTGAACCACGTCCATCTCCACTGTGGCTCACACCTGATGTTCATGTCTATCCCAGGAGGTGAGTGAAGGCTTCCTGAAGCAGCTCAGGTGTTGGCAGGCTCTGTGTCCTCATGCTCTTGCAGCGGGTTCAAGGCATACAAAAATGAGCAAAATGTCCAGGGGACAGGAAACTACAACCAGTGCTTGGGATGGGATGGGTAACCAATCGTTGGGTTGTGAGCAACCAAATTGCATCACTTTATTTTGTATATTCTTTTATTTTCCCCCTCCCCCCCCGCCTTGATACTGTTCTATTAAACTATCTTTATCTCAAGCCATGAGTGGTTTTTTTCTATCTTTTTCTCCTTCTTTTCCCTACCCTACTGGAGAGGGGACAGTGAGTGAATAGCTGCATGGTACTTAGCTGCTGGCTGGGGTTAAACCACGACAAATGGGAAACTGCCATCCTTTCCCTTGTGTGTCTGGGAATACAATGTCTGGGAGTCCTGTAGTTCAAGCTTATGGGTTTAAAATTACTGAATTCAGTGCATTTTCATTGGGCAAGCCTAGCTCAGCAGCTTAACTCCTACAGAACAGAAGGAGTATTTATTTTTAACCTGTTTGAAGGCAGGTGGAAAAGTGAGGTTGGTGTGGCCATAGCCTGAGTTACTGACCATGCTGGGTCTGCACGGGGACCGGTGGGAAGGGTGGCTGCCGGGGACGCTGGACACATCTGTCTGGGCTCTGCCAGTCTGCCTCCCTCAATGCCATCGCCACGTCAGCCCACTCTCCCCAGGCTCCTGGCCCGCTCAGGCAGCCACTGGCCCTACCACCACCCTGTCCCCATCCCACCACAAGAGCACTGGTGCCCACCGCCCTCGGCAGCGGCCGCCAGCCAGCCGCGCCGTTTATTTTGGAGGCCCCTCCGCCCTCACACCCCTTGGTTTACAGCATCGCAGCCGCTTCCAGCCTGCGATAGTGGGGAGGCCGCTGGGTGACCCTGGATTAGTGTAAATATTTTGCTTTCGTTGGAAGGAAATGTGACATACATTTGGGGTGGAAGTTATCCAGAGGCTGCGGCCTCGGGAGCCAAACCGCTGGGAAGCCCTCGCCGCGGTGGTCTCAAGGTGCCGGCGCTGTCAGGCTTGTGGGATTTAGCCCCCACCGTGCCCTGGCAGGGGGTCACAGCGAGGTGCCTCTGGGCGAGGGGGCGAGTGCAGTTGGGACCCCCCCAGCCTTGGGGACCGAGGGCGTCCGCACTCCCCGGGCACAGCAGGGCACGGCAGGGCTCGCCTGCCCTGGCACAGCTCCTCCTGGGAGGCTGAGCATCAGCATGAAAGCACAGCACAGTGGAGGGGGACAAGCACAGGTGCTTTCCAGCATGAGTCTGGAGGAAAGATGCCATCAGAAAAAAAATCAATGTACTTTTTGTGATAATTCCTGCCTCCTGAGCCACACGACTATAAAGCAGCCATGGAGGGCAGCTGTCTCCAACCTCCTGTTAACAGGCCTCGCCTCACACCCAGGTGGATGTCACAAGCTCCTCCAGCTGAGGAGTGTTTGCTATCAGTGACACTCGCAGTCACCTGCCTCAGTCTGCCTGGCTGCAGCGTGTGCTTAAAGAGGAACACCAATATGACGCTTGGAAGCATACTATATGTAGTAGCTACTGTTACATTTTACATCTGATAAATATTAATTAATGGCATTTCAAAGTACAAAAGGCACTGGGATCTCATGCACTGGCTGGAGGGAAACGTATCTCCAAGGTTTAACCATAATCATGCTGAATGATGCATTTGAGCTGGCATGGCGGGCTGCCCCGCAGCGCTGTCTGCTCGCCCGGATTCCTCCCACCCCTGCCGAGGGGCTGGCTGCCCGCAGCAGAGCCCAGCTGCCTCCCCAGGGACTCAAAGAGCCCGATTATCCAGGAGGGGCAAGCTGCACCAAGCCGAAGGTTGGGTTTTGGTCAGAATCCAGGAATTAAGGCACTCACTTGTTGAGGTTTTAGGCCATGTCTAGGCCCCGTCCTGATAAACTGCTGTGAGCTTAATTATCAACCTTTGTTTCTCCAGACAGTCAAATTTGTTATGGAGAAAATGCATGCGTGTTGGCTTCCTTTGTGAAAGTCTCGACAGTCGATAATTTAAAATCAAATTAAAGTGACACAATCTGCCATTAAACCAAACCCAGGAGGTTCCCTTTCACAGGACAATGCTCCTCATGCACTAAAATAGAAGCTGAACCAACGCTACGGTGACGTCCAGCCAGTTGACAAAACCGTAAGGAGGCACATTGACTTTTTAGGAAGATTCCCGGCAAATGTTAAACAAACCCTGGCACTCCTAGTGCCACTGTCTGGAATCAGCACTTTGCTCCCTGGTACGTGTGGAGACATTTAAAGAGCTCTTGCAGCAGCCGCTGACACCATCGCGCTGAATCCTGCCTGGGAGACCTCAGAAATTAGTCAGGGAGAGGGGAATTAACTCATTCCTTGGAGCACACTGCCAGTGTGCTAAGATAAAGGGCAGTGGAGAAGGAAGGCAATGAAATGAAAATTTGGAGAACTGGAAATTTTCACTGGGTGAAGATTTCTTTTTTTTAAATTAGAAATATACATGTAGATATACATATGCACACCCTCTATGGCCAAAAAAACCCCAGTGGCTGCTGCAGCCACAAATCTCTCTCTGTTCCTCTCCCATGCAAGGTGCTTCAGATAAGCATGGAAGTGCCTCATGAGGCACTGGCTGTGGTCGTTTCGAAGAGTTAGGAGGTCAACTTGAGTCCTGAAGCAAGACCTTCAGTATGACTGCCAGTTATAAATCTGAATATAGACATACGAGAGCAGCCTGACCCACTGTACGGCGTGTGGCCCCCGTGACTTCCCACAGGCCATGCCTTCCACCCTGCTCAGCAGCAGCACAGCTCTGAATATCAGCTGGAAAGGGTGAGTAGCCCATGGGCTGGCCAGCTGAGATACAACAGCATCAGAAATAGCTAAGGCAGGTTGAGAAGTTAATGGTAAAAATAAACTCAGAGCTTGTAGGAAATGTAGAAGTGGTTTAATTGAGCAAAACGTAGAACAAAGCCTAAATGTAAGGAATAACACTCTGCATTGGGCAGCCGCAAAGTCATGAACTGTGGGGACCTCGGCTGGATGCAACATGATAACTCCTATCGGAGCCATTCCTCCCTTCTCTGTATCTCAGCAGGGCTGGGAGACGGGCAGTGCTGAGCCAGCAAGGGGCAAGTCCCTGAACTCACTGCTGCTATGGATAGGAAATGCTGGGAAAGAGCGAGGGAGTCTGCAGCCATTGCAGACAGGCTCAGTTCCTGCCCCACTGATGACAGACCTGTCTCCTATCACAGACTCTCTGTTTAACAACAGATTAACTGGATTCTTTCGAGCTTTTCTTGCCCAGAGCAGCTGAAAGGACAGCCCACCAATACTAGCAGCTCTTTTTGATCTGCTTTTCCTTTGACGTTGTCTGGGGTACTCTGCCCCTGCAATGTAAATTCATTCATTTTTCATGCAGTTGGTTTGGATTTGGGAGAAGGAGAAAGTGCCAGCCACCTAAAAGGCCAGCCAGAAGAGTTGCCATCTAAAAGACCAGCTGGCAGAGAGGTGATTTGAACTGACAAAAAAAAAAGGTGTTGAGGGTAGTTCGATTATTTTTCAGGGAAGGTGTGTGGTGGTGTTGGCACAAAGAGTGAGCTCTGGACTCAGCAGAAACAGCTAATTCAGCCAAGTGCCAAACCTGGTGCCAGCTCTAGATAAACTTTGTTGCTCCTCTCGCAGTTTTCATCCAAGCTTGTCCCAGCCAGCACCTGGAACTGCTGCCTGGTGCACCTCAGAAATGAAAACAGGCCAGGAGAGACTTGTGATAGGTTTCCTTCTGATGGGTTTGTTTTGAACAAGGGTGTATTCTCACACCAAGAGCCCCATTTTGCTGTGTCAGTTCAAAAAATTGGTTTGGTGTTTACATGGTCACACATGAGAGCTGGGGCTGCCACCAACCTGAGCAGCAGGAAGAAACCTCCCCCCTGCCCACAAGTGCTCATGTCTGGGGTTTTGGCTCTGAAAATTACAGATGCAGGGGCAGGGGGGTTTGAGAACTGCAGCTCTAGATGCAGCTTTCAGTGGCCAGAGCCATTTCTATATAAATATCTGTGATGGAGCACGTGCTTAACTTCCTAAGCACAAAGCTCTCCCATACTAAGATTTTTATTTCAAGAAAAGGAGAGAGAGACACGTGGCATGTGTTTCTGAGTTAGAGAACATGAAAAGTTATGCACAACAAGGAAACACAGCGCATTTGCAGAGAGGTAGCTGGGAAGGCTCTCCTTTCAATCTCTCTGTCTATCAACACAAGAGAAGCCTGAAGACTGAGCCCATCCTGAAGCTCTCATTTTCTTCTGCAGAATAATAAGCAAATAGGTTTTAGCCTGTTGCCTGCAGGGAAATGGTTTTGTAATGGAAGGAGCACCCTGCACTAAATCAACAAACAAGAGAATGGCTGTGTTTGTTTTTCCATGTACTGGAGGTGAAGGTGCAACCACGTTGGGCTTTCTTTCACATCCTCTCCACTTGACACCAGGCAGGGGACAGGCACAGACAAACGCACGCAGAGCTGCACATCTACTGGTGGGAGCCTGTAACGGGAACAACAAAATCTTTGGTCTCTGCCTTTCTCCCCCCAGCTGCTGCGCCCTCCCTGTCAGAAGAGTGGGAGATGCAGGACTCCCGGCACGCCTGGCGTTCTCCCTCCAGACTGCGCTTTCACGAATGCTTTAAGCCACCAAAGGGAGCTGCCTTGGTGTCTCACTGCCCCCAGCTACTTGCTTCCACCCCTCAGGGCTTGTGCAATCACACCAAGGCACACTGGTGAACGCAGCTGGACTACAACCAACCAATGACTACAAAAAGGAAACCTCTATTAAAGCCAGCTTTATTCCCCACTCCATTTCACTCTCTTGCACTGGGAGTGATCCTCACATGCATCTTTTGGCAGTGAAGCTGACTTACGGACACTGGTGTTTGTGGCCCTCTGGCCCAGGGCAAAGGATGACCTGGAGGTGGCCCCAGGGCATCTCTGCCTCCCTGTGTGGGTGGCTGGAGAGGAGGGCAGCAAGCACAGCTGTGCTGATCAGCCAGAAGCAGTGATGCTGGTGGAGGTATCTAGTCTACATGCCTTTATATACTTATAGAAATGTACTTTAATACAGCTCATTTCACATAGGGTGGGTGTTTTTGCTTATTGACTCCAAATCCAGAACTACCAGTATAATTTTCATCCATGCTATGTATGGTTTGTTGGTACGTCTGAAGGAGTGTGCCCGGCACAGGCACAGTCTCCGTGCTGACTTGGAAAAAAAGTTATCTAGCCAGACAGAGGTATTTTTTCCTCCCTTCAGTTGCATTCCAGAGACGCCCAATTACTTGGAAGTATCTCATGTGCTTAGTCAGCACACAGGGAGCATTTGCAAAGGCAAGGGCAGGAGTCAGTTTATGCTTTAATCCTGTCTTATATGGATGTATTTGCCTGATCCATTTATTTCTAGCATTTGAACCATCAACCCAAAACCAGGCCTACAGCAGGAATAAATACTTTCAGAGAGCATATGCTACTGGTAGCCATGTCTAGGACCCCTCCTGCACAGCTGTGTGCCCGTACGGGCTGATGTTTTTCATATGTATTTCCTGTTGGCCCTCCTTGCTCCTATCAGATAAAGAGAGAGGTATTTCTGTCTGCATCTGCGTGTGTTTGTGCATGTGTTAGGACAGGTACAACTGTGCCTATACAAGTACTTGTAGACACATGCAGATATATATGTGCCCATACAGATCCACATTACTAGTCACGTTTACATCTGCCTATACTGCCATGCAATCAACATACACACAAGTTTGCATCAACAAGCCAATTGTTTTTGGGCTCTCCTGAATTGCCAAACACTGGAAGCCGCAGGCTAGCTATTGTGGTTACCCCCGATTCCCAGGTTCCTTCTGCAGTTGGCGAGTAAGCGGCATTGCAAGTTTCCTAACAACTGGGATGAAGTTTTGTGTAAATCACCTTCTAGGCATTAGACTTTTCCCAGCAAAAGAGGGGGGCGGGTGTTTAGGGGAGGGAGAGTTGCTCTCTTTGATGTGGGGATTAGTTCACATGTCAGTGTTATCTCCTTTTTTTAATATGCTGTGATTTATAGAAGGGCGGCTATGAGAGATAGCCAAGGGGACACCCACGTGGGACCCACTGACAGACACCACCTTCCAGGAGATACGTACAGCTAAAGCAGCTGGCACCAACAAAAAGACTCCAATTGCAAGAAAAGAAAGTATCATAAGAAATAACCTCTTTTGCCTAACAAATGCTTTTGAAAAATTATGATGTGCTTTAATACTTACAGAGAAGGAACTGTTTTTCCCAGCAGCAGAAGGGGAATCTTTTTGCGCATCCATAATAAAGAAATTATAAATGCTCTTTTCCTTTAAAAAACCATTTGGTTTGTATTTTTTCCCTTAGAGCACACATCACTAGTGACAATGAGTGTGGCTCCAAAAATGATTATGCTCACTTGAAACATATTTAGCAATGTGACTGCTCCAGTCAAAGTTTCCATGCTCTCCTGCACGAATCTTTTATCAGTGCTTTAGGAAAGCTTCACTTTTTGGTCAAAAGTTATGTGGTTCTTCTGCAATCCAATCTTACGTCTATTAGTGTTGGAGGAAACTTTCCTGATGCTTTTCATGGGAATTGGATAAGGCTCTGACTTATTAGGCTAGAAGCCATATTCAGAGCAGCTTTGCTTAGCATATCCAAATCACTTAGGCTTACTGCTTTGTGAAGGGGATGGCTGAGGGGCTGGCAATGAAGACATCGGAGAATACAGTAAAAAAGATTTAATTAGCTTCTATTTAAAATCAGTTGTATTGGTATTTTTTTCAAAGTTCTATCTCTTTTAGTCCAATTTCTAATATTTTTATTTTTCCTATTGGCTTTGAATGAAACTTTGAGACATTCTAGTAAAGGATTTTTTTTTTTTTTTTTAATTTAAAAGTAGTGGTTTAATTTCCAGTCAAATCAGGTCTTTGAGCTGACTCCCTGCATGGCTGCACCTGTGCTGAAAGAGGTGGGCACGACAAGACTGCAACAGCCCAGACTTCAGATGAGCTGCTGTAAAACTTGACCCTAAACAAGCAGTTTTAGCTTGTTGTTACCACAGAGGTAACAGGGGGTCTTCCTTGGCTGTTCTCCCTAACTCCTCTCTCACTCAGATACCCAAAGTCCCACATTCACCTTTGATGCTGCTTTAGGTGCTGGGTCTTTTCAGCACATCAGCAGTAGCTCAGCGACTGCCTGGCCACCTGACCTTGAGGGACAGACAAAAGCCAAGCTACTTCATGGCCACTGTTTCCAAGGGCCTCCCACTATTCTCTAAAGCATAAGGAGGTTATTGTCTCACCCCCCAGGAACCCATGACTGCTGCTGACAACCAAAGCGTGATGCACAAGGGGACGTGCCCCACGAGTAGGCTTTGTACCCGGGGCAGTAAAGTGTCCACGTTCAAGTGTGGCCTCACAGCACGACTTCTCCCACTCTAGCCAGGGCTGCTCTATGTGCTCTGACCCAAGTGCACTGGACCTTCTAAAACCCACAGCAAAAGCGCTGACAGAAGCTCCTCTGGCATCTCCCCAAGCAGTTGGGGCGCCCTGGCCCAAGGCCCCTGGGAAGGTTGGTTGTGGCAGCATGCTGACACAAAGGGGCACAGCTCCCTGGAGCATGCCACCAAGGACAGCAGCTTTGGCTCTTGGGTGCCTGCGTATGCCCCATCTTGGCTTGCTACTGCTCTTTTGTGCCACTATGAAGTGACAGCAAGTACAACATTTCTCAGAAACAGGCACAAAATAACATGGTATGTGCACATGCACTCTCTCCCTCCCCACCCCCCCAGGGAACAGTACCGTAACTCAGATGATGTTTGCATCGTCCCGCAGTGAGCAGGGATATCTTCAGTTAGATCAGGTTGCTCAGAGCCCCATCCAGCCTGACCTTGAATGTTTCCTGGGATGGGGCATCTACCACCTCCCTGGGCAACCTCTTCCAGCGTTTCATCACCTTCACAGTAAAAGTTATTTTCCTTTTTGTTTTCTGCTTATTTCTTCAAATTGTCAAAACATTTGACTGAATGAATGTCAAACAGTATCTTGAAGACAATACTTCATAGATGGAAAAACAATTCAGTGATCTTCAGGCTACCACCTTTCACTGCACCTTCCAGAAACAGAAAATCCTACTTGCAGGTCTCCCAGCTGTCATGTGTCAGGGTGGGCAGCGCCAGCACATCACAGGCACAGACATCACCAACTCAATGAATACGGCAGTTGGGCTAGAGAAAGGGAAGCAACAGCAATTTGCATTTGGTTGGAAAGCAGCGGTTCTTTTTTCCCATCAGGTCTAAATGGCAGTCTTGTCAGACATCCACCTGGCTCCGCTGCTTGTATTTACACCTTGGGAGAGAGCTCAAAGACTCTGGAAATGATGGACCGCATAGCCACCTGCTTAGCACCCTGCCCAGTGCAAAGCTTCCCCAGCACTTTATTAGGAAAATACTGCAGGGAATTCATGGGAATAGGGGCTGGGATCAGGAGAAAGTGTTAAACCTTTGCACGTAGCTGGGCTGGGGGTCCAGTGACTGTGGGCTCCACTGGCAGGCAGTGGCTTGTGGAGACCTGGGAATTGTTATGTGGGATTGAGAGTGAATGCCAGCAACGTGCACAGGGCTCGGGGGGAGGATGAAAGGCGAACACTGCCCAGTGAACGAATTCAGAAATATGCATGCAATTTGTGAACGACTTATTTCCTTTCACCGAACCTGCACGTGAGTTTCTACAGCCACCAGTGAAAGCCTCATGATACTGTTCCATGGCTGAAAAGGTCTGTGCTGACACCTTTGGCTCTGCCAGCCCACCTACTGCTGCACAGGCACCAGCCACGCTGCCAATTCCAGGTGAAAGATGCTCCTGGCAAGAAGAGTACTGTTTGGGCATGCTGTGCACAAAGCTCCTTGCCAAGGCATCAGCAGCTGCCCTGGAGAGGAGAGCGGGGTGCAGCTCTTCTGAATGCGGCAGCTCCCACTGGTGGTGACAATGCCGTGGGGCCATGGTGTGCCCACAGCTGAGCACGAGGGGGAAGAACTGAATGTTGTTGATTTGGCAATGTGGTCCAAGCTGCACCACCTCCATCATTCCCATGGTGATCGGGGGTCACCTGCCCAGCGGCCAGCCTCCGGAGGCAGCTGCTGCAGTTGGATGGGGTGTGCAGGCATGTGCTTAGAAAGCGCACGTAGGGAGAGTAACTTGCTGCCTCCCCACAGCGTGTAATTTTGGAAAGACGGGAGCAGGGCATTTGCCATCTAGAAACAGTGTCCCTGCAGCTCCTCACTTGGCACGGTGGAAGCATCTTTTATTATCCTTTGGAGCTATGGCTGCAAACAAAAAATGCTTTCATTTCACTTTGGCGGCGACTCAGGTTGTGTGTGCTCTGGCTGCTTCCTTAATTACAGTGGTTGTTGACAACTTCTGACAGAGACTCTCTCTTTGAGCAGTCCTCCCACTCCCCCACTGGTTCTTTTCAGTCTGGACACATAACAAACCAGGACGACATTCTATAAAAACAAGTTCACTGTAATGCAGTGATTCCTGCCCCAAAGTTATGCTGTGCTCCTCTCCTCTGTCCTCTGTGTTTGTGCTGTTGCTGTTTATTTCCTCTTTCTGGCTATAAGAATGTTTTATTTATTAGTGCTGGATTTCCTGTTGCCTGCAGCTGCCCGTACTTTCCTCTCTCCAGCTCACTTTGCTGCTCCAGCCAGCCTGGAGGTTTGTTATCCCACTGACTGAGGTGCTCTCAGCAAGTTTGCTCGGTGGTTGTATGAAGCAACCCTTGACAGAGGGACACTTGCATGGCAGCCTGGGCACACAAAAACCCCAAAGAAAGCAAAAGCTGACACAGGGAGCCCTCACAGGCATAGCAGGAGTTCCTTTCTTCTGACTTGCTGACACTGAGATTATGCTTTCTTGGACAGCAGGAACACCTCTTGTTTTGCTTGCATGCACTGCACCACAGGAAGGAAGTCAGCTCTTCGAACGGTACATGGTCTGCAGGTCTGATGGATGAGGGGTTAATGGTTTGTAATTATTTATATTTCAGACTGAGAGCCACATCATGGTAGAAACATCGTGCAGACTTTCCACACGTGAGGTTTGTGAATGACTTCCTTGACCTTTTGTGGACACGCAACATCCTCGTAGTAAACACAGAGATTGCTTATATACGGAAAGTGAGATCATGAAGGGGAAAAAAAATGTTTTGCTGCTTTGAACGTGATTGCTCTGCTGGAAGGAAAGAGGAGGCACGAGCTCTTAATGCTTTGTGTATTACCAGCAAGGCCAGTTGGAAAAGCTCACTCATCTGTACTGGGGAGAAACACTTCATCTAATTCTCTGTTGTCCCATATCAATTTGGTACTATCTCAAGTGGCAGATAATAAGGTTGAAGTAGCACCTAATGGTGATATTCTCTCTCTTGTGTTTTACACATGAGGGGCTGCCCTAATTTTATCATATTTTCTTTCTGTTTGGTGGGAATTTGGGGCCTGAAAATGGAGTAATGAGAGTTAAAGGCGAAGTGAAGCCCAAGGCATGGAGGCAGCTGTGGCATCTTACCGCAATCCAGCCGTAGCCCTGTCAGGATGAGATCCTTTCAGCTGCTGTTCAGGGTGGGCAGTTGCTGGCAGAGAAGCACTTGCAGGTGCAGCACCATTATACACTTTTTCCTTTCTGTCAGATGTTTGAGAGCTGCCCAGGAACATTAAATAGGGTCTTCTGACATCTTCCAGGTAAGATGGAAATGGGAGATCCTGAGCATTTGAATTATGAAAGATCCCAGTGTGTTACCTGCAAGCCAAGTGTTTTAACCCCAGTGTCCTGGCCAAATTCCAGCTCTGCTAATTACATCCTGCCTATGTGAAAATTCCCCTGTGTTTGTACACCGTTTTTTTCCCCCTGCTTGTTTTCAGCAGCTGTGTGGAGTTGCCAGGCATGGCAAAGCTCTTGCTGTGTTTCACCTCAGTCCTGGCTGCCTTTCAGCAGGGAATGAACTGAGCACGGTGCACAGCATCATTTGCAGCAAGTCTGAGTGAGGGGAATGTACCTGGGGACCAGTACTGGGGCCTTGTCACAGAGTGCTGGGGTACGCCACGGGGTCACAGGAGAAACAGGAGGAGGCTGCTGCACTGTGATCTGATTTTTCTTCCAGCACCTCTCACCTATGGGGGCTGGAATAGCCCCACTGAACTGGTCTGGAGGGCTAGTGACTTCAGGTTTGTTTGCACAGTGGGAGAAGCTCTCAGTCCCACTTACCCCAACCACCATCAATACACATCCACCTTTTGCATGTCTGGTTATGGATCACTGTGGACAAGGGTATCTAAGGGAAAATAAGTAATTCAAAACCTTTAAATCTATAGGTTTGTTTCCTTCTCTTCCACTTCATGGCTTATGCGCACATTGCTTTTTGCTCAGCCCTGTTGGGAAAATCTCTCTTCAACTGCCCCACTAATCCCTGTGGTAAAAACCTGACTCATACCACTGGAGAAGAACTGGCTGATGGATTATCCCTCTCTTCTGAAGACGTGAAAGAGGACGGTTGTGGCACTAGTTATGGGATACTGATAATAAGTAGCAGTAAGAAATGCAGGTCACATACAGAAGGATAATGAAATCACATATATTCAATACAGAAGTGGCTCATCTGTCCAATTTCTTTGTCAGCTAAGTTCTCTCTTTGATTATGGCATTTTCACCATAGTCCTGCCTGAATGTTATATGGAAGCACATACAAAATTGTTGAAGGTACCTCCCAATAGTACACCAACTCCACCGGCAGCAGCAGAAGCAGAACATGCCCAAGGCAGACAGAGCAGTGACTTGCTTTCCCCCGCCCCCCCCTTACATCCCTCTCTCCTCTTTTCAACATCTTAATCCTGAGGGACAGCAGCTGCGAGTCGCCTCTCTGTTCCAAGGTTATCCCAAGGTGTGACGCCAGCATGTGTTCACTATATTCCAGAAGGGGAAGTACAGCAAGCCTTGAAAACGGAGGGAATGTATGGTGTAAGGTAGAAAGCTGGGACTCAAAGATCCCAACCCACTTGCCATGCTGCCCACATGACTTCAGGCAAGGCACAACTTTTTTAGTCTCATTATGCCTGTCTTTAAACTTACATTTAGTACTTGCTTCATGGGGCTGAGGAGAAGGGGATTAAGTTTTAATTCACTAGTTTTTGTAAAACATTTTAGAACTTGGATGGAAATTCCCCTGGTAGTAGATAGAGCATTAAAAAGCTTATCTCCCTCTCCAAGCACAAACGGTCCTGCAATATGAGAGAAATGAGTGAAACAGTGTTTGCATTTCTGTGTTTATAATAATAAAAAGCCCTACCCTCCAGCTTCCCCTCTCTATCCTTCCATGAGGCAGCAGTAAGAAATTTTAGTCTAAACAGAGTGCAGTTGCTCCCTGGAGACTCGAATGCATCTCAGTGGAATTTTCCCTGCCTTCAGCCTTTTGTGTTTCTGAAAGGTCCTGGAACCAGGCATGTGACTGTAAGAGCAAAAAACACTCCTGTGCCTGAGTGCTCTACCAAATATTTACAAGAAACCCAGATAAAATGGCCACAAGCAAGTTCAGCAGGGTTTGACTGAACAGCCAGCAGTACAGCACCGTCAAGAAGAAAAACCAAACTTCAGTTAAAACAAAATTAAAATTAAACTTTACAAAGGTCTCTTCAAAGCACAAAACTGGTAACACTGAAGCTGGAGAATCGCTCTCCCCCAAGGTGAAACATACTAGCTTTTAAAAGTGGCTTATTGAAAGGAGTAACTTCCTTGTTGTGATGAAAACTTCCTTGTTAAAGGAGAGCCCAAAGCTCTATGAGCGGGCATGTAGGTGGATGCTGCAGAGTAGCCTTCTCCATGCTATCCTGTTTGATGGCTGCAAATGACATAACATCAGCTTCCACATCTCACCAGTCTCTAAGGAGCTGCCAGAGACTTGCACTGCCATGGTAAAGGTGTGCAGCACATTTTCATATGGGTCATGTGCTCCCTAGGAACCCTCTCATCACTCAAAGCTTGCCTAGCACACGGCAGACGGCAGCTTGCCTGCCTCACTACCACAGGTAGCCCCACTGTGGCTGATTTCCTTGCTGGGTTACCTACAGCCACTTCAGTGGAAACCCAGACCTGCCGTATTTCTGTATGTGTTACTCTGCTTTTCAAGAGGTTGCTCAGGGAGACTTTCCCTGTGACTCTAGAGAACAGAATCTGCCTCTTGGGCCAACAGAAGCTGCGCATGGGCAGTCAGCACCAAACTGAACCCACGGCTTTCCTTTAGGGATGTGAGACTTGGGAGCTGGGAACAACCTGATCCTGACCACGGCACAGCAAGCGATGCCTTCAGTGGCCTTGAGCAAGTCATACATTCTCTAAATCTGTAAGGTGAGTAAATAGCTCTGTGGTTTGCAGTCACATTGTGAATACTCTAAAAGTCCTTTGAATATAGAGGAAGCTGAGCAGCTGTAATACACACAGATCTTCCCACCTTTTGGATTGCCACCTGTTCTCCTTCCATGCTGAACTGTCACAGCCTGGCTATGAGCAGCTGTTACATCATCTCAGATGATTTTCAAGGGAGTTACAGGAAGAGGAGCTCACTAAACTATTGATTCTTAATCAAGTCAATGAATGGGTTTATCATTTCTCTTAAAAAAGTGAAAGTGACCATTTCTGTATGTTATAGGTTGTGGACACCAAGCACCCTTGTGTGTGTCACTGTTGGTTCCTCTAGTCTGGTGAGGTGACAGGGTGAACTGGGAAGGCACATGTGGCCTATGCTTCTTCAGTAGCATGTCTGGTTTTATTTGCAGAGTTTTATTACTATGTCATTTAAAATAACCTGAAAAAAATACAGGATTTTTTTAAGTTCAGAGTTAAGTATGAACTAAGTATGTTTGTATGTTCACACCTAACATACAAAGAACAGCACTTGCTTTTAAAGTTAGTCTTTGAAGAGACAACAGAAGAAGAATGCCCACCATCTGCATCTGCATCAGCATTTACAAAGACCAATGTTGCCATTAACTGATTCCTTTGTGGAGTTTTCATTTGTCCTTTCTATGGATTGGATGTATTGCTCAGAGCCTCACCAGTAGCTCTGGATAAAGCAGCACCAAGTAAAGTATCTTTCAAGGCAGCACTCCTCACTCGTATGGTCTGTCGGGCAGGATTGGTTCCTTCCAAGGTTAAATTTGTTTGATACTTTCCACCTGAAACACACAATAAAGAGACACCTCAATGTCAGTGTGTCAGAATGAGATCACAAATTTACTACTTCCTCCAGTGAACAATCACTTGGAAATGTGTTTAATCAACAAAACAAATCAAGGTAATTAGTTCAATGTGAACTAATTTCACAGACTTGCTGAAAATGGACTGACAGGCATGTAAGGATCTTTCTGCTGCCTGCCTGGCTGTCCTTCTAGTTACCAATGTCCACACTCTCATTCTCATTCTGGCTAGCAATGTTTCTGACGCTACTTTTGGTCTCTGGAGCCAAACCTTAGAATAGGGCAGGCCCCTTTACCATCCTTTGGCAGAGTTTTCCAAATGCCACTGTAGACCTAATGAGGAACTTTGCATCACATTAATTTTCCAATAAAACTGTTTTTTGGTAGTCAGTGCCTATCAACAGAGAATAAAATGTGCAAGAAGACTGGCATTCTCTACTATAACTTATTTTCTACAGTTCAAACACATTTCCTAGAGTTAAACAGAGTACAGCTTATACCAATATATTTTTCCAACTATTAGCAAATTGTCTTGTATTCAGGGAAAACATTATGGCTCCACTCTACAAGCTTTCCTAATACCTAAGGTGAGAGCAGGGCCTGCTTTGTAACCAGTATGAGCTGCTTCTCTTCTATCTTAGTCCTATGTCAGTGCCAGGCTGTAAAGTGCTTTGGAATGAAGTTTGCTATGTAAATACAGGATATTATATTACTGTGATTAGACACCTTATGGAGAAAACAGACTGGTGTTTGTGAGAGGAGATATTAAAAACCAAAATCCTGATCTACCTGCAAGTTGATGAAATGAACACAAACTGAAGAAATCCATACAGTTATCAGGACCAAAATATTCGAGGTACTAGTGAGTCAACAGTCAGATCATGTCACATCCTCATGTTTGCTGCTATTAACTGTGTTGCCAGGTGTCCCAGGCCTATTCAAATACGCACTTCTCCTCTTGTGATCTCTACAGCTTTGAGACAAGCTCCATAGTAGCACAGGGAGACCTCAGCTACCTGAAGGACTCTGCAGAGCAGCCAGTTCATACCTGGACTGATTCCTACTGTTCTGTATCAAAGCTTTGAAGAAAGTCAATAAAGCTGAAAGAAGGAAAGTGAAAGGCAAGGTATTCCACTGCAACAGGCCATGACATTATTAATGTTAACAGAAGTGATATTGTAGAAGAAACACAAGGCTTACACAGGTTGTCAAGGGAAGCAGTGTCTCTGTTTTCCTCCTCCTCTCTAGCCTGTTTGTTAACTATATGAAAAGCAAAGAGTTGCTCATATAGCTGTCCTGGTATAACTATACTGACCATGGTAACCTTAATGCAGGAGAACAAACCCCACTTTTACCAACACAATTTTGATAAATTCCTCAAGAGAAATATGCCATTCTGACCAAACCACCTCAAGATTGTTTAAAACAGCTTTGGTATTTACTGCAAGGCATCTACAGCATTGTGTTAAATTATATCCCTACCCAATTATACTTAATTTTAATATACAACTAGATCAACAATACAGAAAACATACAGAAAATCCTTCTATGAATGTACAGGCTCAGTGCAGTTGTCTATACTCTGTCTAGCTTTGGGACAGGACTAGCAGGAAATGTTATCTGAGAACTTGTTTCAATAGAAAGCTAGGAAAGGCAGTAGGTGAGCAAATTCTTTGCAAAGAAACAGCTGTTAGTGAGCCTTGGGGAACTTCACATTCTTATCCTATTAAAACAAACAAACTAACAAACAAACAAACCCTCCAAACACCGAAAGCTCACTCTCTCAGCAAGGGTACAGAAAATGCCATCTGTCTTCAGGAAGAATTTAGGCATTCCATAGTCATGATGTAGTAGGCTTATAAACATTGTCATTCTTAGTGCATCAAAGATAATGTAGAAGATTTTTGTAGTGTCATATTAGCCAACTACATTTCCAAGCATGAGACAAGCCAATAAGTATGCATTTTCAATATGCTACCTCTTTTTTGTTCACTTATTTTTGTTAAACCATAACGTTAAAAAAAAAGACAAGAATTTTGCAAGTCTGTTTAACACCACTGCTTTTTGAACAGCATCACTCAGGAATTCCAGGCCTAATGAGTCTCAGATTTTGCAAAGCAGCTGGCCATAGGTTTCATCTACATGATACTACAGTTTTTTTTTTCTGATTTTCAGGAAAGTCCATTTTTTGTACAGAAAGCTTAGATGCAAGTTTAGGTGAAGGATGATACCACCCATCCATAATCACAAATTATAAAGCTTGACATAAATTTTTAACACTGATTTTCTAAAATAACTGCTAGTTACTAGTAAGTATTGAACATTTCCCATTGATTTTGTGTGGAATAGCATTAACCAGTTGTATCCTTACCTGAAGCAGGCTGATGCTACACAGAACTGCTTAGATTTCTACACAGGCTCCAATTCAGTCTTTTTTATTTTCTCTAGATGATTGAATTGGTGGAACTGGCCTAAATGATTATAGGTAAGCACATGTAAGCCTTTCATGGAGCTAGAAGCCATTGCAAAGTTATTTGCAATCTCTCTATGCAAAAGAGCTTCAGTTTGAGATAATCTGGTAGAAGTTTGAGGGGGATTTCCCTGCTTTATGTAATCTATTGTTGCTTCTTAGCTTCCTATATTCACATGGCCAGGAGGCATAAGTGAGACCACCGGTAATTTCTCAACTCAATCTGAAAGCAAAGATGATGTACCCAGTGACCAACAGCAGTCTCGCAGCTTTCAGTAAATCCTCAGACACTGGCTCAATGATATCTGGAATAAAGGAGGCCTGAAGGAGCAGTGTGGGCAGTAAGTGAGATGATAAGGGCTTTGCTTTACTGGCATACTTTGAAAGTAGTCAGCAACCAGGAATCATAGAATCATAGAATGGTCAGAGTTGGAAGGGACCTTAAAGATCATCAAGTTCCAACCCCCCTGCCATGGGCAGGGACACTTCCCTCTAGAACAGGTTGCTCAAAGCCCCATCCAGCCTGGCCTTAAACACTTCCAGGGATGGGGCATCAACAACTTCCCTGGGCAACCTGTTCCAGTGCCTCACCACCCTCACAGGAAAGAACTTCTTCCTAATATCTCATCTAAATCTTCCCTCTTCCAATTTAAAACCATTACCCCTTGTCCTATCACTAGACTTCCTGACAAAGAGTCCCTCCCCAGCTCTCCTGTAGGCTCCCTTCAGATACTGGAAGGCTGCTATCAGGTCTCCCCGGAGCCTTCTCCAGGCTGAACAGTCCCAGCTCTCTCAGCCTGTCCTCATAGGAGAGGTGCTCCATCCCTCTAATCATCTACATTCTATCCCTCAGATATAACTATGGCTACGCAGAGCTCTAATTTTACATTTCTGGATCCATGCAGGATGCTGCACCTCACACAGTTCAGTACGAGACCCCTGCAGATCTCACTGCAAGCACACAGCTGTGGCTGCCTTCCCTGGCCATTCCCACGGGGGGAGGTCTGGCACAAAACCTGTCTCACCACGTGCTCGGGTGGATCAAGTCCCAGTGAAGGTATTCACTGAAAGGACAGGCCAAACAGGAAGAAGCTTTAAAGCAGGAAGAAGAAACACCCTGCCTGCTCACAGAGAGCTCTGTGCTGCCAAGGCCAGGCTGCTCCTGATACCCAGGTGAGCCTGCTCAGTGCAAGGCTGGGTAATGCTCTCTTCCCAGTGCATTGTGCCGTAGAGATTGTGGTATTATTGTTTCAAATTGGAAGATGTCTAATTTAGCAACGATCCAGTTTCTGAGAAAAACGCCTACTGAAAACCACAGCTAAGGGAAATATGGCAGGTGAAGTAAGCACGGTGGCACTGAGGAGGAAGGAAATCTCCCTGCAGTGCACTGATAAGAGTGTGCTTGATATATGCTGTGTTCAATCTGGACAATCTGCAACCAGGAAAACCCAGAGTAGCTGAAGGAAATTCAGCTCAGAGTCCCCAGGGGCACAATCAGTGTGTTAAAATGCTTTGTTGGTTTTATGTATCACTACTTAATAAGGATGCTTAACCAACACATAGGAAAGATAGTAACTGTTAAATATTCAACAAGCTGACCTTACAGTTACAATATGACAATTCCGAATAAAGTTCATGGAAAGTCTGTCCTTCCTAGGTACTCCAACAAAGCTAAAGGGAACTGGACTGGACAAAAAAAAAAAAAAAGGGAAAAAGAAAAAAAAAAAAAAAAAAAAAAAAAAAAAAGAAAAAGAAAAAGTAGGGCAAAATTGTGGAGACCTGGTTAAAAATCCAAGTCTCGCCACGGGCTAATTCAGTGATCCTGGGCAAGTTGTTTCCTGCCCTGTGCTTCAGTTTTTCCCATCTGTAAAAAGAGCACAACAATATTGACCTTCCTTGCAAATTGCTGAGATGAATGGCTAGAAAAGCAGTACTACGTTATTTTACTTATTAGTATTTCTGAGGAAGAAAAAGCAAAGAGAAGAAGCTATCAGTGTTTCGGGGTTTTCTTGATCCTCATAAAAAATAAAAAAGCACCATGTAACGTGAATTTCACACAACAGAAACATTAGGCGAGCCATCTTTAAGAAGAAATAGTGGGTGCACAATTAAAAGAAAGTTAAAAGTGGGCAGACACTCAGGAAAACACTCCAGATGGTGAAACGAGTTAGGCTGCAGAGCAGGCTCCCACAGGAAGCGGTGAAACCCCCATTGTTTGAGACATTTGAAACTGAATTCTTCAAAGTGCTGGTATATATAATACAAGAAACTATTCTGCACTGCCTCAAAAGGTAGAGGTACTGTGATGAACTGTGAGAGCTACACCTACCACTTCCACAATTTTAAGAGTATTCTTGCAGCTCTGCCTACAAAGAGCTGTAGACTCTCTTCTTATTAATATAGTATCCGAGGAACATCTACTGGGGAGTAACTACATTGTGTTTTTGCAGGAGACAGATTCAGCAACCCTTAACTGATCCTTCACCTTCCTGCTTCTGAGATGTATGTTTAAGAGGGGAAGGAAAGCCCCCTATTCTCTGTTCGAGAATTACAGTGCGCATCCTACAGACAGAGTATTTACTTCCTAAGTTACAATCTACTGAAAAACTGGGCAGTTTGATTTTTACAAGCAGTGGTTTGCAGAAGAAATACCATGATTTTAATGGGAACCAAATGAACAATCATTACGTAAAAGGCATTATGAGACACAGAACTAATGTTGAAACGTTTAATGCTCTGGGTCAAACTCACCAAAATGGGAACTGGCAGTGGCACGCTTGAACATTGGGGTTTCTCCACACTCAGATACTACTGCAAATATTTCCTGCTGGTTCAGCTCCTCTGGAAGTATCTGTGGAGGGAGTTTGACTGCTTCTATTGTTACTGGCACTTAAAAGTCTTAAGACCTTCTTTGAAATCCAGATTCAGAGCTTTGGGCCAATTTTATTGATACAACTTGGTTTACTGGTTGGAGCAGGCAGGAGAAGAAAACTTTTTAAAAGAAGCTTAGAATTAGAATTTTAATACCTTCATTTCCTCTTGGTCTTGTAACTGCTGGTATACAAAAAAAGAGGCGAATCAATTCCGATGGCAAATGTGCATTAGTGACTGTCTCACTTTATTCACCCAGGCAGGATGGCTGTGGAGCACTCCTGACCCCCTCTCAGCCCCTACGGCAGGAGGGCTGGGCACCCCAGCACCCCTCGCCTGCTGCCTCTGCACAGAAGGGCTGGCACTGCTTGCACGCTGCCCCTGGCCCTGGCCAGAGATGCAGCAATTTCCTCAGGAATGAATCACGAATGACAAAACAAACAAGAGCTATTTAAGAAGTTTTCTTCTCCCCCTGCAACTATCCTGTCCAGTATCATATTCCTGACAGTTTATTCTTCAAGAATTTAGTCATCTAAGGTTTCAGTGACTCATGTGATGAACCTTCTACCCATTTCCTGGAAAGAGTTCTGCACGGTCTTCTACACCTCCCTGCCATTTTCCCCGAGGGTCTCATTCTCACTACGTTTTCATCTAGTTCAGCTTTCCCCCATTTTTGTGGTGGAGGAGGGAAGGAAAAGTGTCTTGAGCTCACCCAAATTTGCCCTATAACCAGAAAGCGGTGTGGTGAAAGAAACATCTGGAAAACAAAGACGGGCACTGAACCAGAGAGTCTCTTTTGGAATTAGCTGCCCCTTGGGCTGAGCGCTGGTTAGAAGAAAAGGAGCTGCTGGAGGAAGAGCTGTGTGGTACAATATGGTCATGAATTTACCAGAGCTGTACCCTATTAAATGAAGATGAAAAAGATTTGAAGGCGCTCTGAGATCACTGCCCGGGTGGGTGTGATTCACCCTGGGCAAATGCCACTGATGACAAGTACCCTGACACAAACTATTGAATGAATTGGACTGGATGGGAATCAAAGTAGCCATTTTACATCCTTGGGCCAATCTGAAAGACACTTCTGTGCAGAAAACAATTGCTTCCTTTTCCTGATTAAAAAGAAAGTTCAAAAGCTGCTCGCAGACAGCTTGAAGGATACTTCAGCGAACTCTGATTTAAGTGGGCTTGTGCTGTGACTACAGCAGACAGCTGCCTGGACATCAGCGATGCCCAGACCATATCTCCCAGCCCGCACAGAAGTGCTACCTGTGCATCTTGATGTCACAGTTTAAAGAGGGGGTCTAGTGTTCTTAAAATATTCAGAAATGTGTGTGAGTGTGAGTTCATCATGTTACAGAAGAGTGAACCAGCTCAGTGACAGTGACGGTACCCGCTTATGGACCTACACCTTCTACGCCCAGGGCAGCAGACTAAGCCCCCTGGTTTATACTAACTGGTGTAAGGTTGGGCAAGGAATTTGCACATCTGTCTGATGGAGACAGGGCCAACATGTCCAGCATTCTTAGAGGACAATTTCAGTGCTCAGTTATACCAGTATAACTGACATGTATACTGGTGCATGTGTGTGTATACACACACACACACACACTTATACACTGACATGCATCACAAGCCTGCTCCCTTTAAAGGGATATGGTGTCAGGTCAAAGTTGGCCCGACATTCTTCTTATTAAAAAGAAAATAAACTTCTACAAGCCCCGATTCCAACAGAAATGTTTCCATGATTTATTTTAAGAAGAGAACATTCCCCTGCAGTGCTCACCGCAACCCAAACATTGCAGCGCTGTGCAAGAGCATGAGAACCAGAGAGGAAACTGAAGAATCTATTTTCACTGCTCCAGAAGAGAAACACAGAAAGTAAACAAACAGTAAAAGCAGTGACAAATAAATTTGATTTTAGTGGTGGTTGCAGCGTTATCTATAGTATCACTAAGGAGAGTAGACTTGAGGTGTGCATGCTTTTCTAGTGATTTCAACAAGACGTGTGACTAAGTGTGAGATGGGGACTCGTGGGAGCCATCGACACTGTAAGAAAGAGATTTATTTTTCTGTGGTTGATCCTTCCTGCCCCTCACACCTTGCCTTTCACATCTGAGAAACTCAACAGCAAACTAAAAGAAACTCTCTCACTGTTTTCAAAGACAGAAAATAATTTGAAGCTTGGGATAGCTATCCAGGGAACAAATCCCCTGTTCGTGGGAGAGCTCTCAGACACTTGAAAGTAACAGGAAGAGTCTTTCCTCTAAATATCTGGAGCCCTCTGTTTTACAGAAAAGGCAACTTGCCTTCAGTTGCTTGGTTCTTTGCTCAAGTTTGCAAAAAGCGGTGGGCACCAGAAGAAAAAAGGGTCATATGGAGACAGAAAGAACTTCCGAGTGAGCACATACTTTCCTACTACTGACTGCATGCACACACACATGCATGCAGGCGTGCACACACAGCACACAGCTCCTTAATCTGAAAGGTCTGTGTACCGAGGAGAGAGTAAAATATTAGTGAACCCTGCCCAAAAGAGACTGTGAAGACTGATCTTGTGGCAGATTAGTGATTTCACGAGAAAGTTTTTGGAAGCCATAAACAGGAAAAGGTTAAGTAAAAGCAGGTGGAGCATGCTGACTGCAGGCATAATGCAGGAAATAGCTGAGCGTCTGAATGGATGCAAAAAAATTCTGCTCAGTCCTTGGCACTCGCAATATGCCTCCTCCTCCTTCTCCTGCTCCTCCTTTGCTACGCTTATCTCCCCAGACTACAAAATCTTGCAGTCTGCAAGCACCTTCTGCTTGAGTAATCTGCTCTCCTTGAATTTCAGAACTATCATGGAAAGCTGGGAGGTTCTGGTCTGGAAGGCAATAGACAAGAGGGATTCATCTACTGTGCAAAGGATGGGTCAGAAGTATCCAGCAGTACCCATTGCCTGCCAGGGGCTTTGGATCTGAGCAGCCAGAACAGTATCTCTGGCTACTGCCCCAAGAGTATTTAGCATTAACAGTAAATCAGAGAAACATTATTCCTATTACCCCTTTCATTCTAGGGCGCTCCCAAAGTGTTTAGCTGTAGGAATCGTTCTCCACCTCTACTGAAACACAGTCCCTTCCAGGGACTGCTGCAGAGCATGGCAGCTGTTTAATAGCTCACAGCACACAGGCACGAGCACACAAGCAGACAGAAAAGAAAGCAAATTGTGTAAGAAGTCTTCTTTCCACTTTCCTTCTAACCCTTTCTTCCTCTGCTCTTTGTCCTGAGCAATTTGTGCCAATTCCAGACAACTCCAGATGTGTGTCTTTCCCACCAGTATCTGCAGAGATTTGGCCCTGGAGACAGGGATCTGCTTGCCAACATACTGCCTCCTGGTGCTTTCAGCCCCCAGGGCTGAGTTCTTGGTGCTGCACTCTCATCCCTGGCTGTGCTGTTAGACATGCTGTGGGACGGGGGGCAGATGTGCCGGTAAGGAACAATTCTGCTTGCTTCTAGAGGAGTGTAGCATTGATGTAAAAATTGTTTAACATAGAGACAACACTCTTGCCTTCAAATTATACTAAAGAGTCACTTTAAAGCCCTGTGGAAAGTTAAGAAAGGAGCACATACATTAGCTTGAATAATTTTGACCCTGTCTACATTTTAAGTATTAGATGGTAAAGCTATATTGGCAAACTTTACTTTTAGATACTTCTCTTTCTCCTCTAGATTTAAATTGGAAAAAAATATCTGTTTCTTATATTCTTAGAAAAGAAAACATAGTGGCAAATGGGCTTCTATGAGGTTACACCCGCATGAACATCTTAAATCCTAACCTAGACAGGGCCTTTGGGAGTAAGGTTCAAACTCACCCTGCCCAATATCCCACACTTCTGACCAGGTCATACATTCCTTGGGGGTGTCCTGGGAACAGTTGGGATCAGAATCTGGCACCTTGCACCACTGTTCCCATGGGAGGAGGGAGAGGGCACTGTCAGGGCAGAGGCTGGTGTGGCACCTTCTGCAAACACCACCACACTCATCTAAGACACCCCAGGGCATAAGTGCATGGAGAGATGCATGCAGAGATATCAGCTTCAGGTGGACAGCAGGACAGCTTCCAGGAGTCAAACCTCGGCCCTGACCTTTGGGAAAAACCAGTCTGTGATTCATATGAATCTACAAAACCAAGCGGAAATAATTGGAATGAGCTGAACAAAAATAAACGGGTGTCTCTTTCCTGCTCTCCTGCTCCTTTCACAGTTTCTGCTTCCCTGCACCCTCACCTAGATTTTTTTTTCTTTTCACTTAAGTTGTCAAGAAAAACGGCAGGAATGAGGTTCCTGGTATAATTACAGCTTGCTGAGAAAATCACAGCCTGCAGCAGTAATTCCTTTAGTGCTACAGACAGATGCTGATGAGGTCTAATGACAGTCTTCCCACTAACCAGGCCCCGAGTCTAATCTGTCATCAGCTGGGAGGCCGCTGGCTCCTGCCGCGCGTGTGAACTCGAGCTGCTCGGCCCATTCCTCTCCCCTCACCCCGAGCCAGGCAGTGCCAGAGGGAGGGCATGTTTCCATTCACTCCTTGCCCTCAGCTACAGCGATACTACAACTTCAATGTGCTGCTTATCTCTCCTCCATGCCTAGTATCTGGGCCACTCAAAGTGTCGCTGGAAAAGTCTCAAGTGGTTGTTTTCAACTTACAATGCCGCAAAGGGACTGCAGTTCAAATTTAAGCTGAGATAAGTTGAAGGAGAGGCTTAATGAGAATGGCCTGTAGCTAATTCCTCCTTCCAAAACGTATGGTATTTTTTGCTTATTAAGAGGACAAGGCTGCACTCAGTGATGGATCATATAACCTCCATATGTTAACAAAAGCAACAAAAATCAGCAGAGTATGAGGGCCGAGGAGCCTGTAAGTAGGAGAAAGAGGAAAAAGCAGAACTGGGTATATTGAAAAAAGAGCTGGGAGAGAGAATACGTGTGAGGAGAGGCTGAACAATCCTCTCCTATATGTTACACACAGCTGTCATTGCCATCAAATGTTTTATATCTGACATTCAAAGAGCACAGGGCCACAGTATTGAACTTCTCTGTGCTAGTGCAAGAAGCCTGAAAAACAACAGACCTCACCAACTCAGGAGTGCCCCCGTGCAGGCAAAAGTCATCGTGGTGCTGGATGAACATCTTTATATCGGATTCCAGTCACAGAAGGAAACTGGCAGATGAAGTCTATTTCAAAGGCGTGTTACTGTAGTGAGAACTGGGAAATTCCTTGAGCTGGCACCCACCTTGCATCATCTGTAGAGTTAACAGATGCCCTGAAATAGCAGGGGAGATGCTAGGTTTGGGAGGCGTAGACTAAACAGCTGTGCTTTGCGTAAACAGCTCTTAAGAAAGGCATGAGGGAACAGAGTAGGTCATCATTTCTGGTCAGAGGCAAAAGCACTTTAAACTAACTGACCTTCTGTAGCAGCCTGTGGCCAAGACAATTTCTTCATGTTCAGCTTTTTCCCAATCTGCACGTGATGGCTGGGCACACGCGATAACACTCCCCAGATCTCTGCAGCAGAGGCATGCAACGGCAGCCTCTGCGCCGCTGGCAGACCAAGGGGAACAGAAAACGTAGCACGATGTCTCAGAGAGGGGGAAGGAGTGACTCACACAGGAAGGAAAACAAAGCAAAGATGAACTTGGGAGCGTAAGAGAAGAGGCAGACTGCAGGCTGTCTATCAGTTTTCCTGCACTCAGAAAGGTGGGTATTACGGTGAGAGGAACTCTACTTGACAGCAGTGGAAGTCCAAGGAAGTTTGATTTAGATTAAATGGCACTCACAAGCCAACACAGAAAAGAGGCTTGAAAGGGAAAATCAAAGACAGGAAGTGACTAAGTAGGACAGAAGCTGTGGGTAGTGAGCTGGATAGATTAAGCGGGACTTGGAGAACTAAGTTAGCTTGGCTAATTGCAAGTGATAACACTTACAGTGTCACCAAGTTGAACAAATCTGACTCTGAAATCACCTTCAAGGCCTTCATAGCAAATCAGAGATCGCCGAGCTCTAATAGTATCTACATCAGAGTAGATATTGTTTGTGTTTTAACAAGAGATCAGTTTTGCAGTCACTTTTTGACCCTGCCAAGCTTCCTGCAAGTAGTTTGCTGTTTTGTATGAACAGGATTTCTTCTTAAGAAGCTAGGAAAAATGAACTGACTAATAGAAACTGTGAGACTCTGAGAAGGGCCACTACTGCAGGTTGAGAAGACAGATGCAATGGAGAAACTTCTTTCCACCCCTAAATTCAATAAGCCTTTGATTTCACAGCTTTGTTCACATCCAGAGCAGCCGGAAGAGAATGGTCACCTTGTATTTTTGTACCTGATGAGAAAACCCCAGATTGTATGTGTGCACTGGGACAGTTCAATGTGGGCCTATTCCAACTTCAAAGAGGCTTTCAATGCTCTTTCAGATGTAGGGTGTGAGGAAGGGTGAGAACTGCTAAGGCCAGCCCCATCCTCATTAAATCTTTGCCCTCTCCAGAGCAAGCATGCAAGTGGAGAGAATAGAAGATATGCATGAGCAACTGAGCATCTGTGATCTCATGACCTTTGACTGTTGTATTATGGGAAATGTATTCTCCGGTTGCTATGCTTTTCCAATTCATTTGTATTTTCCTTCAGTGCCTCTCTTGTAATTTCTTTGGTGCTCCTGTGTAATGGTTTCAAGGAACCACAGCTATCTCCAAGTTAAGCATGCATACAATAGCTTTAATTAAATGTTTGTGAGTATCCCACAGTAATGTAAGGGAAAGGGAAAGCAAACAGCTTTGTACTCGCTTATACCTATCCTGTCTGAGCCCTGCCTTGGGTAGAGGCATCTGCATCACTGCCTTTCAAGTCCATTTCTAGCCTATTGTGAAATGAAGGCCATTGGGCCCTGCTACTTTGCATTTCACTCCCATTAAAAAAGCTACAGATCACCTGTGAAAGGTACAACTCTGAAACCTTTTAGGCTGGAAGAAATAAAAAATAAATTAGGGTAGACATTCTCATACCCCACTTAGAAAAAACAGAGAACAATATTAAAAATATTCTTGACCTTTTCTTAAAATACACTAAGATGCTATAGGGAGAGTAGCATAAAAGCAAAGGTTTTGATCTTCTTTGATATTCCGAAATTAAAACTTTTCTGTTCTGTGTGCCATTGGCACATTCTCAGCCTTGGTGCCACCACCTGCAATGAGTTACCTATTTATTATTCTTCTTAATGGGGATCTTTGCTTCTTTTACAAGTAGTTAATTTTATCATTTTATATGCACACAAGAAAGCTGCAAAGGATTTTTTGTTTTCATTTCAGGCATTTAAAATAAATACACATAAGGGAAATGGAATTTGGAAGGGGAATTTTCATCACGCAAAGATGGATGAATAAGAACCAGGCTGCAAAGGTTATCAGTCAGTTCCTTAAATCAAATACATGACAATTTTACAGCACAAAAAGGAGTGTTTTTTTTCAGAGGAAGAATTTCTCTTGCGTGATATGGAAGAGTTAGTATTATCTGCAAGGATAAGGCCTAACACTAATGATTATTGCTAATACTTAGTACCAGTATAAAGTACTTGTCTTGGGTTTTTCAGTGACTGACATCATTATTATTTCAAAGTTGACAGAAGCTAATTTGAAAACACTTTGGCCTAGCTGTACATATTTTATTGCAAATCCATCCGTTACTTCTCAGTGACTCCAAGAGATAACACACATCAGAAAAGATAAGAATAATTGTAAGACTGGGAAGAAAAAATAAACGCCAGTTTGATGAGAGAATAAAGAAACTCTGCTTCTAACTTTGACCTTGGCTATTTCCCTGCTCTGAGACCAGAGATATTGCCAGTTTTTGCCGTCTGACATGCTGGATATGGGCAGGGGTTGTGCTGAGCAGGGGCTGGCCTGGCTTTGCTGAAGCTTGAGCTGCAGTGACTTCTCAGGAGGGAACAGAAAGCATGGGTTGTTTCCCTCACGTAGCAAAGCACAAACAGCAGCAGGGCTGTCTGAGGAGACTGAGAACTGCTGACACTAGTAACAGGAACTGGCAACTGCAAAGGAGAGTAGGAGTGGGATGAAAAGCAGTCTTACAAAGGAGGGAAACGAAAGGAGAAGGAAGGAAAGGAAGGAGAAGGCCACAGAAGATCTAAAATAGGGAGCAGCCAGCAAACACTGACAGAGCTTCACTTGTTTGATTTTCCTCAAGGGCCTTATCATTCCTCAAGGGCCACATTCAGGCCAACATAAAGATTTCTACAAGGATTTTTTAGATACTCTTAACGAAGATTTCTACTCTTTGCCCCTCTCCTTATCAGCAGTCTGCATTGCCACTACATCTTCATAAGATCCTTTTTAAAAATACATGGATTTGATGATGGCTGGGAGTCAAGAACAGTTATGCTCAGAGACATGTGAAGAGAGTCGATCTACACTTCACCCTCCTCCACTTCTACCACGCCTGCCTGATGCCTCAATTCCAGCCCATCAGTTTGGGTGGCCCAGTACAGCGGCTGTAACAAGGACACAGTGCAATGCTGCACAGAGGGCACACAGCTTGGGCTTGTTTGGATTTCCTGCTGTGATTACGGCGGGTTTTGATTTTTTTTCTTCAGTTTTCGGAATTATTTACTCAAACTGTCCTGATCACCCTGCTCCGTGTGAACAACGGACGGCATGTACTCCTGTTTATAAGCTCAACAGCTCCATCAGTTTAACTTTCATTCATTGCCTTAGACTTTTCTCTATGTCACATGTATTTTTGCTTCATACTTTTTGTATCTCACCTGTCAGTCTTCTAAATGGAAATGACTGGCAGATTGACCATCTTCACTGTTGCTTCTCTGTTTCCTACTAAGTTGCAGTTGTGAAAGCCCCGCATCAAACCCCAGCAGTTACTCTTTTGCTTCCCATCCTCTCAGGTACTCACTCCATGGAATATTTCTGTTCTTTTCCTCTGGTAGTGACAGCTGATTCACATCACCAAGGCTAAGGCCAGAGAAATCGATGCCAGACTTTTTCCCAGGGGTTTGAGTTTTTATGGATGGCAGTTAGTTCATTATTTTCACTACAGAAGTACCACAAAAATACCTAGCCCATCTCCACAACACGAATTAAGGCCCATGGGGATGACAATGCAGTAATCTTAGGCCTTGGGGCACCATAAGTATGTTCAGACTTCTCTGATTCTTCATGTTCCACTTCCCTTTAGTAAGTCGTAACTACTTTTATTCTCCAAATACATGAGGAACTTGGAGTTAAAGCTCAAGGTTCAGAGCAACTCAGTGTAATTTACTGAAAAATGCTCCCCAAAACTTTCTGCTTCCCTGGGATAAGGATGGGAAGTGAGAAAGTAGGAAACAGCGATTAATGATTTCTTTACAACTGCTCTTTACTTGCTAGTTCTAAAGTGGGGACTCCCCTCCCCCCCCCAAAAAAAAAAAAAGTCCTTTCCATGATAGAAAAGCAGCTGCAAATATGGTGGAGCTTTCTGTTGAAAAGGTTGAAAAATGAGAGTATAAATACTTTGCAGGGAGTTGGTAAGATAGCAAAGTCATGATGGCAGAAAGAAAAATGTCAACATTTAATCCCAGGTGTAATACCTTGGAGGCCAGATGCATGTTGAGAGGTGTCATTCATGTAATATTTATGTTTTGTTTTCCCTCCGTGAACTTAGCCAGTGAATGCTGCATTCTCTGTAAATGCCTTGCACAGCCTGTTGTTGCCTTTCCAAGTTTCCTATTCTATAGTACATTTTTTCCTTGTTTTTAAATGCTTGCTGGAGTCTTAAGAGGAGGAGGTTTTTAACCTAACAATAAACCACCTGCATTTTATTAAGACTTGAGACTTAAGTTCCACCTCCCTCAATTTTACTGAAGTATTGCCATTAGTCAGCTTAACCCTTTCATAGTCAGTTTTGCTCTGAAAGTGAAGTTACATGTCTGCTACATGCAGCCCAATTCCACAGTCCTACATTGTATTTGGAGGAAGGGAAAAGCAGCTTTGAGACAGACTCAGAGGGCTCCATCCAGTGCTGACTGGCAATGGGGGCAGAACCCCTAAACCAGAGCTGCAAAGCCTGCATCCTCCCTAGTACAACAGCCCTGCATCAATATGTCAGCTGGCAATGTAAAACTTAGAACTAAAATGTTCTTACCAGCCATTCTTGCTTCAAGAGTGAGATTTCTGAGTTGTATTCATTCAATGAAATTGGAACATTTATTATTCTCCCTATTCCTCCTCTTTTATCTCTCATCCCATTGCCTTAAATAAGAAGTGGAACAGCACTATATGGTGATTTTTGCACCTGGACCTCCAAGTGTGTTATTATCCCTGTATTAAATTAGAAAAGTGGCAGCACGTGGATGTGAAGCAATTGCCCAAATTCATGCAGCTGTTTAGTAGAAGGGCTGATAAGTTCAGTTGTGCTAAGCAACTGCCCTGTTTCCCACTTAATTTAGCTTTCTGATAAGCAATTATTTGCTAAGTCCCCTTCACACACATTGCAGAAGTAGGGCACTGGAAAGAGCAACAACCAGTAGCTATTTTATCAGATACAACCAGTTCACCGAGTCAGGAGAGAGCAACTGAATGCATGCAGCCAGGGACTGAGGACTTGTACATCATGAGTTCTGATTCCATCTCTGTTGCTATCTATGTGTTTATGGGCTTTAGCTCTTTATGACTCAGCTTCCCATCTATGCAAGAGAAAAATTCTTCAGAGCCAGCAGGTGAATCAAGAGGTCATAGACTTCTGAGGTTATTCTGGGTTAGTCATTTATCTTAGGACTTCAGCGGCACACCTATGTGGGGATAACTGTACTAATATGCATCAGACCTGTGGGGAGAGAACTGCTACATCAAAAGTTCAGAGGTTTGGAGATACTCACATACCATGGCTACAGAGCTATACAAATTCCCAAGACAACCAGGAAGGTAAACAGAGAAATGCTAGTTGTTACCCAAATACTGGTTGGGTATAATTCATTCTATAGGTGGTTACTATTTATTATACAGTTTGCTGTATTAGGTACTGGTGTGATTTATACCAATAAATCTCTACAACATTAGCATAGGAAATAGCATCACATACTGTGGTGCTCAAAAAAGGAAAGGCACAAAGTTTACGTTGTTTTTTGCAAAGAAATAATTTCCATTCATTCATACCTACCAGCACATGATTGCAAAACTGTGTAGATATCCATAATCATTGAAAATGGCCTTTGTACACCTAATCGAGGCAGAGCTAGTTTTAGGGACATGAAACTATCATTATTCCATAGAATGTCGCATGATGTGAGGATCCAGTAAATTTGGACATGTAGCAGTGAAAGTCATCTGGTGTGAGAGCAGCAGACAGCTCCCGTGACATAGTGTGAGCTCTGACCACAAAGCAAGGAGTGGGCACCGTGAGGAGCACAGCTTGCCTTGCCTGCCACTTGGAAAGACAAAGGAAGAATATGACTTAGAACTATAATATGGAGTGGAACTTTTCATACATGAGTCATGATTCACAAGATTCTTACTTTTCCTTTCAGTGTAAATATATATAAACAATCATTCTGAATTGCTTTTAAAAACATGTGTAAACAGCTTTTAAAAATCTTTCTTAAACCATATTGGGGTAAATCTCACATTTGTTTGAGTTTACACCCTTTAGCTAGCTTTAGGAAGCTGTGATTTACATTGCTGTGTAAATTACATCTGCACATAAGTTGTGGTTTGGAAATATTGCACATCTGTGGTATCAAATGTGTTCAAATTAGAGAATTATATGACATTACCAGTCACTTACATGCAAATGTAAGCTTCATTTTTTGGTGCAGTATTTGAAATCATGTTATTATGTAGCATAAACTACAATAATCTACTCTCTACTTAGACAGCAATCCAAACAAAGATTTGCAATCATTTTCACATAGCCATACAGTCAGGTACCCCAACCAGGAACGTAAGTTACAAAATGTTATGTGCCCTGAAGCATGTTTATGGCCATTCTTTATAGGTGGCCTGGTCACCATACTCATTACTTCCGAGTAAATAAAAGGTGGGGGTTTGTATTTTGGAGTTGTGTTTGTTGGTAAAAGAGGTGTTTTCTCTGCAGCAATCTGGAAAACCAGTTTTTCAGCTTTTCTTTTATCATGTATCTGTGGCTTCTTTCTGAGATTGCTACCAGGCTGACCAGAACCAGCATTTTATAATCCAAGATCTAGCAGCAGGGAGGTGGTACTATCCACCAGTCATACAGCGTCTTCCAAAATTGCAAAGGGGGTGTCTCAAGAGAGAATGTTAGCAAGATTTTCCTTCTTTTGTTTCATAGTCTTGTTCCTATTTTCACCTCTTTGCAAATAAGTTCTTTTAGAATCTATTCATAGGAATGTTCTGCTTTAAACTACTAGTTTATTTCTTTTCAGTCTTGACTATATTTTCCTTTAGATAAATCTACAAAGCTTTCACCAGAAGACTCAATATTACTTATAAGCACCATTAATGAAGCCTGACAAAACAATTAGGCAGAAGCTATTATCATCTTTACTTTTCATAATAAATTATAGATAAATTAATACATGACTCAGTCAAGGTCGTACAGTGGGTTACGGGTAGCAGCTGGAAGTGTAGCCTAGGAACTTTGACACCCATACTCCTGCTGAAATTATATGCCCTGAAAAGACCAGGACTGTCTCAGACCCACTCTGCACCACCAACATTCCTCTCATAGGCTATGAAAATTAAAGAAAAGGAAAAATAATGTAAATCAACATCTGATTCTACATTACTTTCCCCTCTGAGGCTAAAAGACTTTTTCTTGTTTTAATTTTTTCTTACAGTAGATATTGGCAGGCCAAAAGTTGAAATAAAATAGGAAAAAATAACAAGCATATTTTGAGTGATTACTCAACTGGGGTCCTTTGTGACAGGAAATGCAGCTGCGTGACTAATGGGCCTGACTTTCTCTTGGCTTCCTTCCCCCTTCAAAGATCTTGTTTACTGCCCCAGCCAAATTTTTTTTTTTTTTTTAAATTGCTAGAAGCTAGCAATTTTCCAGGAAAAAAAAAAAAAAAAAATCTTTGCAAAAGGCAAAGGCAGTAAATCTTACAAAGATCAAGGGCTGCAGAGCTCTCCCCCATCCACTCCTTTTAGCCTTCCAGGCTCTTGAGTCACGTCATATCTTCCCCCGCTCTGCTCTGAACATGTGTCTAGCAGATCTTTCTGCTTTGGTGAGGGGAGGGAGTATGCGAATCACATTTACAGCATCTAACCCTGGAATTCATAAAGCAAAGACTAATTCCATTAAGGAAACCAGGGGCCTCCTAAGCCTCTTGCATTTTGTCTTTTTTTTTTTTGTTGTTATTTCTCCCCTCTCTCTCTTTTTAACAGCAGTTGTGTGCCCATACTCCATAATGAGATGGCTGTTAAGTGTGGATTTGACACAGCATAGTACCATTACTAAGGTGCCATACAGTTTTAAATGTTGTTTGCATTTGGCCTTCTTCGTAAGTCCGCTCTGTTGAGCTCCCCAGGTAATGGCAGATAGGCCAGGACCTGAACCTCCCCTGAACTGGAAGGGAAGAGGAACCATGTATCCAAGCTTCCTGGCGGGCCCTTATCCCTGTAATTCAGTGCAATGAAACCCCGAGTTCCTTCTCAGAAATCGGGGGTGTTGGGGATATGGTGGGCTATGGTGGGACAGAGTATCTAAACAAGAAGAGTCTTGTCACCCTTCCCAGGGTGTCAACAGGAGACACATATCCTGAATGAGAGCAGCACCGAGCCCTGTGGAGGGGCACAGTGGGCTAATGGAGGTGTCTGAGCTGTGAAGGGCTTGGTAACACACACATGACATTCACTGGCTTGAAGGTGGGCACTGGCACAGGAGCTGCCAGCAGCAGTGTCAGCACCAGATGTGCCACAGAGGAAAGAGGTAAAACTCTGGACAAATAGTGCTTCCTCCAAAAGGCTTAGAAACTCAGCCAGACGAATAAGCAATAGCCTCAAAAATCATAATCCGAGAGAAGCGGGAGCAGTCTTCAGCCTTCTCAAGAGGCCCTTCTCTTTGGAAAGCTGGGGGATCAAGTCATTGAAAAAGAGTTTGAGGGCTGCTCCACAACCTACAACGCTGGCATAGGTCCCTGTGCCCTGTAGCACAGGCTAAAAAAGGAGGTGAATATATTCATTACCATAAACTGCACAGAGGAACCATCAGAATGGGTATGCTAAAAAAAGAGATGAAACCTTTGCTTATGAATAGATCTAAAAGAATTGAATACATGTGTACAGAGGGATCATTTTCCACTACCTACAAGAGGAAAAATCTCTGAGGAAGTGGCTGATGCCAAATATTTTCTTATGCTTCATGTGTCAGCACGGTCTGGCAGAAGCCCTTAAAAAACAGAGCACGCATTTTGTGCAAAATTGCGAATCACAATTTCTGGTGATTTGGATGGCTTCACTAAACTTGAGATGTTTCTCCAAAAATACAGCAGATGTCTGATGATGTACCAAGTTCTCAGCATTCACACAGATCAGATGATGTTAAGATCAGCAGAAAAAAAATAACAGAATAACACAGTAAAAGTCTTCAGAGCTCTCCTGAAAAAAACTAAAATGGGCTCGACAGACAAAAATGTTAATTTCTCATAACAGCTATAAAGTGATGGGGAGAGCAAGTTATACAGCAAGGTTAGAGAGGAGCTGGACCGGGTGCAGAAGTGGTGGGCACAAGACCTCACTGAAATGGGAGCTGTGTTTGTGTAACCCGGCTGTGTGACCTGCCAATGCCAGTGCACTGCTATGAAAAGACAGGCAGCAGACTTTGACTCAAAGCTTAACAATTCCAGAAACTGAAGAAGGTCATAAAAAAGGATGCAGCCCTGAGGTATCTTGAATCTACTCATAAGTTAGAGTTGTCCGCAGAAAGTAACTGGTCAAATCCTCTTGAAACTATATGGGAAAACCAGAGGTCAGTAATCTCTGTGCAACGAATGCTAACAACAGCTGAGTGTCAGTGTGTTCAGACAGAGAGGCCTGTTGTTTTTTTTCATGAGAAGCCTGGGTTAGAAAACTGACCATAATGCACTTACTGCAATTGCTAAAATGGCCTGGCAAAGCCCTCTGCTCTCATGAATACAAGGACTTTTACTTCTTTATTCAGTTATGAATTTATGATTTGCCGAATGAGAGGGATTTGGTGGGTTCAAACTTCGTCCCTAGAGTATTTGATGAAAAAGCAATGATGCAAAGTCCAGGGCTAGATTTTGTATGTGATGATTTGCTTAAAAATGTTGCTTATGATGGGGATAAAACCCAGTGGAAAGTATATGAACCTTTCACTGACAATATTCAGCCTTGTCGCTGACTTCACGTGAAGTACTTGATTGTTATTTCTACTTCCCTGAGGTAAGCTTACCATAAGGTAGTACAACTAAACATGTGGCAGGGCTTATCATTAGTGCACATTCTGAACCTACTAAGGTAAACAAGGTCTGACAATGAAGCAGGAATGTAAGATGTTTTCAGTAAAATATAGATTCAGCTCTACCACTCTAGTTCCATTATACCTCATCAATGAGTTGGTACAAAACAGTGCCAAAACAAATTGGTAACTCCTCAGAAAAAGTGTGGAATTAAGTTGTGATCTTGTTTTAGGTCTGTCATATCAAGTTGGAATCCACGAAGGAAGTAAACTTCTGACATTTTACTTGTCACCCCCCAAAATATTATTATTTTAATTCTTGCGGTCTTTCAGTTGCCTGCCATCTTCAAGGGGGTCATCAGTGTCATGGAGGTCTTAAAATAAGAGTAAAGAAACAGATCCAAAGCACAAAAACCTCAGAACAACATGACCTGCTACCCTGACAATTGTGGCTGTGACGTTCCAGTTCCAGAGACATAAGCAATACTGCCCGGTCCTTGGGATTCACTGACCACAATTCACGTGATGTTGGTTGCAGCTCTTTGCAATTGCATATTAGCACAACTTCTCTGAATTTTTTCTTGGAAAACCCAGTGACTTTAGGACCTCTGGCATTAACAACTTCCCTTTCCAGTCTGAGAATCTGAACAAAGCGCTGCAAAGTTCTCATTTTCTTGTGAACAGTTGGATAAAACCAGATGCACGATAAAGCAAAGCTTTCACAAGCAGCCTAAGCACTGGATGTGCAATGAAAACAACTGCATTTTAGCCCAGAGGTGGCTGCATTTGAACCACAGGGAAGTAATATATTTATAAGAAACTTCTCAAGCACTTTGGGATGAAAACACTACATGGAATCAGTTTAATTCACCCTTCCAACCCAAACCATTCTATGATTCTTATGTGACAAATTTCTTGTTTTCCTGGTTTTGCTATTTTTCCTATTAACAGTGATTCCAAATGTCTCCAATCTGTGCTGGAACAGCAGTCTGCTACACTAAAAAAGGCCCAAGCAGAAGAAAAAATCTTGTGATGGAAATTGTTCCCTTGCTCTTGCTCAGAAACTCTTGACATTCCATTTCCCTCTCTCTGGTTAACAAGTGGCTCCAGTAATTTGATGGTATTAATACGGTTTTGAATTCTGGGCGTACTACTTGATATTGTCTCTTCCTTTTTTTAGTGACATCACTCCACCATTGGTATTGTGCTCTCATGGTCCTGCATTAAGCTTGCTTGAAGTACTTGATTTCACTTGGGCTCAAAATCTGTTTCCTTCCTCAGAGAGGATGCTGGGATACACCTTTAAGCACAGAAAATCTCACACGTCCAGAAACTTTGCATTCAAGGTCCCTGCAAACTGCTTCCATCAGACCTTCCTCATCTTTCTTAATATACTCAAAAAGGAAGGTGAAAAGCGTTCAATAGATGCAGCCAGCAGCCCCCCACATTTTGAAGGCCAGAATGGGCATTCTCTGCCACAGCAAATGATTTTGTGTAGATGAGCAGCTTCAGTTCATAGAAAACACTTGCAAACAGATGCCCAAGTCATTACAGTTTCACAAGAAAAAGCAGAACTTTTGAGTTCTTGATAGTGACGTATAGTCCCACACCTGGATATAGACTTCTGCTTCAGGAACTGAGCTCTATGTCTACAGGCGTTCTACAGGTCTTGCAAATACAACATCATCTTTGTTTCTCCATCTGTAAAACTGAGATAATAGTACACTCCAATAGAAGAATGGTTTAGAAAAGTTCATTTTTAGAAGTTTTTACAAATGTTAAATATCGTTTGTTTTGATCTTGTTTGTAACAAAGCAGCCCTATAATTCTTCAGTCTCTGCTCTTAAAAAGCGGCTCTTCTCTTGCAGTCTTTACATTAATTAAATGGTACGAGGTAGTTTCATGAGCTAACCTCCCTCATGGCTTTTTGCAGTTACAGAGTGGAGGAAGATGGGCGTTTAGACAGCATGTAACGATTTTGTGAGTAAAAGTGAGGGAATTGCTGACAAAAGGCTTCCATATGTAACTCTCCCCGTCTGTGCTCTCAGAGCAGCCCCGTCTGTGATAACTCCTCTTCCACATTGTGTCTAGGACAGAACAACTCACATTCAAAGAGTATCAGCAGACATTAAAAGCACACCCACGCAAGTGTTAGGTGGTCAAGCACATTCCCTGTAGCTCTTGAATTTCCGCCTCTGCCACAATTATTCAACTTGGTGATGGCATTGCGAATGGAGCAGAGGAAGAAAGATCAATATCAGTATTAATTACAATGGGTAACACAAAATAATGAGCATTTGCATTAAGATGGTATGTGTCAGGTCTGGTTGGTGGTTTTCCGTAAGTTTCTATGACAGAGCATCCCCTTTGCAGGGCAGAAGCCCTGAGGCAGGAGGATGGTGATATTCCTTAGGGAGTGGGGGACTCAACAATGAGGGCAACGTACACCAGACAGTGCTCTGTATCCAGGAGGGCTGTGGGCAGCTATGGAGCCCCACTGGCTTCTGTAGCCAGACTCGGGTCTGAGCTTTGCTGGAGGCATGGGCTTGTTGTGCCACTTCTGTCCTTCACCTGTACCCTCGAAAGTCACACTTGGCCTACACGTTGTAACTGCTCAGAGACACAGCACTTCCCTTACAACACACATGCTCATGCGTAGCTAATGGAACTGGGGTTATTGCAGCAATTTGGAAAAGAAGGAAAATATATATTGCCAGGCTGTATAAAGCATTCAGGCACTGTCGGCTTGATGCAGGCAGAACTCCTGCCAGATGAAGCATTTGCACCTGGAAATCCACAGGGGAGAAGACTGGTGCTGGTGCATTTGTGTTGCTATCAGCAGGGCAGCAGCTTGTCCGCACGTACTCAGACTCCCAGGAGGCCAGGGCTCGGGGCTCCTCAAGGAGGTCAGTTTTTATATAGTAAAGCAAACAGTTTAGCTAATCAAGGATTTTTTTTTTTCTTTTCTTTTCTGAGGCTGTTGGCACCCAGCCCTGTTACTCGCAATCTTTAATTTGTACTGTGGCTTCCTTTTCCCTGCTGCCTGCTCACTCACTCCAATTTTCCCACACACTTATTTCCTAACTCTACCTCTTACGGAGGTCTTCATTTTTTTCAGACCCAAATTTATCTCAATCCTACACAAAGCTGCTGTTACCTCACTGTGTATTCCTGTAAGTGACTGTCATCAGATATTCATGAGCTTAAAAAATTTGTAAAAAAAATCTAAAAATCAAGCTGTTTTTTGTGTTGTAGAAAAAGTTTTATGATAACACAGGTACTTAAAAAGTAAATTTATTCATATGTGCTTATAGAAATTGGTTGTGGATCACTTTGGACCTTCTTTTTTGGTTATACAGATGCCTGAGTCTCAAAACTGGGGTTTCAATTACTTTCTTTCAAAGGATCTGTGGATGTCCATGGTAGGGGTGGGCTGCAAGCTACACACACTACTCACAAGCTGACCATGAAAAAGCCTGTCATCATAGAGCTGCTACCATAAGGGAGCAGATTCTGATGAAACAAAGTCACTATTTGACAGATTGTTCCTCCCACTTCCATGCTGCTAAGAAATAATGGTAGAGAAAAAGTCTGTCTTTCTGGGTAGCACAACTACACAGCACTTACTTGGTGTAATTTGTGTAGAGAAACCGATGAAGGCGAAGTGCAAATAAACATCTCAACTAAAAACCATAGCAAAATTCCAGTAAAAATATACAGCTATCTAGTCCTCACTTGTCAGCACGGCAGAGGCTGGCTTGCTCGAGGGTTGCTAATAAGAGATGTAGGAACATAGGTGGGAAGTGACCCATCTGATTACCAGGTTCTGCCTTATTAAATCACCTTTTCTGAAAAGCTGTATAGAACCCAAAGTGTTCCTTTCAGCAGCACACACTCCAGAAGCTGCAAAACACCATTTTCCTGTAAGAAATTCACAGCCTAAACCGCACATGTAGATCCACCGGATCTCACCTAGTTGAAGGTAAATATTCCTTCTCTTCCTTCCCTGTGGTTCTTCCCAAACCCCTTCCTACCGAACTCCTCTGCCTCTGAATGCAGCCCAAGTCAGCAGGGCAGCACTTCCCAAGCAATGAAGCAAGCTGTGAACAGCCAACAAAGCCTGACACACATTCCACATATTTTCACTGTAACTGTTCCTCACAGCCACTGAAACGCAGGCACGGAAGGGTTTTAATGAATTGGACTGAGGCGGGGGCTAAAAGCACCGTGAGGCACCGAGCTAGCAAGCAGCGGATGGCCTATGTGCAGGTCTTCTGTGAGGTGGGAGATCGTTCTCCAGGTCCAGCAGACGGGACATGGTGTGCTGTTGTTCTTTGGCAGCCCCTGCAATGAAGTCCCTCGGCTTGAACAGAGCCACACCTCAGGAAGCGGATCCTGCCAAGATGCACACTGCACACGCTCTGTAAGGCAGTGCGTCCAATACTTCCCATTAATTTCAGAATCCACCGCCGAAGAAAATACAGCTCTTTATAAGGTGGGACATGTTTTAAAAGAACAGTTGGTGCAGATTCAACTGGTATAAAGCTGCACAGCTCTATTAAATACCAGGGAGTGTTGCTGATTTATACCAGCTGAGAAGTTGGCTAATATTCTTTTGGAGCCACCACCTCTCCCATTCGTAACTGCCAGCTGAAACGCTGGGAAATGCAAGAAGAAATGAAAAATGGAGCCCATTTATAAGAAAAAGCTTCGATGCAAAACAAATGTCTGCTCACTGCACAAAAGCTGAAATAATACAGCCGTTATTGGAACTGTGCTACAATAAAACAAGCTGGATGAGTCAACCAGCAGTGCATCTAATCTCCACTGGCTGCCTTTCCGGTCCCCAAGCTCCCCATCTATTTTTATCTTTTCTTTTTTTAATATAGTTTTTGGTTTACAAGCAATAAATCTACAGATCTTGGGTCCCCTGTGTGCACTTTTGCTGGCAGGCCTCTCAGCTTTTAGGATGTTACCCAGACCATTTTGGCTATTAGACTGCAGAAAATGGAGGTTGAGGATTCAAATTCAAGGAACACTGTGGCCCAGAGAGCGTGGCAGAGGCCACTGATAGCATGGGGCATGGCAAAGGTTTCCCTACTGGAGGCAAGCAGGCAACACGGAGGAGCAGTGTGGTATCCTCTTCAGCTGGCTGGACAGTTAGCAGGGAAGTTAGCAGCAATTTGCTCCTGGAGCACAGCACTGCCTGGTGAAGTGGGGCAAGGGCTGCAGTTGCAAGTCTTTGGGATGACCAAGGGAGCCCAGCTGTGCCACCGCTGTTTGTGTTTGGGAGTACAGCAAAACATGCTCAGCTGAGAGATGTGCATCGCTGAGATGCCTGAACGCACAGTTTGGGCCAGTGGTCTACCCAAGGTCCATGACACCGTGTAGGGCACATACAGAGAGAATAACGTGCTCCTGATGGGCTCAATGGCCATGGCAACGACTAGAGCTAACTCCAAAATGGCACTGACAGTCAAGAGTCTGCTACTGTGCCCATACAAAACCAATGCCATCCCCTTTTTTCCCAGGAGGGGAGATTTTTAGTTAAGTTAAATGCATCTGTTCCACCTTAGGATATATAATGTTACCCACTACAGGGTGTAATACTTGGGAGTTGAGAAAAAGACAACCCTCATTTCAGAATCACTGGGCAGGTGACGGGAACTGCTTTGATGATGTGAGGTTTCACCATTGTTTGTTGGCTGGGTGTGGTAGTGCTCTCTTGAGAAAAGTGTGGGTGAAATTTTGGAATCACAATACTCCTGCTTCATTTTTCTCTGGTAACCAAATTAAGATCCTAGCAGTAGAGCCATTATTTTTCTAATTTTCTTTTTTCTGTTCTCTTTAATGGTTTCATTACAAACACACAATTAGTCACCTCGAGCTCATACATGCTGGGAAACATCTGTTAATTGAATAGTAAGATAGTCAGAGTGTTATAATGGACAGAAACTACTGGGATATGATGCTAGCCCACAGCCTTCCCTTTCATTCCAAGAGTACGTGCTTCAGGGAGCAAGGGAGAAGAGTATATGAATTTAATTTCAGACATTCACTTTTTAGGTGCCCCCAAGGGACATACCCATTTCCTATATAAGGTTTGGTCTGTTTGCAATTAAGCTCTCTTCTTTGCATATTTCCGGATAGATTAAAAATAGCAAAATCAGCTTATTCTTGGACTTCTGGAGATAAACAAAGCTGTTGCTTCCAGGGGTTTTAAAGCACTGATCAGACTTACAGATCTCGAAGGCAGAATTTGTCCATGAATTTTTTATGCTGGATAAACAAGAATTTCCAAAGATAAAAGAAAAGGTAGTAGTACATTTCTAGAACTGGAGTACTTCTAAAGCAATTAACTTTTTCAGCATCCATTTTAAAATCAAACTAAATGTTGATAAAAAGTTAAGTTGAATACTCTTTATACAGTTCAAATCTCTCCCACCACTCTTTCAACCAATGGATCAATTCCAGCACTGAGAAGCTTGCTGAGCTCCCATTACAGTTCTCCTCTTATTCTTTTTCTGTTTGGATTACCATCATCAATCCATTTAATCCAAAATGTAAAGCTGGTTTTTGTGAAGCAGCCATCCATTCTCAAGGACCTTGACAGAAACAACTCATTTATAACGGTGCCTAAATTGCTATCAGATGGGAATGATTCCCATACATTCCTAACAGCCTCAGGTTGGACACACAATAGTGATCTGCACCTGATCATTCCTTCCCTGCTGTTCAAGTCTCCACTCATTTGCAAGGATTACCTGGAACAGGGGCCATTTTCCAAAGGACTTCATGACCACTACGTTGTCTCCCGACATTTTTGCTGCTTCTAGTTATCTTTTGCCGACTCCTTAGAAGCCAGTGGATACTGATGAATCCATGGACAATGAGATGAAAACCACTGATATAGTGGTGTTCATGTTAGTTATTCACACTCTCTTATGCTGAAAACAGAACTAGAAGTTAACCAAATATAACCAAATTAGCTTCCCTAAAGTCCAGAAAATCCTTAGGACTACATTCATCTTAGTGGAAATAAATGCCACTGGCTCCCTAGGAATTATGCTAATTTCTTCCGGATTTTAGTTTTATTAGTAGGCTGGATTAAAGACCTGGATTGGCACTGAACTCTTATTTGTGACAATTCAATCATGGTATACATTCACCTCCTAAGTATAATTTCTAATTCATGTATTTGAGATTCCTCACCTAAAAATCAAATAATCTGACTAACTGCCTACAACCAATTCTTGATACACTTTTAGTGCTTATAGTATTTTCTAGGTTGGAAGGGACCTTTAAGATCACTGAGTCCAGCCATTAACCCAACACTGCCAGAATCACCACCGCTTATATTGGGAACAGACATGGGTAAAAACCAGTGAGAAAGGCTGTGATTCCAGTACAGTATAATCTGACGGAAACTGTGGCTGCATCAGCTCTGCCTCCTATAGCCCCTGATCACAATCCCCCATCTCCTTCCTTGTGCCTGCACTGATGCTCATCTGGCCTTCCAATAAATTGGTCCAGGGGATGGTGAAAACTTATTTTTTTAATTGTTCATTTTCAGCCAGTTTAGCTCCCTGAACTATGCTATTCCAGGGTCATGTACTAAGGTGTTTTTTTAAATATTCTTCAAAATGAAAGTGCTCTTGATCATCTGGTTTTCAGCAATGCTAAGGTCATTGGGATCTTTCTGGCACCACAGCTTCTAAACAGTCAACTCTCTGAGCTCCAAAATGTGCTCCTGCAGATTTCCAGGACATTTGTTGGGGAAGAAAAAAAAAAAAAAAAGCCCAAACAACAGAATAACCTCTTGTCCATCAAGTAAGATTTCACAACAATTACAGTACCAGGCACAGAGAACTCTGCCTGTCTGGCCCACAGCCACACCACGGGCGGCAAACTTTCCAGCTCTCACAAACTAATTAGGTTCAGGTCAGGTATGTGACTGAGAGAACTCCAGGGAGGGTGGAGAGTGAAGCAGGAAGCGGTGCTGATGATTCAACCAGGCATCATCTTGAAAACATTTCTCAAGAAATAAGTTTTGGATGTGAGAGGAAAGTGATCTCGTTTCGAAGGGTACGGGAAGGGAAAACTTTCTGGTACAAAAATGAAAGTGGAAGGACTCCTTATTTAGGAAGTAGAGAAGCAACTGATTCATTCATCACAAATTTTATTATGACAGTTTCTGGTGTCTACCAACGGACTGGGACAGGTAGCAAAAAGGCAAAAGAACTTCCAGTTTCTATTATTATCTCTCAAGACAATCTTTCTAGTGAGAATCTAGACATGCAATTTTGAAATTTCACCACAGCTTTCTGCACACCAAAAGCACAGGAAGAACTTCAATCAATGTCTGTACCTGCAATCAGAGCAATGAAAAAGACTCATTGCTGGGTTTTCCATTAGACACTGCAAACCTTTAGTAGTATATACCTAGCTACACAGTGCTGCTTCATGCCATTTTGTACCGTGAGGTGTGGCTAAAGTTTAGCCACTCTTCCCCCAAAGCCATAAAATTACAAGCTAAGGTTCACAGCAACCACAAGCAATGTCAGTTCTGTCCCACCCCAACACTGCATCTGGCTCCTCAGAGAGGCTGCTGCCAAGTTAACATAATGCAATGCCAAAGTATTCTCGTACTCTCCATTTCTTGCCATCTTCAAAACACAGCTTCATGGGGATTCCCTTGGTCACATATAAGGCATTATGCTTAAGGGAGAGTGACCAGAGCAGAGCCTGTGGTTAGTGTTAAGCAGGTCATTTTTGCTTCTGCCGTGGGTCTTTTGGATAATGTGACTTTACAATCAGTAGATGCAAAAAATGTCCAGGTGAACAAGCTACTACCCGGATACCACTCATCAGGTTTCAGCTCCAGCTTCTAGTTGCCCATGCCTCAGCTGTGTTTGCTATGTGACATATAACTGTAATGACTGGTGGAAACAACAGAAGTAAGATGTTAGAGCCGTGATGGTGAGAGATGAATGTGTACTTCAGAGGATCAGGTGAACTTCAGGTCTCATTCCACCTCTGGGTCTTTCAGGTATGTCAGTATAAGCATGTAGGATCTCCTATTAAGGTTTGCATCGAACATCAGAAAAAACTTTTCCCTTGGAGAGTAGTATAGTATTGGAATGGGTTACCCTGAGATCTTGTGCAATCTCCATCCTTGGATGTTTTCATTAATTGGCTAGACAAAGTCACAGCTGACCTGTTTAGTACTGGCAGTAGTTCTGCTTTGTGCAGGATGTTGGACTACAGACTGCCAGAGGCTCTTTCTAACCAACACTTCTATGATGCTATGTGTCTTCTTGGATCCTAGAGCTGATCTGACAAAGCCATGTTTTGGAGGGACACTGTAGGGTGAGAGGCCACGACTGGTAACTTTTATCAATCCTAGAATGGTCGGAATGGTTTATGTGGAGCAAACTAAATGTCTGAATGCCTCCCTCACTTACGTGTAACACTCTCTCTTGAACAGAGACTGAATGGCAGAGGTACTGTGAAATACTGCTTATAAGGTAGCAGTACTTATGGAATGGTGATGCTGTTCAATTCCCTCATGCAATCAAGGCTTCAGCAGAAAAAAGATGTGACACCTCGTGACACCTTTTTGTAATGTGGTGAAAGCAACAGTGCTAGTGTGTGTTACCAGCATGCTGAGGTGTTGCTCAAAGAAGGCACGTTTATGGCTCAGTTAGAAGCTGACATATACCTTAACTTTTTGTTTCAAGATGATATATCTAGCTGCTTCCCACATAAAAGGACCAGAAGGGACTGCATTCTTGCCACCATACAGAGAGACAGATCCCAGACTGGACTGGCTGCTGGAACACGTAGGAGTCATGCAAAAGCTGATAGTTCAGTTGGGGCACTTTTGTTCAGGCTGACATAGTAGAAATATGCACAGAACAGAGAAAATCCTTTCCACAAAACCACCCTTCGCACAGTTCTGCCACACTTCATTCATCCATAGCTCTTTGCTGGTTCATTCCTGGCACACCTGTTTCTTCCCGCCATTCATAGCTGGCCTGCACAGTGCTGCAACACCTTGATCTCTGCCATTCCTTTCATCTCTCTCATATCCCAAGTACATTCCCCCCTTTCAGCACAGAGATGTCAAGCAGAGATGACAGGACCTGAAAGGTGCACATACTAGTTAGACACAGGGAGAGCCAGCAGAGAGCTGGCCCCAGGTGAGAACTCCTCCATTTAGCAGACACAGACGAGATGTGAACATGTCTCTGAACAAATCATGCTGAACAAACAGAGCTACTAAGCAAATCTAATGGCCACAGCACATCACCTGGAGCTACCAACGTGCTATAGAAAATTTTTTCCTTGAACAGAACTCTAATGACAGTGTACGTCAGTGTGACATATACTGATATGGACCTCCTAATGACACAAGTTCTCTTGTTTATTAGCTTGAATAAATATTGAGCAGCTGAGAATGCTTTGGTGAGAGTCTGAATCTTAACATGAGACCTTACACAGGCACAGAAAAATATTCAAAGAATGAGATAATTTTGGAAAATGCTGCAACGTTTTTAACAGGGGCTGCTTCTCAGGAACTTTTTGCTGACACAGCCCTAGTACCAAGGCTACTAATGTTTCCTGGGACCCCCATGAAGCATGACCCAACTTCATTGTGCTCTAAGCTGGCAAGGATGTTTGAAAGTGTTTAGCACAGTAGCCCTTGTGATCTGCTATACATAATCATCATATTTATCTCCAACACAACATATAGTCATAAATACATTTATCTCCATTTTCTCCACAGAGAAGCTTAAGCATATTTAATGGAGCCCTAAACAATGAAACTATGATGGCATTTAAATCGTAATGACACAAACCAGCAGGATGTATGCTCAAAAGGATTCTTCATGTCAACTTAATAGAGAGCAAAAGCTTCTCACACCCTACAAATACAAATAAAGATCTTTATCTACTTCCTAATAATGGCATAAGGATAAACTCTGTCCAGTCTGCATACGTGTGCAAGAAACCTTCTCTTGATACAGCTCCTATGCAAGGGACTAGCTTCAACTACAGTCTTACATGCTCCTGTTCTGCTTTCTCCAAAATTGTCCATTCCATATTAATGCCTGGCTGCCAAATCACATTAATTCCATAGTTGTATCCCTGTCATAAGCCATTAGTTCCACACTCTTACTGCACATAATACATACATTCTACATTCTTTTCCTTAATATGCAAATCTTTCCAACCATGGTCCCCTTTGTTTTGGTGCCTCTCAACCCACCAGAATATGCAGAAGGGCTCAAACTGATCCACTGATCCTCTGCGATATACTCAAACACAACCAATATGTTCTTTGTGATTTGTATGTGATGATAGGAGAGATTTTGAAGTTCCCTCTCAAGCCCCAAATTGCTTAAGTATTACCCAGATTCCTGACCCTTTTTATCTGCACCAGGCGGTTTATACTGATCATTATGAATTTCTTATCAAGACTCCTAAACAAGAACTGACTTTGTTTACAGTAAAAACTTTTCCACTGGCCTAAAGCAGTATTCTGAGACAACACTGAGGCTTAGGTAAACCACCACATCATTGCCACCATCTCCTGCTGTCAGAATCTCGTCAAGACCTTACTGAGTTTATGGCCATACCTTGTATGCACTTAGCAGTAACAGTTACAAATACTTGTTTTAGGAAGAGTATCTCCTCCTTTTCATACAAGTTATCAGTCCTAATGGTTCCTGTCTTCCTTTCCCCCTTCAAAATCAGCAGTTGGAACCTACTTCACAGTCACCTAGACATTTTATTTGGTCCAAAATGTGGCAGAATGGACGAAGTGATATAGTGTCCCAACAAAATTCAGGGTGTTCCACTTGCTCCAGCAAATTCTCTTAGGCGGTACTCAAGACCTACACTCCAGATTCATTGACACAACTGTTGCCAACAGACACTTGGAGCCGGCAGAGCCCCTGATAAAACTCTGGACACTACTAAGGATACAACTCCGGCCCTGGGGTGTGAAGACAGATTTTGACATTTGGAGAACACAATGTGCAACACAATTCTTCCTGCAATTCCTCCTATTCTCCCAATTGCAATGGCTGGCATCAACCCTCTTTGAGCAGGGAAATGGCTGAAGAACAGCTGAGGACCTGGGTCTTACCAGCCAGATTTGTCACTATTCTTAATTTGCACACATACTATGGTGACGTGTACATTACATATGCTTAGACTGCATGGCTGAATGCTCATGTTATATCAAGCTGTGGATGATTTTACAGCTGGCTCTGCTCCTCGAGCAGTGGGAGCAGCTTGTGTGTGTTTCAGAACAGCAGACTACAGCCGAGTGGCTGGAGCTGTAATTCTCCAGCCCTATCTCTCCCCCGTCCCAACACCCATGCCTCCCCCATGCCCCGACATTCTTTGCTGCTTTGTTTATGCTGTAGAAAACATCTGTAAGGGTATATGGCCAAGGCGAAAGATTTTGGCAAGCAATTATTTTTCATAGCTCAACTTAAAGGGAAAATATGAAGCCTGCCCCTCCTCCTCAGAGAAGGGGAAGGGTGGGGTTGAGAAATGAGATCCGACTGCAGCCAGGCCAAATAGCAGACTTGCTGTCCCACTAGCCTCTTTAAAGGAAAAGGGAATTGTTTTTTCAGCAGTATGAACCCTGTCGGAGAAGAGGAAAGGTGCTTTAGAGGAACCATTTAGATAATTGTATCAGGAAAATCTTCAAGCTGTTGAGATGTGTTAGGATAAGCATGATATTTCAAGAGAACGTCTAAATCATCCTGCAGAGATTGTTTAAAACCAGGCTGACATAACAATAAAAATCTGTAATAGAGAACACCCCCACACTACTAGGAGATGGACTCAATTACACTGCAGGTCTTTTTCAATGTTTAACTTCTATGACTCCTTATAGAATTGGGGCCCTGTAAAGGGAAAGAGAAAAAAGTTAGCTTATTGCCTTTGTTGATTAACAGATTGACTTTCTCAAGCATTAAAGTTCTTTATAGGCCTACAAAGTATAGGCTGTAGGTAGGGAACTGCAGATTTCCCTGACAAGCCATAGTTTATTGCTGACATTCTACAGCAGAATAGAGAAGCTGGTGGCAGCACATGCCACTCGCAGCTGTGTTTCTCAGATCAGCTCTGCATGAAAGAGAAGGGGAGGTGAAAATTCCTGCTGGGAAGTGAAGGAATTGGGGGATGACAAGGAGATTCCAGATTTGCTTTAAGGACCTGCAAACAGACAGGCACCACTTCATTCCTCCCTGAACTGCAGCCACTCCTAGATGAAACAGCAAAACCATTTACCAAAACTAGGGAAGCTTAGGATAGGAGGTGAGGAATGGCGTGCTATTGTTTAACAGGAAATGGGAACAAAAAAGTCGGGAATCACTCAGAAGCACTGTGCCGCAAAGATAAATGAAAAGGTCCGCCTGGAACTGACATCCAGTTCAGTCCCAGTCACACTCAGAACATTCCCCTCTTTTGTCATGAAGCCAGTCGCTGCTTGCATACAAAGAATCTCAGCTACTGCCAGATACACCCCACTGGGATGCAGCAGCTACATAACCCCCAGGTTGGAGACAAACAAAGCTATCTATCTTAAAGGTCTGAGCTGAAAGAAGACCCAGGCTGAACACTCAGGATCCACCTATGACCTGTCACAGCTGACCAGCAGGAGAGGGTACTGCTGGCAGGGGGGCACACAGCCATGCGAGCACCCACTGCCTGTTCCACTCTCCTTTCCCTCTCTCTGCCCTTTGCCCAGATCTAGATAGGCTCCAAATTAATTTTACAACCTGGAATGCTGCTAACACAAATTGTGAAAGAAAAGCTCATCTTGAGGGAAGGCAAAAATCAGCTCTCTTCTCTGTCTTGCAGCTGTCCCCTCCTCCTCACCATGTGTTCCCGAAACCTGGGGCTGTTCCAAGCGCTAAATGCACTGGAAAGCGTATCCTTGGGCCAGCTGTGATATGATCATGGCGCGCTGGCTGCGGGTGAATCAGAAACCAACTGATCGGCCCAGGAACAATGCGGTCCCTTGTCAGACTCCAAGAATGGCCATTGCCTTCAGCCCCCCGCTTCCTTCCCCAGCCAGCCTTCAGGACAGCAGGATGCCAGGAGGGCTTCTGTGACATGCCCTGTGTCATCCCTTCCCGCCAACCCTGTGCTGAACTACATCTAGTTTCTATTTTAAATGACACGCTCCTTGTGCTGTGAGAGACTGGGCAGGGGCTGCTGCAGCCTTGTGGGAAGTGGATGCACAGCAAGCCACAGGCTGATACTGGTATTTATGTGCAAGCTGCTATAGGGCAGCCCCAGCAGCAGCACCTGGGACCACGGTTCTTCTGGAATCCCAAGGGCTGGAAACCTCCCGGGAAGCTGCTTCACATCAGCCCCACAAGAGCACTCCGTGCATTGCACGGATCAAGTCCCAGAAACCAGATTTTATCTGGCTTCACAATTTTGCCGGTGTTTTGTAGGCTTTGTACGTTTATTACATTAAGTAAGCATTATGGAAATTAAGCAATGGCACAGAGCCAGAGTCCTCTGTTTTTCCCAGCCCATCTCACAGCTAGTTAGGCTGTTGCAATTCTCAGGAGCAGATGCTGCAGAGAGGGGGTTAGTGGTGGGACATGGCTCAGTCTTCTCATGGGCAATATTCTGAGGAGGAAGAGAGAGCTGTCTGGAGGGAGAACAAGCCATAGCAAACACAGAGATGAGGCAGTTTACAAAAGACTGCAGAGAAATTTAATCCTGGTGCACGAACCAAGTCTCAAAACTAACAGTTCTTTGCATTTGTACGAAAGTAGCGTGCCAAAGCCTCAAGCAAGATTACCCACTGTGTTTGGCGGTACAGCCCCATCTTCAGGGTAAATACATTCTGCCAATCAATTCCCACTGCAATTTTGATTAGACACAACATATTCCTTGCTTCCTGCCCTACACAGCTGCCAAGTTGCACCACAGCTGCATTTCAATAGTGAATAAAGGACCTAGCAAGTTTCAGCGTAAATATGGATCTTAAATTGGGATCCTTCCAATTAAAACCATACTGCAGTGGTGCAAGGCATTGCCAACTGATAATAAGTAAAAACTACAGACTTATTCTGTGCCTTTTGCTAGTCCAAATTGCTTTATAAGCTAGGAATATTACATACTCCATATAGGAACTACTTGATCATTACCAAAACAGTCGCTTGCCTGGTGGGCAGCTCTTATGAGAATACCAGTTCCAGCTCACAAAAGAAACAGAGCAGAAAGTTAATTTTCCTGAAAATTAGTGTTGCTTTGGACAGCTGTAATAAGTTTCTCATCACGTCCAAACTGATTCTGCAGCTGTGGCTCAAACATGTATATACTTTTCCACTCTACTGACTTTTGCTGTGGAACTTCCACATTTTGAGCTGAAACATCCCTGAAGTTGGCCATTATATTCCTCTGTACTCCACTTGCACCAGAAGTGAAATTTGCCTGGCTAGATCAGACTGTAAAATTTGAGATTTAAATAATTAAAACACAGAGTGAGATGTAGGCAGAGATGAAATCTTTCATGAAATATGTAAGTCAGCAAGAACCATATACTGGGCCATCACAACAATGAATACAGGGTAGAGTCACTGAGTATAAAGCCAGCAAAAATTTAACATGAGTAAGTTTTACTAAACCTTAATCTCCATTCTACAAAGTGAACTATCAAGATTTTCTTGATGCATTGAACTCAATAAATTTGCTTTGAATAGTCGTATGTGTGTGACAGAGCGAGAGAGCGAAAGAGAATTAGGCTGGAATGCTATAAGGATGTAAGCCAAGCTCTCAGCATCTGGAAAGCAGAAAGCAGAACTATATTTAGTGCACAATGACTTGCAATAATTTGGGGGTGAGGGGGAGGGGGGGAAGAAAGGAACAAAAAAGAGCAAGAAAACAGAACAAAACTTCAGTTGCCAGTGTTAGGCAATTAAATGAATTATAAAGAAAAAAGAACAATCAGTCTGCCAGAAGGATAAATGAAACCCTGGGGTATATGTTATTATAAAAGCTTCTACAAGTAGAAATGCTGTATAGACTTAGCAGACATATTTATAAACATGCTACAGATAATGCATACTTGAGTATAAATACCACCTCAAAGAATTTCTGGCACAGAATAGTTAGGGCATTGACCTCTGCTGTACATTCATTTCCTTTATGTGCCTGAAATGGCCTAAATATGTTCCTTAGTTAGGCATGGGAAACTTTTTCCATAAGGTAACTGCATCTGCAAGGGTGGTGTAACTGTACTCGACTATGAACGTGTTACAAACTCTTAGCAAGGCATCTGTAGGTTACCATGCGTCCTCCTACACCTACTTGTAAACAGAACAAGCACCAAGTAAAAGGCTGCCTTTTATAGAGGTGGTACATTTGAAATGAAAATGGTGTAAAACTTTCTAAATTCCTTACTGCCATTATTCTATGATTATAAAAACAAAGTATTGAACAACCAAATTCCCCTTCCATCACTTAAACAGTTTTTTTCTGCCCTTCACTTGATTTAAACATTTCATCAGCTCTTCAGTCTCACTCTTGTTTCCAGTCAGTTTCTCAGACCCGAGATCCCAGCATCCCAGAGCCTCCATCTTCAGTACTTTAAAGGATATCTCAAATAACAAACGAAACCCACTTTCATTAAAGCTGAGGCACCGATCAGATGCACCGATGGTGTTTAAAGGAAAACTAAGATGAAAGTAAACAGTATTACTGACAAAACAGCAGAAAGACAGCCATACCTAAAATTGCAAAGTATTTTCTGGTGTTCAAATGAATCCAGCTTTCAGCAGCTGGGCAGCATTATGCTGCTGAGAGAATTAAAAAAGTGAGCAGAAAGTGTTACCTCTGCACAGGCACCAACTCCCTAAACTTGGTGAAAGACAACAGAGGTTGGAGGTCTACGAGATGGGAGGAGAAGGCGGGTGCTGCTGCAGCACCAGGTGAGGTGCAGCCTGGTGCCTTTGAGGCACAGACCAAAGCAGCAGCCATTTCGAGAAGGAGGGAGGGCTTGTAAGGCTTCCCAGCTTTGGTTACAAGTCTTTACATCGCTTGTATTTAAAAAAAAGAAGAAAAAGACAAGACATTTTTCTGAAACAGGCAGTTTGGGAGGAACTCGAAAACCAGCGGCATTTTCCATCTGGCTTCAACTCCAGCTAACGTTTGTAGGGACCTGTATAGCATCTTATTTGTAAACTGCAACTTGTTTCTCTTTAAATTAGAGCTTTCGTGCCTCATGCACAGGTAAAAGCTGCTTTTGAGATGCACTCTTGCTGACTGTCTGTATTAGAGTTAATATCAAAACATGTCCTACAGCACTGTCCCTAAGGGTGAAAGGAGAGATCTTGTTCCTTGTTTTATTAAATACGCAGTTTCCAGGCTGGACTCTGCCAACTAACACACCAGCATTTGTGATATACGTGTAGGTGAACTGGAGCAAGACCAAACCTACCCACAGAAGCTGCAGAGGGGAAACAGAGCAACATAAAGGATTCACAGAAGCAGGAGACAAGTATGCTGAGTAAAACGATTGAGATAACAGCTACAGAGGCTTAACAAGCAGCAACAGAAACCGTAGCAATGCCTATGATGCAGTGTACAAAGGCAATGCTAGAAACAGTCCTGTAAATCACTGTATCAATCCTTAAATTGATAGAAGGATAAGGGAAATACGGACACTTAACTGGCAAAGCACAGACTGGAGCAGATCCCACCGGCAGAGATTACAGTGCCTAGGACAGAAGACAAGGCACTGCTGCTCCTATTAAAGGTGACATGGAGCTTTTTCTTCCTCACACTCCCCTCAAGGAGAGCACGCGCACATGTAGTGTTTTCAAGGTAAAACATATCAGTTTGAGGTATTATAAATGAAAGCTGCTAAAGAAAACTGGTATTACAACCAAGCAGACGTTGATACATGTTTTACATTTTTGGGGCTCTGAGGTCCCATTCGAATCAGAACCGCTGTCTGCAAACACCCCGCTGAAGTCAGCAGAAGACAAGGATTTACTGTAATCACTACAGCACTGGGCAGTGAGCGAGGCTCGTTTCTGAACTGTTTCATAAGAGATGTTAACAGCCTCAGCTGGGTGCTCTTTGTAGTTCTGGCAGAGGTCAGCTCTGTCTCTAAGCACAAATCAGAAAAGTAAATCTAGTCTAAACAATTCTCTGTACTGTTCCAGAAGCAATTAAAGGCACTTTGCTTTGTGTATTTCCCCCAGGTGTGAGCAGACACTTCCCACAGACCGCATGCACAGCAAGAGCTCAAAAAGTGTAAACTCTTTGCAGAGAAAAAGGCAAAAAAAAAGTGTTGCTTTGGGCACGTAAGTCTGAACTGGCCAAAACACTGCAGGGTCAGCTTCCACAGGCACTGATTACAACCTGTACTTAGAGGAAAATGGAGGTAAAATGTTTCCAGCTCAACTCATTTAACTCCATCGTGCTCTTTATTAGCAAGGTAATGCCAACACATTAGATACTTACTTTAGATTTGGTATTATTTAGCTAGGAATAAAAACGTAATGTGCTCCATCAACTTGTCACCTGAATTCGTGGCAGAGATACTGGCAGGCAGGAAGCTTAAATCATCCCTCATCCATAAGCAGTACCTTTGTAAACCAGTAATGATGTGGAAAGGATAGAAAGAAGTGAGTACAAAGTGAGCCCTCGCACATTTGAAAACAACTGCCTTTCATAAATTTCATAAATTTCACAATTCTCCAAAAACGAAATAATATAATTACTTCTAAGTATTCCTGTAACACTAGGTATACTCCCTATACCTTCAAACTCCCCCTGGTTTTGCTAGGAGTCAGCACCAGCAGTCCTGGGAATTCAATGCACTGTCCATGAATCTCCAGTGTATTAGCACTGGCATGTTATTAACTCTTCAAACCAGAAATCTACCTTTGCAGCTAGCACTCATGATAGAGGGGACGAAATGTGAGTAGATAAGGGAATCAAGATTTTTTTTTTTTTTTTTAATATCAAAACTGACACATTCATGCATGGTGCATCTCCCCGCCCTTGGTGTAGCACAACTCCCTACACAGCTGCGGCATGAATAAAGGAAACAAACTGATTTAGGGATAGCTTGATTAGACAAAAACCTTCCCAAACCCTAATGTTCCCACAATCACACAGATGTAGGGCCAGAATTTATACAGTAATGTGCACAGGCAGAGGAGTAGGTAGGACAGCAATAACATTCAACTGATGAAAATGTGTTCGGAAATCTTGGCCTTAGTCTATGGCTACAAACTTTAATCCCTGGTTTTATTAATGTAGCACCTTCTAACTGCAGAATATTCCCAGAAACAAACTCCCAAAGTATCTGTTTAGAGCACTGATAGTGACTGGCAGAAAAGCAGGACCAGAGAACGCCTGCTTTGGCCTAGCTGAGACCTTTGCACACCAGGAAGCATACCTGCTGTTGTAGGATGCCAATAGCACATGCTGGCACCAGCTGTGATTTTGTTGCAGCCTTGCAGATCTCTTTGTCTGGCTTCTAAGTAGGGCCAAGCACTGCTTGTCCCAATCTGCCCTTGAACGGAAACCCTTTTCACCAGTGGCTCATCTACACCCATGGCTACTCTCCACCAGCAACAGCCAGCGATTTGTGTCTTCCTACTATGGAGAAGGAGCAGTACTTTTATCCTGGAAGAGATAAGACCTTTTCTTTTACTGTACTGTGATTCTGCTGGCTACTACAAGCCCCAAAGAGTCCTACTGCATGAAGGGCAAGATCACCACTAGCAGCAGAAAGAAGAAACACATTTACATATGCTGTTGCAACCAAGCAGTCTGCATGAATCACTCCAGCTCCTCAGTAAATTCTCAAATAAAAATCGGTCGCAGTGGTTTTGCATTTGAAGAAGCAAGGCACAATTAAGGGTCGAGACTTGCTGAGGCTGCAGAGGAGCCTCCAACTGCATGTTATATTCAGAAAGCTGGAGATACCAATCTAGAATGCTTCAAAAAAGCAAAACAAAACTTTCTTCTTCTATCTGTGTCCCCTATGTAAACGCCAGATAACCCCCATCTCCACCATCAGGTGGGTTTATTATTTATCACTAGATTACCTTTATTTAGCATGGGAAACTGAAAGGTGTCACCCTGAGTGCTTTAAAAGGAATTTTTGGCACAGGAATCCAGACAGTGATCAGATTCTCTAAAACATAATTTAAGTAACAGCCCAAATTCCTCCCTACAGATTACACCAGCAAAGAAGGGGGTCCCAAGACTTCTACGGTAGCATAGCATCAGCTTCTGGATCTGGGTGGAACTGTCTTGAGTTCTGTGGTAACAGAAATGATTCAAATGTTTTTAATGTGGTAAAAATTGTTTCTCCACTCTGACAGTGGCTTGGAGAAGTCAGGGCACAGGGAGAGAAGCTAGTTCCAGGTATCTGGTGCATGGCTGAGGTGCCTAGCTCTCATCCGTAACATGACTACCCCGAAGAATTAATCCAGCAGAAGATAAAGTACACGAAGATTTACTTCAAATCATTTTCTTATACATATCTACAGGGAAGGGAACGGGCAGCTGTTTGTTCTCATCAATGAAACCCTAAGCAGGAGGAGTTCCCTTCTGGGTACCCGACTGTTCTAAGGCCATTTTATACTTTAACATAGCTTAATAGACCAGAGAATCAGAATTGTTGGGATTTATTCAGCTAACAAATATTATGTATTCTGGTTTCATTAATAGCATCCTTTTGAAGTTAGAAAGAGTCATTTAATAAATGAGACTCCACTTATGTATTCAATTCTGTCCAAGATCCTAGCTGAAATGAAAGTTGAAAGGGTTACACCAGCCTTCAGCTGCTATCATAGAATCATTGCAGAATACTGTATAATTAAGCCCTATTTGCAGTTTCATTTTAAAACACATCCTGGCCTGGCCACTCTTGACTAAACTTGAGATGATCTGGCAGCATTGTGTGGGATTACACCTTGAAATTAGCTGAACGTGTGCAGGCCAGGATGAAGGTCCTTTGGTTGTGAGATTCAGGAGCAAATGTACAGGCAGGAGCTACAGCTTCGTTGTGAAACGGCAGGAACAGAGCTGTGAGGAGGAAGTTTGCAGAGTACCTGGGAGTGCTGTGGCTGCCTGGAGCTGGCACTCCCAGTCTTTCACTTTCCTGCCCACCAGACATGTCTAAATAACTTGAGAAAAACAAGAAGCAAAACAATAGGTGACTGTAGTGTGAATAATAAAAGCCTGGCTTCCCTCTTGGAACCTGACTGCTGCTCTTAAACTGCCCCAGCTGCGCTCTCACGGTCCAGGATGTCAGCACAACTGCTCCAGTGAATTAATGCCTTGTGCTCGCTCTGGGGCCGTCTATGGCACCCTTTTATAGCCTGCATTGTAAGATTGGGGTGGGTTTCTGGGTCAGAAGGTCAGCACAACCTCTCTGCTCCAGAAAGCTGGAGTTCTGCATGATGCTATTCCAGCAACAGAAAAAAAACCACCAACCAAACTTGAAAAGAATACTGCATATAGGATGTACTGAGTTGCCAGCAGTGCAGTGCTTTGTTCCTAGCAGGAACAGGTAGAGCAGATACTAGAAATATCCACTGACAGATCCTGAGGGATCTCTGGTTGAGCAAAAGGTTTTCTAAGTTTATAATAGACTGCGTGGTTGTATGAGCTGACTCAAAAGCAAGGGCCAAATTATTCCTGGCTGAAACTCCATGGATTTCAGGCAGCTCCCCAAAATGACTTTGTCCGTATGACAGAGTGCAGTTATTCTGTCAATACCAGGACCCCTCATGTGTCCGAATAATTCCAACCTAATATTGGACTTCACTTATGTGTGTTTTGATTCTTTGGCATTACCGAGAGAAGATGAAAAAAGATACCATACGACCATCTTATGTAGTTCTTTTTCGCAATAGCAGTCAGTTCTTCAAAGGCTGGTGTGCTGTCCCGCTGCCAAGTACAACAGCACAGTTTTTCCCTCCACTCTCTTGTTCCCAGTGACAGAAAAGCAAATCACAAACCAGGCCTGCTCCAGACCATGTCTCAGTGGGTACCAGGAATCTGAAAAGGCACGTCCTTCCCCCCCCACCTCCATGTCAGTTCAATCTGCATTCCCATAGTTTCTACGCATCTTTTTTTGGAATAGAATAGTGGAATCACCAGGGCTATCACCCCAGTACTTTCCATCAGGTTCAAATCCATTTAGAAATAGACACAAAGGAGAAAAGAAACTATATATTCCTCACTGATTTATCTATTAACACTGGAGGGCAGTTATATCACTGATGTTTTGGAGAAGGATTAGAAACGTTCGTAGTCAAACAGCACCATCCAACATATGGCAGTAGATGCAGGCTGCCTTTTGCCTCTCACATTCACTCTGAATCCTTCTCAATCATCCCTGCCAACACAATTTGATTCTTAAGGATCATTAACATTTGTCAGAAGAGCAAATCTCTCACTTATGTAATAGGTTACCTTGCACCAAACAGCAGGTATGAAAAGTTCCTTGGGGGTAGACACCTGCAGAGTCTGTTCTTTGACCTTCAGCTCTGCTGCTCCTACAGATGGCTGCTGTTTGACTCAGCACTGCACAAGCAGAACGTACTCAGAGCACGTCTCAGGAACAAAACATTGTCTCTGCTGAAAACGAGCAGCCGTGTAGATTCACTATCAAGTGATGCTTCCTTCCTATTTTGACCAAATAAAAAAACATTCCTGTTTAAAATAAGGAACAACTGAATACATTGCCCTGCTCACTCTCCTTGTGGATATAGACACCTCAGAGAGCCAAACAAAGAGAGGTTGTCGTTGGAAACGTTATTCTGTAAGAGCCGATCAAAACAGTAAATACACATTAAACATATGCTATTAACGAGCAGAGGTCCCCTCAGCACAGCCTGGAGTACACTGTGACTCACATGTCACTGGTACAGGTATAACTCTATTTCTTCTGACTGCAGTAGGCAATATAATTCAGTTTATTTCAGCTAAATGTAAACGGACACAATTAAAAACTTCCACCAACACTCTTACACCTTAATTTCTGATTTCCTAAGCAAACATAGACGGGACTTCCCAAGGAAACATACACAGACGGACTTCTCCATAAGTGTGTCTAGACATCGGGATTTAGATGTTCTTTAAAAAGAAGTGAAAACGAAGAAGCAGATGAGGGAGTTCTAGTATTTATCAGGTCAAATGTTTACATGCTTGTCACGGTTTGGCCTCGGCGGCAACAAAAGCGCCACGTGGCAGCCTCTTGGCTCCGCCCCCCAGCGGCGGGGAGAGGATGAGAAAGAAAAGGCAGACTCGTGGGGTGAGATAAAAACTGTTTCCCAGAGCAGCAGGGATTGCAGAGAAACAGCAACACAGACGGAGGAGACAAACACCAGCACATACCGACCGCACCCCGCGCCGCTCCGACCCGACCCGACCCGACCGCAACCGACGCCGCTGAGAGCGGCCCAGCGCCGCCCGCCCATATATACGCCTACGCCGTGACGTCACCACGCCCACTCCCGGCTGTGGCCCCTCCCCTCCCCGGCCGGCTCCCTGCTGCCCCTGGGCCTGGCGCACATGGGGTGGGATGGCTGTGCCGGAGAGAGACAGGGAGAATCAACCCCGGCCCTGCTGGAAACCAGAAGGAAAAAGTATGCTATTGATCGCAGTATAGTAGCTTTCCTCACATCCTTCAAGGTTCATCTGCTCAGTGTATCAGGCACTTCTGTTATCCTGGGAGATAGAGTGTCTGACTTGCCAACAAAGTGGAGAAAGGCCACTTGAAATCTTTTTCTTCCCGAGGGCGGTATGGTCATACTCTCAAAGAAAACAGAGCTTCACACAGTACACCCCCTCAACGCCATCCACATATTAGCAAGCGTGTACTTTACACTGGAAAGAAGGGGAAGATCCTGTCACTTTAAATAATCCAGTGAATTTTTTGTTCTCAGGTCAGCTGGGGCTCTTTGCTGGGATTGCACTGAGGTGCCCTTTCATTACATGTCCGTACTGGGAATTTTTGATTCTTTTGTTCTTCTTCTCATCCATAGTTCAACTTCTACCAGCTTATAAAAGATCTGCACTCAGTTGGTGTTTGGAGAAAAGGCAAGAGAGAGCCTGACTGTGTGCCCACTATGCAATGACTGACTTATGCTGGAACTCAGGACTGAAAGATTGGGCCTAAAGATTTGGTAGTTCACAGAAAAACAAAAGAAGTCAAGTGTCAGAAAATATGGAAGCTGAGATATGTAGTTAGAAGAGCGTCTGCCACTGTGAGAGGTAAAATCTGAAAGCAAAGAGGGAGGTTCTTGTTTGGAAGGAAGCAGATTACACTACATGATCAGTATGGCAGCAGGACAGACACAGCTGGATTTCATCAGGATTCCATCCTCCTATGAATGGCAACAAGGAGCTGTCTGCAGATACAACTGAATTAGGAAGGGAAGCAAAACCCACATGATATTCAACCTGCCTGACAGAAAACGGGACCTGCACACTTGCTGTGGGACACAGGAGCGCAGCATCCTCAGTAGCAGTAAAAAGAGAACTTCTACGTGAAGAGATCACCCCTTGCTCAGCTTGAATCACCTTGAGTCATGAATCCCTCTTGACCTTCCTGGTTACTGTGGCTCTGCATTCATTGCTGAACTCCCTATTCTTGAGTTAAGGCCCAGAAGTATTTCGGGAGTGAGCAAATCTCTTTAATTTCTCACAAATGTCCCATCTCAAAAAGTAATGGCATAATACCTGGCTCGTTCTTTCAGCTCCACCAAACAATGACTGCCAGGAAAACAGCCTGCTTCGGTCATTCCTAACAAAATATAGTCAGCTCTTTGACACACAGCCTTCATTTTACTCAGGCTAACTGCATTTTTTTTGGGTGCAAATCTTTGTAGATGCCCTTGGTTTCGGCCAGCTGCACTCCTCCCCTGGAGAGCAACTTGCTTCTTATGGGAAACAAACGATTTTTGCATTTGGAGCATTTTGCAGCTGGAGCACTTCCCAAGTCCTTCCAGTTCTGGCTTTACCGTTTTTCCTGAAAGCCTGCACAAAAGGACACAGGCACCCACCTGCAAGGCAAGGCACTGGTCTTTGTCTCTCAAAACCCAGACTTTCTGTCATTAGTTCCAGTAAATGGTAAACCTGGAAGTGCAAGATAACTATCTCACTGTGCTAAGATGGTCAAAGTTGCCATGTAAATACAGTGGTAATGGACTTAAACAACAGTAAATGAGAGAGTTATTACCTCCCTGCCAGAAGTGTGAGTCTCTCTGCTAGAGCACCACTGCACAAACAACTAGGTGGGCACTAGGTACATCCAGTGGTTTTGAAGCAGAAGGCTGAGAGGAAGCAGCTAGTGAGGTGTGAAAATGGGAAAAGAGGAAAAAAACGGTCTGGAAGATCCTGGGAAAAGAATCTGGTGCATAAAGTAAAAGATTTCTCTATGGAGCTCTTGCTCATTCATCTATGGTGAATTCACCAAGACCAACTGTATGGCCACACTCAGCCCAAGGATTATCTCTGTGGGGTTACATCGAAGAGGCTGGAGCAAGAAAAGAAAGCAGGAATCTCTTCAGAGTATCATAATAAGCCTAACTGAACTGATTTCCCTTTGGAAAAATACTACTCATTAAATGGGGTTCTACCAAACTCTGGGTGAACATTAAAAATGCCCCAGGGTATTTTCTTCTTCTTTTTTTTTTTTAAAAAAAAAAAAAAGGACCTGTACACTGTTCATAGCCTTTGCTGTCTGTTAAAAAGTGAGACACTCACTGGCTGTCACTCTGCATGATGGGACAGGGTCTTGTTTGTGAACTTCCTTGGGACTCTGTATGTGATGGGAGGTACTGTATAAGTTGAGAGCACATGGTTTCATGAATAAGGCATCAGACAGATCATACGACATGTGGATTCAACTTTTGCTTCTGGTACAGACTTCTATACACCACTTCAACTCTTTTGTTATATCCCTTCTAAGTAAAATTACACCACCACCTCCTCACCATGTATTAATAGTTTACCATTGAGAAATTCATTCCTATTTATATTCAGTCCTGTACTAGGGAAGCAAACATGGCAAAGACAAGAGTGCCTGCATTTGTGTAGTCTAAGCAGCCATTGCAAGTCCCCTGAAGGACTCTGACATACAATCAATTACACAGAGTGGGCAACAAATGGGATTATTTAAATCAAAGAGCTTTAGTAGCAAATATGGCCCTGCACAAGCTTCTACAATGCTGTAAATCTTGCTTTCAATGATTTTAGCCCTCATGGATTTTATATGACTAAGCAAAAGTCTTCCAATGCACCTTCAAGTGGCCTTTAATAAACAGGTTTTACTTCAGAAAGGGCTTCTTACTGAGTCTACCAAGAAATATTTGCATGTGAAATGAAGAAATTTAAATGAAAACAGGTTTGCTTATTTTAGAAGGCACTGCAGCCACCCACTGTATGGCTGAGTTTCCAACACGCCACTGCTGGATGCCAAGGAGCTTCAGGAAAGGAAACAAGAAACAAAATAGGAAACTGAGCAGCTTAGCTTCTTTTCACATTAATTGCCAAAAGTGGGCAGCACCACTGAAATAGTCTTGCATAAAATCTCCTCTTAACTTAGAAAGCTTACTGTTTATTTCCTACCCTGGAGTCTATGCACAGAAATCCCAACACACTGTAGGAAACAATATTAACTATGTTTATTCAGAAAAACAGAATTAATCTTCAATAACAGAATTAGTAGGTTTAGGACTAAAAAGAAGATGCCATATTATTATTGTATATTTTCATGTATTCAAGCAACAATTCTCAGAATGAAAAAACATCTCTTGAGCAGAATGAGCATCAGTGTAGCAGCTAGGGAAATACCATGTCAGTGCCTTGCACTAGAATATCACCTTTCTAACTACAGTATAGGTGTTACATAAAAAAGCATCCTTAACAAGCAGGAAGTGGTGAGATCCCATTTTAACATCTCACCTGACAGGGACTGAGATGTGTGCTGCTGTGTTTATATCCTTCCAGGGATGTACTTTAATTCCAAATCAAGAAGGAACATCACCATCTCCTGAATCATGAGCATTACTTCCTGCCTCTCTATGTGCATGTTCATAGGAAATCTTTCATCTAATATTTTTCAAAGCCCAATCCCACTTGGCTAGCAAGCTCAGGCAAGATCCAGCCAACAACAGTATAGGCAAAACATGTTTCAACAAAAATATTTGTTGCAAGAACACTCTTTGATTCATTTGCCCTTCCTTGGCTGAACCTCAAGTACACCCATCCCGATGCACACTTCTGGAGCACTGTTGCCATGTCAGGATCTAAGTTCAATTTCTGCACTCCCAGAACTTACTGCACTTACTCCTGGCTTTGAAAACTTTCCAGGTGGCTGCACAAGGGGCTACAGATACTACAGGAAGATGGCAGAGCCGGTGAGAGGACCTGCCTGAGAAGCAAAGACAGGAGGGATACCCACACTCTACCAGCCCATTCCCATCCGATCTGCCTACAATGTGCTGTTGTAAAGAGTTTGCAGTGAAGCTGGGGATTTGGCACTGACATGGTGTGGAATAGTCATCAGATATTTAAAACAGAACCGAGAGAACAAAGAAGGGCTTTGTAGTGCAAGGCAGCACTGAAAACCCTGAGCCTCTGCCAGCCAGCCGGCATGGAGTGTTTGCTAATGTACACAGTAGAGTGCATTCCTCTCATTTGATTACAGGACAGTTTTATATACCAGGTATATGCAGAGGGGGTTTTCTTAACCCTTTCAGTCCTCAGCCATTTATCAATCTTAAAGAGACTCACAGTGGTTTCATTTCGGCTGTCCTGTACATGCATGCAACTTCAGTCAGGAAAGGCTGCACATGTGCTGTGGGCAACTGGATATGGACGTGTATGTTAAAGTACTCTTACCTATGTTGCTGGAAACAGCACAAGTAATTAAACATGAAAGAATTAGAAAACTAATTCACTCCTTACTCATGCTATAGTATTCTGCATCTCCCTTGATTTAAGCAACGAGTATAAAGAGGTTTGCCCAAAGGAACTCTATCATTCTCTTTCCATACTGCAAAGTGAAGGACGCAGATACCTCTATGCAACCCCTACTTATTAGAGCAGGGAGAAGGGATCCAGGAACACCCTGCTGGATAATGCCACATTCCACCATGTACTGTATTACATGGTTTCTACTGTAAAATGAGGATAATCATATGTGCCCTTCTTGGTGAAGTTCTTTGAGATCTATGGCTAGAACACAATGTCTGTAAGCTGGCAATGCTCTCTTCATCCATGGCTGCTTCAGAGCCAAGTAGTTGAGAAGGGCAAAGTATCCTTCCTTTCCTGTTCTGCTAATGCACAAAGTAAATTTCTTAGCCATAATTATAATAATACACAATTACATTTTCAGAAGATGTGCTGTGGTGCCTTTCATAAACTCTAACCTGTAAAAACTATTAAGTTATAAAGTTAAAAGATTAACTTCTGTTAATTAAGTTAAAAGATCAAGAGAGACACTGAAAGAGATGTTTGTGGTTAAAATCCTCAGCACCCATACCGGTGCCTGTATTTTTAATGTTGGTAGCTCATAGACCAACATCTAATTAAGCACACAGAATCTCTGCAAAGCATTTAACTATAAATTATTTTCCTACTTAGCCACCCAGGGAAACAATCAGGAGATGAAAGTTAAAGCATCTTGCCCAACATTTGGGTGTCAGAGGTACCATTAGAATTCATAAAGTTCCTACTCCCATACCCCAAGTGTTTAACAAAGCCGGGTTTGCCTCATAGGTAGACAGGAAGTGTTTGGGACTGGTGTCTGGAACCAGATGGACAGAAAGAAAGGAAGGGGAAGGAAGGGGAAGGTTATTGCAATGGTAGAAAAGAGAACACATGGGCAAAGAAGGCTGGTGAAAGATGAGCGAGGATAAAGGCAAACCAAGCCACTGACCTAAGCCTCCATAAGTCACTCAGAGGTTCTTAGCATTATGAGAGTGACTTCAAAATAAGCCCCTAAACAAACGGGTGTACATAAAGGACTTGCAAGAACAGCAATGGAAATAATTCTGCATTTTTGTACACATGCGCAGGCAGGCAGACTCTTGAAGGAGTATTTGTACATGCCTGAATTTGTAAAGAAGGAGGAGAATCATTTCCCAAACTAGAAATGCATGATTAGATACTGCAAGCAGGTTAACCAAAAGACACGGACAAAAAGCAGCAAATATCCTGTATTTTTAGTAAAGAATGACAGAAAATTTGACATATTGGCAGAACTAACTTACAAAGGAAAACACTTTTTGAAGTTTCCACCTAAACACTCATAGCTCTTTAAAACTGTTATTAGCTATGGGATCTTTCTTCGAATGACAGAAGAAAATGTCACATTTCTAATGGTATAAAAGAACTGGAAACATCACAGAGGTTCTTATAGGAAAGTCAGAAAGTCAGATTTTTCATAAAGCAAACTGGGCAAGTGTTTGGGTCCTGTTTCTGGAACTTTAGTACTTTTTCCTATTGTTAGATTGTGTAACTTGGAAATAATGTGGCCCTTCTGAAGGAGAAGTATTTTCTATTATGGAAATTTATTTTGCACTCTAAGGAAAGGGGTAGGAAGTACTCAGATGATAACATTTCTCAGCAGTCTTTAACTCTAATGATCACAAAATGTTGCTGTCTCAATTCAACACTCTGCTGCATGTGAACATAAAAGACCAGGACTTGTCTCACATTCCTTCTCCTCCCAAAGGGTCATGGTACACAGAGACACTTCTGCAACCACAGAGGCCCACGTGGCTTAGTTATCTTCCCCATACCATTAGACATGTATAAATGTGTGAGACACAGCTCCCTTGGATGCCAGGAGAGCATTTATGATGCCTAACTATATACTGCCTTCACTTCAAAAACTGATAGCACTCTTTCCCAGCCATCTGAATTTCTCAGCTCAAATAAACGCCAAAGAAAAATCCTGCTGCTTAGTCAAACACACAAAAATAGAGGTGGTGCTGGCAGATTTTAGACACCCTAGCAATTATCATGCTGTATCAAAAGAACAGACTGCAGTCACAGTGGCAGAGAGCATAAATGCCTGCATGCCTCCCTGATGCAGGATATGCAAACAACTATGACAGCCAAAAAAGCACTGATCTAGATGGTGACTTTTAAGGAACATGGCCCCATTCTGATGCCCGAGGCTGTGGACACATGAGCATCCAACTCTGAGGATCACTGTGTGATGTGCATCTTTACGGCCTCAAGCTTTACTTCCAGTAGTCACTGCATTTGGGATGATTTGAAGAGGTTTGAATTCACTTTCATCCAGTGTCTTGCTCACTAAATAACAAGCCACCTCCCTCAGCACAAGTGACCGTACATATTACCTGGTTCAGTTTAAGACCTTCAGATATTTTCAGGGATACAAATGTAAGAAATTTGACACATTAAAGGAAGGAATCTTCAGAGCTTCCTTAGGAAAAGGGCTAACAGTTGCCATAAATTTCAGTGTCTTCTGTAAACTCCTTTGCAGTCCTGTGCAGTGCTTTTTAAACAATAATTAACTTGGAAAACATGAGGCTGTACACACTGTTATCTCAAAGGAGAAAGCAGAAATTTGAATCAGAAATTCAGCTGATTATTAAAACAGCCAGTGTGCTTTATACTGAGACTAGAAATACAGACAAAACAGAGAAAAATTACCCTTGTTTAACATAATGTTACTTTATCAAGTTCACAGGGTCTTAATAAGGGAATATATAATGATTTCTCAAACATATTCTACAAGCAAATATTAAGTCTCCACACCCATCCTGTGAATAGCTGGAATTAACATATATAGCAGCTTTCCTTTAACATCACACGTGGCTTACACAACTCTGAATCTTGCCAAAACATCCCTGGTTGTACATCAATAAAGCAATGAATGCACAGATCTGGGAATGGTGTTGGTTAAGCTCTACATGGGAATCAGTAGAGGGAACACATAAGACTGTGGCTTTTCAAGTTCTACGAAATAATGGAAATGCAATCTTTTTTTCCCGCTCTCAGTGGAGTAATGGAACAGCAGATAAACTGTGCAAAACCACAGCTAAATATTTAGAATCCACAAGGAAAAAGTCCTTTGAACAAATCAAGCTATTTCACTTGCAGGCTGAGAAGGACGAGAGAGACAGAGGGTTTGTTATTGTTATTTCTATTTTTAAATACATATGAGATGTTTAGATACTAAGCTTATAGGGGCTACATAGCACTAAAAGAAAGAAGGGTAGGATTTTTTTCCATGAGATTCTTATACCTTTGGAGCAGTAATCTGGGCTTCAACCTTTAGCAGCCCCCTTTCCAACCAAGACATCTGGAAATGTCTCAAAACTATTGGCAAAAACAATGGAAATACTGCAATATAAAACATGGCCTACAGGTCATATGGAGTTCTGATGGGTACTTGGAATTCCCAAGGATTTCCTCTAAAATGACCATGTTCACTATCTGCTCCTTGCCCATCATCACACAGTTAGTGTTTTTCATTCAGAGAATACTCAAAGAAGTTTCTCTGACATTAAAATATAAAATACAGGCTGACAAGGAAAGGTAGTTAAAAGTTTTGAAATATTTTTGAATTCAGTAACTAATAATACTATTTAATACTCTGTACTTCAGTTTTCCCACCTGTAAAAGATTTTACTGTTAAGATATTTACTTACCTAGAAGGACTACTATGAGGCTAATTAATATTTTTAAAATATTTAAAGAAGGCTAAAAAACCCTGTGATTTAAAATGCTGCTTAAAATAAAAGGGAAAATGGGAAACAGCAGGGAAGGAATCGAAGGCTGTCTCCACGTAACAGGACACAGATTGGCAATATAGTATATACACAAATCTTGGATCCACAAACTTCTTCTCTTCATTCTGCTCTTAAGTAAACCCCGTAAAGATAGAGTGCACCTATAGCGAGAATGAGAGCTTTAGTTTCCCTGTTGATTTCATCTTGATCAAATCAATTCTGTAAGAAATTTAGCATACATCTCCCAAGAGAAAAGAAAACATGCTTCTCAGAGTTCCCAGGAGTTAAAGTAATAATCCAAATCACCAAAAGAAAAAAAAAGGGAAAGAAAAAAAAAGCCATAAGAAGCAAAGAGAAGTCAACTCAGACATTAACCAAGATAAATCTTCCCTCTTCAGAGACTGTGGGGACTGTACAGGGTGTTGCCATGCCTCAATCACTAGTCTGTTAACCATTCAATGGGTTTGCAGCTGAAAAATTGTATGTTTTATAAATACTAATTCATTACACTTCATAGTCCACCAATAAGATTAAAATGGTACATTGTCCACAACTTGCATTACTGATGATCTCTAGTCACATCTTGCTGCTAATGCCTTAGTCTTCATCTGTTTTGGATTCAACTTACTTTCCAGATTGTATGTTAAATTTCTGCAGAAGATGAGGAAGCGGAATTCAAAAAATGAAACACATTTTTAAGTTACCTGCTGCTGCATCTGAAAGCAGCTTTGCTTGAAATCAAGTCTGAGACAGTCCTACCACTTTGCATTTCAATATGTTTCACTGCAAGATCATTTTACTCACATTAGTTAAAACTGAGCTTTTAAACATTTGGGATTGTATCACTGATGCTGTTTCATGCCTAAATACGTTCACTGGGACAGAATGTACAGCAGGTTAAGTGATTTTTTTGAGGTTTATATAAAACACCACAGAGAAAAGCTGGGATGAGGACTCAGGAGTCCTACTTCCCACCCTGGCACTGCTGCGTGCACCACTAGCCAGCCACCATTCAGCGCTCCAGTGCTAGCTTAGCTTGTCTGGCCTGGTAATAATGAAAAGAAGAAAGGATTTTTCACTAGGAATTTGGAGTATTTTCTCATTATAACCAACCAGCATGACCAGAGAAAGAGCCCTGATGCAATCTCTGGGCCTATTTTCTCACTCCCCCACTGGCACAGCCTGAAAAGGCTGCCGGGGCCACAAGCCACACTCCTCCAGGAGAGGGGAGGGAGAATGTGCAAAACCAGATCCTGTCCGTGACGTCTGCCTTCAGCACTGCCCAGAGCTCCAGGGTTCAGGGAAAAGCAAACAAACCAACAAAAAATCCCCCCTGCTTCCTCCTTCCAGCGCCCCTGGCCTGTACTGCAGTAATTAAGGAAGCAGCTCTTCCCCTTACCGGCAGCCAACCTTTCCAGCAGGCAAGGACAGGGCAAGGATAAACTCCAGCAAAAATCCCACCTCTGATCTTGCTCTTCAGGCCAAAACTAGAAAATAGGGCAGGACAGGCAAGATTTGATCTCATAAAGGACAGAGAAGGGCCCTCCTTGCAGAGCATGCTGTGGGGGGAAGATGGCGGCCAGAGGAGGTCAGCACACGGAGGGTTAACATTCTTTTCCTCCAGTGCCCCTGTTATTGATTACTGCCCTCCACAAAAGCAAGTCATCGGAGGGGGATTTTATTCTTTCCTCTCACAGTCACCCTTGACACTAAAGCCGCAGCCGAGGGGCCTTCTCCTGTAGAAGGCACAGCAGGAATAATCCCGCAAGGTCAGGTAGAAAGGGCAGAGGCCGAAGGGCAGAGAAGGTCAGCACCAGGCACGCACAACGTGGGGCTGCCAGGGCGGGCAGAAGGTCTGTTTCTGCATCCCCCAAGCCCTCCTGCCAGAAACTTAAGACGCACTTTGGGAGACCCAGGGACAGGGCTCGTGGTAACCTGGAGTACGGGACAGCTGACGGCGTCTGTCCTGGGAGCTGGGGGAGGAGGGGGATCTGCGCTTCATCCCCACCAACACAGCCACGCAGCCACAACACGTTTGTGGTGTCTTGTGCAAGGAGAAGCTGTGTTCAGATGAAGGGAGAGGAGATGCCAGCTGAAGCAGGGCAAGGGAAGTGAAAACACTGCCAAGCTGCTGCTGGTTGAAACTCATGTACACGCCTTTTCCAACACAGATGAAAGAAACAACGCAAAGCCACAACACAAAGTTGTGCTTGGATGTCACAAGTCCTCAGCTGCCTGCTGTGGATTTACTCAGCTTAATTCCTCTTTCACACATAGTCACACATCAGAAGGGAGCTTCTCCAGTTAACGGAGTTGCATCCCTGTACAACAGTCACAAGAGACAACCAGACCCACTGTGTGACACCAGGTCTCTGTCTTGCTGTTCTTCTAATAGGGATAAAGATGACCATGTGTGTCTGCTTGGGCTGAAGGTGCACTCCTGGCACTCCTGCAGGCCTGCTGTGACCCTGAGAAGGTGCTGAGGGAACCTGGGGGCAAAAGGGTTCATCACACCCCGTATACGTACCAAGGCCTCAGACAAGAATCACCTAAGCACTCCTTTCAACTCCAGTCTGTCGCATGGTACTTTCCCTCTCTTTCCATTTCTTTTCACTTAAACACAAATAGCTCTGCAATTGAAATTTCCCGGCTGTGATGACATGAGTTTGCACAGGCCAAGCACATAGTAGACTCATCCTCCCTCTCCCTTGCCACCTACAACATCCAACAGGCCTGTTCTTTGGCCCTGCGGTATACCCCGTCATCCAGTCTGCTTTCCACAACTGTGTGAGACTTTGGTCACAGTGAGACTCAAGGCTGTCCTAACAGCTCCTACGCAAACCCATTGTTGCTAGTAACTGAGCACAAGACAGAGAAGGCAGGCAGCGTTTTACTTAAAAGCCATGTTTGATCTGCCCAGCAGGGGAAGCCAGGCAGATGGGAACATAGCCTTCTTGTACCAGATCATGTCAGTATTATGCTTCCAGCAAAAGTCAACTCATTCAGAAGACAGTGAAAAAAGTTAGTGTACCTAGCCAGTTGCAAAGTGGGAGTAGATCAGAATATTCCTTTCTTTCCTTCCTCAACAGGGCAGCCAAAGATACGCTGTTACATTGAGAATTTTTCTGCCATAAATTTGAGCCTCCTTTTTTTCCCCATCTGATCTCACTTATCTCACCATGGTTTCTGGCTAGTAGCAGGGAAACAAGAATTTAATTTAGATACGATGTTTGCATCTGGAACCAAACTTTTTTAGAACACAGGGATGTTTGGTTTTGTGTGTGTTTTGATTTAACCCATTATTATGCTACATGAATCCAATTAGAAATACACGTCTGATTCTCTCAAAAGTTAGAACTCTGGATCTATTGTTTCATCTTTAGCAAAAAGAGAATCAGAGACCAAATAAAAATGAGGAAAGGACAATAAAAAAGGAAATTTACAGAACACCTTCCTGAAGGTTCCGAAAGCTAAATCTCAGAAGCATGTGCTATCTGCAGTTTTGGAATATCATCTCTCAACTCAAGATACTACAGGTCCTGGTTATGAAAGTGCCAATTTTCAGGACGCAAAGCTGGGACACAACATCTTCCTTCCCAATACAGCCAAGCACACCGTGATATTTTCCCTGTTTTTATCATCCAGAGAGACAACTTCTCCATTTTCCTCAAATTAACCCTTTACCTCTGATGATGAAGCCCAAAGAAGCAAGTTGGCTACACAGGATTTGGAGGCTGCACAGGCTGAAAGAGGAAAACACAAAGCACTATCTTTTCCTCTGAATGTTCACAGGCACTGCTTATTTTGGGCATGAGTGACTTAGGATTTGAAGATATTTGCTGGCATGTATTTAATCGCCACACTTTTTAATTACTTCTCTACATGATGGATGAGGGTTTTTTTGTTGAAATGAGGTCACAGTGCTTTACATTTTCCTCCCATGCTGGGACTATTTGCTGTGTCAATTTGTGTAGCTTGGAAAAATATATGCACATCCTCTGAGCTGGGGCTTGGCACCATAAAGCAAAGTCAATTTTGGCTCCATCCACTTGGCAGTTAGTGAAAGCTGGGAGCCTTTGGGTGCAGGCTGTGATGATGCATGGAGTGCCCTCTGCTGTGCCAGAAGGAATCACTGCAGACACCTCTCCCTGGCCAGAGGGGACATGGGGCAACTCTGGCCTTGAAAGGACAAGGTAATGATGTGCCTCACTGGGACCCACGTCTCCATTTTCGCAGACATCCCATACTGGAGGGTAAGAGGGATCCTGAGCTTTCTTCTCCTGTGCAGTTCCAGGGAGAAGAAAGGGCTCTGGCTTCTGCCCCTTGGCAGCACAAGACGACAAGCCTGCTACCCTTGTCACTTTTGTCATTCCGGTCACCCCTTGTGGAGTAGCTCTGGATGCGTGCTCAAAGCCGCACCTCTTGACCTCATCTTTCTTTCCAGTTCTCCTCATTCTCTGCACAAATAACTCCACTCTTTCAACAGCAGTTCAAGTAAAACTAAGAATTTCAAGAGAGGGAGGACATTTCTGATACATACCCAACCCCAAATGTATCTGCCTAGCTCTAGAGCCTTGAGCCAACTGGCCTGGGGAGTGGAGTGGGAAGGAGTCCTATGCCAGTGTGCTGCTCAAATTTGATTCAAGTGGAAAAAGCCTTTAATGTGACAACACACACAGGGCACCACCTCCCATTTCCATGCAACCAACATCTCTGATCAGCTTTGATCAGTGCCCTGGTTGAAATGTGCAAGGTACAGTCTGCAGTCACTCAGCCTTGGAAGAAAAGAAAAAAACAGACACATCCATTTGCTGCTTTCCCCTAGTCTGAACTTAACAAGCATTTGTGGCTTCCCACAAAGATGGGCTCCCCTCCTGTCCCTGACCTTGGCTGTAAACTCCAGCATCATCATCGCCTCCATTAGAGCCTCCTGAATCTGATCTGTTGCCCTCTGAGCTTGGTACTGGCTAAGGACACACCAGGTATCAATGAGTGAGAGGCTCTGGTTACGTACCAGAGACCCAACAACTCAACAAGCCTCTTAAAGCCAGGAGAAGATATGGGAAGCAAGCAGGACTGCTCCAGTAACACCATTGTTTGTTCAGACCCCTAACCTCCCTGGCTCCACAATATCAACATGGTGGAGATGTCTGATAAAAAAGTGGGACTTTGGTTAAATAAATCCTGTCCTTGCCAGGCATGAATCTCAGTCCCTTTGGAGGGCTCCCCCTGTAGTCCGTGTGGTCATACCCTGACATGTACGGTGTTCCACAGCTGAGGGGTCTCTGTGCCTACTCTGAAGTATCTTTCTTTTTTGGAATTAGAGCCTGGAGAGGTCAGAAGCTCCAATCACACCAAATGAAGCTGTGGCAGACAGCCCTAAATTATTAATGTCTTTAAATACTAAGTGCACTCAGGAACCAATTCAGCCTGTAGCACACAGACTGTGCATCAACAGGGTCCCAAAGGAATTACAGAAAAAAAATATCTCACTAAGGACTGTAAAGCAGGCATTTTGTTTGCACTGATCTATTTGTCTCTCCCATGGAGAGAGGATACATGCAGTCACGAATCACTGCATCTGTAAGAACATCCACTCTTCTCTTACTGTCTCAGTCACTCCTCGTCCCGGGGAGGGACACAGCTGTCCTAACCAAGAGCTCCATTTTATTCACATCCAAGGAAGTAGTCTTGCAACCTGGGAGAAGGCTGACACCTTTCAGTTACATGGTAAGAGCATCACACCTCCACATCTACAGTCTGACCCGAGTAAGGACTCTGATTCTGTCACTGGAAAGACTGCAATTCATTAACACAGCTCTGCTATGCACGCTTTGATATTTATCTTTAACCACATCCCCTTAAAACTAACCTTACTGACAGCTTGCTTCTGTAAGCTTCCATTTTGCTATTCATTTAGTTTCATCTCCCTTTGACTGTGGTGACTTCTACCCCTGGCTCCTCTGGCTACAGACCACTTAGCACAACTAGCCCGCAGATAACAACTCTGACTTGGATGCTGTGTTAACAGTTTGCTGTTTCCACGCAGTTTTAATTTTGTTTCAAGAGGAACTCATGCTGATTTTTGCTCCTGTTTCAACATTTGGCAGAAGCATAAAATTCTGCACGTTATAGGAAACAGGAAGAAGGCTTTAACTTCAACTGCTTAGCATGTACATGCACAAACAACACTCTCCAAGTGCACGCTCCTCCCATTTATCTCCTCCACAGCTCAGCTTTTCTGTTCTCTTTCTCTGCTCTTCTGGGAATCTATCTCTTTCACTTCTGCTCATCTCTCTCCCACACCCATAGGCATGCACTGATTTGTTATTGCTCGGTCACTCGTGATTACAGGTCTGGATACGCTAGCTTATTGCAGGGTTGTCCCTGGCTTGATAGGCTGTTTGCTGTTTTGTTACTACAGTGCTTAAGCCTCATGCTTCCAGTTTGCTCTTTTTCACATAAACACACACAAACCATCACAGCATAGTTATTTTGAAATGGCGAACACAAAAATTGACTTGGGTTTTGCAAACAACTTGAAAGGGAATGAGGGGAAGGGGGGGTTATGGGCCCTGGCAATACCAGCCTCTCTGCCCTGCCTGACTTCTCTGAGTCTTGGCCATTTTTTCTGTGGTATTGGAGTATAAAGCTTGACGTGCCGCAAAAGCTGCATGTCCATTTGCTTTGCTTGGCTGCAGAAGCCCAGGCACAGCATATTCATCTGGGAAGTAGTTAGCTGGGGTTGGGGAAAACTGCCGGTCCCTTTTGGCTATACAGACGCTGGCAATAGCTTTTGTAAGTTAGATTTGGCCCCCTAGAGCAACCAGCAACAAACACGAAGAACTGAAAACCTCTCAAAATTATTATTGATGTATTTAAGCTTAAATAATAGAACAGCAACCCCCTCCCTGCCCACCCCTTCCCGCACCCCCCAATGTCTTTCAGGCCTCTTCCAAAAAGAGGGGGATTTCAAAAGCAAACCTAAACCTATCCTTGCAGCAGACAGAATTTCCATTCTATTTTGAAAAGTCCTGTGTATACCCCTACTGCATTCCTCCTCTCCCCTCTCTCATCAAAAAAAAAAACAAAAAAAAAAAACCAGCAAACTTCTGGGCATAGCTTAAAAGCCACAAAACTTCCTCCATGTGTGTTTTCTCCAGCTCCACTGCAGATATTTGGAGTTACATAAAACTGGGCAGTTAGTGATTCTGGCAGCTGAAAAATTACAAAGTTCAGGGGCTGCGGAGGGTGTGGGCCAAGCTGAAGTTTTCCAGAGTGCTGTACCAGATGGAGCAAAGGAAAAATGCTTCTCTTTCGAGGCTCTGGAAGGTGGAGTTAGAAGCTCTGAACCTGAAACAAATTTCAGGGAATGTTCTCCATTCCTTGTTCCTTGTGAACACTGGTATTGGCAATACTGGTTATCAAGGACAGTTTAGATCTCACAAAACAATGAATGTGCTTTTCTGTATGTGGCAATGCAATGTTTCACAGTGACACCGTGGAGAATGACATGCTCCAGTTACCCCCATTAGCCAGAGCCTTATCCCTCATGAACCAACAGCAAGTTTCCATTTCTATCTGGACGGTTGATGAGTAAGGATGAGATCCAAGTGCATCACGTAATAAACTGCACTAGCTACCAATGATGCTCCAAGTCAGCACATTTATGCTAGGAGATGGTTTTGTGTTAGATGATCCGTTTACTGGGATGATGCTAAATGTAACTGTTACATTTAAAATTTTGTCTGTAAACAGCTAACTCCTGAGACCTGGACTTAAAACTATCCAGGTAGGAACAGACACCCCTCCTACCTGCTCTGAGTGCCGAACAGTGTGTTAGCTAACACGTGCTGTAAGATATTGGAATTTGTTCAGTGTAAGTAGTCCCAACTGAGCTTTACAACATCCTGGTCAGTCAGGCTTAATTTTCTAGCTCTGGACAGGGTTTTAAAGCATGCTTTCAACTGTGACTAGCTGTGACCACACTAAGGAGAAATCAGCCTTTAACCATGTGTTAGTTAACAAATACTGGAATGATGTGTCCAGTTTTAAGGCATACAGTGCCAGAAAGACATTGACAAGCTGGAGGGAAGTCCAGCGGAAGGACCCTAAAATGGTTAGGCGCGGGAGCAGGTGACATATGAAGAGGGACTGGGAGAACTCAAATTCTTCAGCCTGGGAAAGGCTAAAGCAGGAGACTTTATATAAAAAGACAAAACATTTGAACTTGATTATTTTAATAAAAATGCTGATAAAGAAGCTAAATTTTGCGGGTTTACAGAAGATAATTTGTCCACTAGAATCTGCAATAACTCACCTGACGTGAGCGAAAACCAGCCATTTAATTTGTAATTGTCATCACTATCTGAAATGGAAACCAACCCAAATGATCTAGAAAACAAAGACGTTGTATGCCCCACAATACTAACTACTAAAAGCAACAGATTCACTTAGTATTAAGAACAGAAATTTGTTCTAAAACCTTAATTTTCTGCACATTGTCATGAGTTCTCAGTGAGATAGCCACAGCAAGCCACTCTGTTTACCTATTTATTTTGAACACACAAAAGACTAACTTCTATAACTCAGTACGGAATCAGTCATCCAACTAAATAAAGTAACTACTTACGTGCCATGCGGTCATGGTCAAGTCACTCAAAAGCTTACCACTTGAGATTATGGTTCTGCAGCAGTCTAAATTAAACTAACAGTTGGTTATGTGGTCCAGCTCTGGCTATGCATTCCCATTCCTCCCTTACACCCAACACTGCTCATTACACCGTTCACCAAGCTGTTTCCCTGATCTAGGTCAACATAAAGCTAACCAAACAAAAAGTAACATATCCTTTTGTACAAACCAGGATTACAGTAACAGCTAAATCTATAGGTAAGAAGTAACATTTCACTCCACTTTTCTACTTCATTTGAGGATAGCTGCAATTTTCCCCAGGGAAGTTTTGAAAGATGCAATGAAGTGCTCATTCTTACATACAACATATGATTTCAACATGCTTTTTCTGTTACTGTCAGTTCACATTCCTTATGAAAATGTTGAAATGAAAATTAGTAAAATTCAGTGAATGCCTGCTGGAAAATGTTTGCTTTATAACAAAAACACAGGCGTGCCATGACAATACTTAGAATGGAAGGAAGAAAGCATTTTGGAAACTTTTTCTTAGAGAACATTATGTAATTTGTTACTTAGATGTCATTAAGCAACATTAAAAAAAAATAAAAATCAGACATACCAAATCAAAATTATGAAAATGCCTTTTTTTTTTTTTTCCCCGCCTGCAGTACAGTCTGTAGCATCCCAGATTCTGACCCCAGTAAGACCCTAAGCCTGGCAAGCAGCTATGGGACTGGAAGTCACAAGCTCCAGCTGCACCAAAGCTCGCTGTCTCTCGGTGCTGGAGCCCCCTCGCAGCCTACAGTGAGCTGCACAAGCCAACTCTGCTCTCCCTGTCTGGGATCTGGCAATGACCTCCTGCAACCTAACTGCTCTCCCCACGAGCCTTTTCTCCAGGCTCTGTGTTGACCTGGCGAATGCTTCTAGCTGTAAGGAGATGAAAAGAAGGTAAGGAAAAAATGTGGGGGAAGGGAGGGAGAGGGGGGAGAAGCAAGCCCTGCAGATGAAAGTCTGAGGCAGTGTTTTCCTTTCCAAAGTGCTGTTACATTCCCATAAGCTTGTGGTTTCCTGCATTCTGCTAGAGGGCTTTTTTTTCTTTCTTTTTTTTTTTTTTTTAAATCCTTCTGGTCATATCTGAAGAGGGAAAATGTCCAGCACTAACAGGAGGCCTTTTGTTCTATTTGTTTCTAAGTGGACTTTAACCCAGTTACTACAGACTGAGTCACTGTAGAAACAAATAAAATAAAAGCTCTCTGTTTTGTCCCTCTGGACAGGTCAGGGCCATGTTAAGTTCTGTTCTCCCCCTCCCGCTCTCTGGAAGCAGTACCAGAGCTGGCATTACACTGCAACAATAATGAACATAGTTTATGGCTGTTCTTTTTTATATGTCCTGGCAACCCCCACAGAGTTGATATCCTAATAGAAGCAGCATTTCATTAAAAACATAAATGCACAAGGGGCGTATCTTTGGGTAATGAGATGAAATTAAACTGGAGAAAGGCTGGATACCAGGGACCAATAAGATGTGGCTAACTGTGACACATAGAGATGCATGTCTGAGCTATTTTGGTACCTTCTCAGATCTCAAATATTTTAATGACTCACAGCAAACAACTGCTTGACTGTAAGATTCCCCTGCTATCAGGCTGAATTTTAGGCTGAATCTGAGTGTTCAATTTCAGTCATTCCTTGCAGTTCCTTTTGCTATGACAAGTTATATCCTGTCACCATACATCAATTTTAAAGTAAATAATTATCTATTTTGCATCCCAAACATCTGAATTAAAACATCAAAAAAAACCCAAAAAAGCATCCTATGCATAGGTCTGTCATTCCCTGGGGCTTACTGATCTCCAGAGGCTCTGGGAAGTCTATACACAAGAGGATTGCTCCTCCTCTTTCCCCCTTTCTCTCACCATCCTGCCTTCCCTGAAAACCTTTAAGTCTGAAGTGTTCCCTTATTTCTGAGCTCTCAGCAAAACAGCTGCCTGCTGTGGCTGGCATAGCCACATGTGAGCAGAAGCAGGCTATAGGCTTGCCTTTGCCCCCCTTTTGTACCCCCCCTTAGAGCTCGTTACTCGGTCGCTTATCTAAAGACATTGTGTTGTTTTCCCACAGCCCTCTTCCTGGTCCAGGGTACTCCAATTCATTCTTGAAGTGGGGAAGTTCTATTCTGGAAAGAAGTTAGTAGTAGGTGGGCCAGAAATAGGGTTTTTTTTTCAGCTGGGGAATGGGCATGCATGCAAAGCCAGGACAGCGATAGACAGCAACACTCAGCAGAGAGGATTTCATACAACATGACCATGCTGTGCTGCACACAGGCAGAGCCAAGACCATTTCAGGCCATGGATGTGAGTCAGCAGAAGTTTCACATGTGGCTGGTATTGCGCTGGGCATGGGAGGGCAGAGAGCACAGGGCCAGGACTTACACTGATGCCAGAGCTGGTGTGCAGAGTCAGGACTGAGCTCAGCACCATGCCAGGCCTCCTACTGCTCTCCCTTCTCTTTCCCATTTCCCAGCAAACTTACCCTACAGCCACAGCTCTCCGGGACTGCGTGCCTGGCACAAATAGCACATGTTCCCATACCTGCTCTGAGCTGTGCTGAAAGACTGTCCTAGCTGCTGGGATTTCCTGGAGAACAGAAGTACTTTGGCCATGCCTCCTTCTGGTTCAATTTCTTGTGCCAGTCTTGGGATTCCTCCACCCTGAAATGGTCCAGAAACTGTTGGCTGATCCCCTCTGCCATGCCAGAAAAGCTAAGAGTAAAGGGCTTGCACAGCAAATGAAAAATGAATATGAACTGTTACCCTATTGACTTCTTAACACTCCCTATTCTGTCTGCAGGAGCCTACAGTCTACACAAGCTGCAGCATCAACTATGAAAAAACAAGTCATCTCGTCAGCAAAGGCTCTGTGATCTTGGTGCTACTTAGCACTGTTACTCTTACTTAACTTTTCCTTTGACTTATTCTTTAACAGCCACAAGAGACCAAAATATGCTCCAGATTTAGCATGATGTGGGAGTGTAGGTGGCTGCATTACTCTCTCCTTGTTAGAGGAGCAGCAGGGAACACACAGACAGCTGCTCCTTTCCTTACCTTGTTCCTTGCTACTACAGTATCAGGATGTCACTGGGAGGGTCCTCACATTACTTGGACACTAGAAAAGATGCTAAAGACACTCCATCCCAGCTAGAAATCTGGACATGTTTCCGAGCCTGTCAAGAGCAAGTAAAGCAGCAAAACTTTCTCAAGTTCAGATGGCAGATTCTTTGGGACAGTTTCCAAGCAAATATATGTTAATTTCTTGGCTCAATCCATCTTTAAACAGAAATTAGAATGGCGAATATGAGGAAAAATTTGTGACCAGCAGAAGCAAAACATCTGTTTTTTTCACCGGAGACAACTGAACTCCAGATGTCAACATCACATAATTCTAGAAGTGCCAATCTCTTTGTGGGTTGCACTAAGAAAGGTCATGTCACTGAACTCTTGGCTGTTGTACTGGAAAATTCACTCCCAGATGTGCAGTGCATGCTGGCGTTTGATGCAATTTGCTTTGCTACCAGATTGGGCAGAGGGGAAAAAGAGATCACAAGGAGACATCCTACTTTATGAGAGTAAGCTGCTCATTCCTCTTGAAACACGTTGAACGTGTTCACTGCTACAGGATGCTGCCCCAAGCTTTCAGTAAGATAATCAAATACCTTTACCTCAGACTGGTTGATTTATAGGAATGGCAGTCATCAATATAGATATAATTTACAAATCAGAATCAGTGCTGACACTGACTTTACATTCCTCTGAAGGACATCGTGCTACTGAGGGAAGTACTAACCTAAGTTCATGCCTGAACGTTGCTTGCCAGCAAACAGCACAGACAGAAAGAAAACTTTTGAATCTCCTTTCAGGATAGAGTTCTCAGGTTTTGGGCAGGGCTTCTTAGTTCCAGTATCACCTCCTTGGCCTCTTAACCTTTGAGTCCCTGACACCAATGAAATGCTGACCGTCAGTTTTAGAAGCACTGTAACCTTCACATCACGTGTCATTTATTTCACTTCTCTGTTTCACACGCAGAGCCTGTAGGCCGTGTTTGTGTATTTGACAGAGGCAGGGCAAATAGATGACACATGATCTGAAGGTTACAGCAAGACTACGTACATCTGCTTTGGGACGCAATGGTATGGCACAAATGAATGTGGTGTATCTGTATGACACGGAGGCACATGACTCTGCATACCACTGGGGAGCTCTGTGAAGATGTCAGTGGAACTGATTTCCTTTTGTAAAAGCTCTTCTCCCTGCCAGATTATTTTTTCTTTTGGTCTCTACTATTAATTTGCAACATGAAAAGATTCTCAATGTAATCTGTTTTTTTGACACTGCAGATACTTGGAAGGATTAAGAATTTTCTACGTACCATCTGATGCAAAGTCAAAATGTGCAGCAATGATATGCAGTGCACATTTTATACTAAATTGAACAGAAGATGTGTTTAAGCAATAGAATAATATATCTTGCATCCATTTGCCATTCAAGAAGGGATGCACAAAAGAGTCTGTCACTTAATTCAGTAGAGTGATCAGTGGGTCTGCCTGGGAACGTACTTATTTACAAAAGGGCACATTGTGGCTTTAGAGCTTGTTGGAGTGAAGCAGGCTTAAATATGAGTGAGCATATGAATTGTTCTATTTTATAACTTGTAAGTTGCTCTTTATGAAATACTCCACCCTCCATTAATCATCGCTACCAGCAACAGCTGTTTTTTGCCTATTTGCACCTAGTACAAAACCTCAGTTATCTTTTTATTTTTAAAACTACTGAAGTCAGGTTTTTTTACCAGTTGCTTACACCAGGCTGCACTGCCCACATTTAGTACATGGTGTGGTCAGGTATAAAGTTTAAAAAGATTCTGCGTCAACACACAAATGATAAAAAGCTCCAGAAAGCAATTTGAACAGAGGACTGAATTTCTGCTAAGACCTTTGACAGTAGATTCATTGGCTTCCAGCTGATCAGACAGACTTTCAGCTCCTCGCTGGCTTTATTCTCCTATGATCTGAAGGCATTTGGATAGTGCATTTTAAACCAATTGGTTGTTTTCTCAGAGTCTACATAGGGGTTGGGGAGAAAGGGGAGTATCTTTCTTGCTAATGTTAGCCAGACAATAGCAGCTTAACTGTAAAGCCCCCTAAAAGAGAATAAGCCTATTGTGTCCCCAGTGTGTTTCCCACATTTCAAAGGCCACTAAGTAGCACCAGCATCTTTGCCTCTGGGTTACTGAGAAGACAGACTCTTATGCTTATTAAATGATGGCTTTCCCTAATGATTTGAAACAAAAAAGGCACACACATACAAAGCCAGAGATGTGCACATTTAAGGCTTCTCCTGCCACAAGGTCAAACACATGAAAAGACACAACAAAAAGTTTGGCCCCGAGATACCAGCGTAGACCCACTTGCCCATCTCTCCCACACCAGCCCTTACTCTTTTTTCTACCGCGAGAGCCCCCGATTCCTGCACAATTAAGTGCGGCACCAATGGCATTTCTGCTGCTGCTCCTTCCAGTTGGCTTCACTGCTGAGAAAGGAGCTTGTTCGGTGGGGAGGCAGGCACTGCTGCCTGAATAGTCTCTGAAGCATTCATTATCTCCCGCCTAATTACATGGCCGGCATAGTGTTGTTGTTGTGGGAACATTGCATCACATTAATCAGCAAGGGGATGCGCTGAGATGAAAGGGTCCCCTTGTGTCTGCTCTCTGCTGTGGAAAATGGGCAGGAGGGAGGGGGAAGGAGCGGGGTATTTATCAAGTGGGGATGGAGGGAAGGCACAGCGGGTGCGCCTGAGCTTAGCCTGGCCCTGCCGCCATCTTCCCGGCCAGCAAAGACATGGTTTGTGTACAGGCCTGGTGATGGACTGAGAGCTCCAGAGCCTGAAATCCTTTGCCACAGCACAGGTATGAGCATGGCTGGTGAGACAGCACGCCACCCAGCTGCTCCCAGAGGGAGTGGGAGCTAATCCTCCACAGCCTATCCAGCTTTCAGCCCTATCTGGTCAGAAATGGGACGGCCTCGTTGAACAAGCTGGGATTTTGCTGCAACCTGGCTATGGAGCTCCATGGAAAGGCACTGTCCCTCGAAACATCCTCTCCTGGGGCAGTCTCTGAGTCAGATGTTAAACAGTAGCTGTGATGAGCCTCCTGGATCAAAGTCAAGCTAGCACCCAAAAGCAAAAGCTTCATTTCCCAAAGCCTGCTGCTGAGAACCCCAGTTCACCCACACACTGTAATTTTTAAATGGACTCTTGAAATCTGAGAAGAGATCTCATTTCCTCCTATCTTTGTCCCATTTGCAGGGCATTTGAAAGGCTTTGTGAGGCTTTGCATAGATGCTTCTCTGTGGCTTGGGGTTGGGGGAGGGTTAAGGCATCTACACTGTGGCTGTTTGGCACCCTGCAAAACTCTGGGTCAGACCAGAATACCAAATGACAGTCCTTGGCTGAGATGCTTATTGCTGTGAGATGCAACAGCAGCACTCTAGAGAGAATAAGGAAAGGTAACGGAAAAATGAAGACATTACAAATGCAGTTCTTTGCATTGGTTAGCCTCCCATTCAATCAGTTCCGATCATCCCTCTTTAAAATCCTGCAAGGAATGGCAGCAGCTCATGCTCAGCTCTTCCCATTTTGCTTCCTGCAGGCCTGCTGTCCATCACAGCTTTCCTGTGCTTGAGCTGTGCTGCAGGTTGACTTCAGCTGCTCTGAATTAAAGCGCCTTGCCTCCAAACCCCATTGTTTTTGCAAAGCATCTGGCTTATTAATGCAGGCTATTAAAGCCACTTTGGAAGCAGATTTACTGAGATGCAGATAAGTTTATCTGCCACAAAATAGGTGTGAATGCCAGTTCTTCCTGCAGCGATTCTGCCAAGTCCTCCTACTAGTATCCCATGCTGTTCTGCGGACAATTGGGGCAGCCTGCTTATCTGTGTGCCACCTGTTGTGCTGGAGTCACTCTGACCCAGTGCCACCTTTCTATTCAAATACCGTTGCCAGTCAGGTGTGTTCTTTGGGTTTCAGCACACAGGGAGCATCGCTGTGGTCCTACGCTAAGCGACTACTTCATTGCCCTCTGGTGAGAGGAGTATACACAATAGGAACAATCAGCTCTTTTTTTGAGGGAGACCAAATGGGACCTGCCTAGGTTACAAGTGGCAACCAAACTGAGGAAGGGCAAACTTCCAGTTAACCTTGTTGCATATAACATAAACCAAGTGTCTGGAGCAGGAGAGACCATTTAATATAGCTCAACTCCAGGCATCATCTTTCCATCATGGGCTTTTAATGACTACACTGTTGTTCTGGTTTACCTCTACTTTTAGACCTTTGGGTGCAAGAAGAAAGAATGTCCACCGTTTAAATCCATCATAGGGACTGCATGACCAAGCATATCTCTTTGTCCCACTACCACAACCCCTGGTTTGTTTTCACTCTTGTTCCAGTGCTAGAGATCCACACTAGCAAAACATATCTCAGGTTCGTTTCTACTTTTGCCAGGTCTGAACAGAAACCTTCCTGTCTTTTGGACATGCAAAACTTTAAGTAAACTAACTTTGAGAGCTGTATATGCACTTCTGAGGTCCTCTCTCCTGCTCAGCCTTTGGTTGACCAGCCTGCCTTGAACATGGGTTCCTCGGTACTTTCTTAATCTTTTTCTCAAGCCACCAGGACAGTGGCTTCCCAATAGAGACCAAGGAATTCCACAACATGGAGAGCATTCTGCCATGCCCATACTCACTAAAGACTGGGAAGATCCATGGAACTGGAATTCCAACCCAAAGACAAAGCACAGTTTTATCCCCAGTGGCATAAAAATTACTACATGAACAATAAGTAGCTGTTTTTTTTGTCTCTCATTTGCCTGATAAAACTGAGATTCTGAACTGCGATGAGTGCAATGGATTCTGTGCTAAAACTGGCCATTTTACATTGGAGGAAAAAAGCTTGAGAGATAACAGTGAAAAAACCCTAGTCTAATCTACCAGACAGACAAAAAGACAGAAGCACAAGGAAGACGTCCTATGACATGATACAGGGGAGATAATGACAGGGAAATGTGTCAGACTTTATAATTACTGCTAATGAGGTTAATCTAAGGGCAACTAATCCTGTGGGAGAACATGAAGGCTCTGTGATCAAGGTCTTCCCTGATATACAGGAGTCTTCTGCAGCCCGCCATCCCCAGTGCCTCTCCCCTTCTGGGACACCCATTACCCCCAGTGCAGAAATATCTCCTTTTCTCCCTGAGCAACCCCACCAGTGAGCAGCTGGACATTCCTAGCCCTATAAAGGCAGTGGCTTACCTGCTGGCAGCCTGTGGTCCAAAGCAAAGAACAGATGTGCCTCCTGCTTGCACTGGCTCCTTGCTGCAGAGGCACAAGATGGCCATGGGCACTGCGGCTTGCTTTGGAAAGCACCTTTCGATTAGTGTTTTACCACCACTGCCAGTTATTCCAGAACTCGAGCTTCGTTTTGGTTCATGAGTCAAGGCCCTGAGATGTGGCAAGTAAAGAGCTGTAGGAAGAGGCCTAGAGTAAAAGCCTGCTCATTTTCCATCACCGTATCTGTTTCATGTGCCCCTTGCACTGCCACGGTTAGAGCAGCTAAGAAGACACTCCTGCAGCAACCTTTGTGTAGTGAGCACTGTGCAAATCAGTGTCTCTTCCAGTTTGGGGAGCGTAATTTTGAAACCAGTCTTTTCCACAGCAAAAAGATGATGGTACAAAGCAATCATGGAAATTTATTGCTTTGGCACAAAATTTCATTGATTCTGAAGAGGAAAATCAACACTGAAACATTTCTTCTCCCAGGAGAGAGAATGAGAATGGGGCAAGTGGCTTCTCCACCCAGAACTCTCCAGCCCTGAAATGGGAGGATCTCTACAGATCTACGGGAAGGCCCTGCTGATGCACATCTGCAAGGCAAATCCCACAAATCCCAAGCACAGATAAGTTCTGTTTCACCTTTTCACCCACACTGTTCATCTGACAGCTTTCTTTAAAATCCCACAGTACCTCTTTCTCACCTGAAAACAGCATCTCTGGCGTTTCTTTTTCCTTGTCTTGGTCTCTGGTTTCCAAAGGACTGTTAACTGAGAACTTACTTTCTTCCTTGCCTTTACACTCCTTTTAACCCTTCTGTTAACTCTTCTTTCAGTGCATTTGTTAACCCTGCTTTACATATTCTATTACAAAAAATAAAATAAAACCTCAACTGCAAGAAGAAAGGACTCAAGCCATTTTACGGTAACTGCAGCATTAGTGCCTATCTCTCGCTGGTGCCAAAGGTGAGAGGAATTTTAGTAATTCAATAGATAGATAAGATAGGAGAGGTTATTTGATTTAGTATTTGGCTGTACCATGTTTCTGAAATACTGTGCAGCTAAAAAAATACTAAATGTCACCTGATATGTTTCTTTAGATAAATGAAATAACTTTTTCTAAAGTGATATGCTCACTCCAGGTGCAATTATCATATTTTTAGCACTTCACTCTAAGTCACCCTTTAAAGGAAGCTCTTATCCCACAGCTCAGTGGTGATTTGAAAGTAAGTAATTTCCCTCCCTCCGCACCCCCAGACTAACACCAACAAGGTTCACAAGGAAATCCAAACAGGCAGACTGTTATTCAGTCCATTTCTGCATTTCTAAGGCTCATCGACCTTTCTTTTGTCAGATAAAAGCTTCCCATCTCTTTAAGCCCTTCATTCTTGCAATAGTCCCACAGAAAAGTTGACATCCTTGGCAAGGAGAGTGAAAAGCAGCTTGTCTGCTCTACCCAATAGTCCAGGCTGGGGTTGTTTTAGCCTGTTTAAATCTCTCCCCTATTTATATGCTAATGTCCTGGTATCAGCAGAAAGTATAAACAGTGTTGATTGCAGCTCCCTATAGTCTGTGAGCACCAAGCTGCCAGGAGAATACTGTGTACTGGGCAAAGAGATGCATTTATTGACAATGAAAACGGCCACTTCTAAGACTATAAGAAACAAAACCGAACAGTAAAAATGCAGTGTCAGCCAACAATCTAACCATACAAAACAGGACTGGCAAAAAGCCATTAGCCAGGGGGTCAGTCATGGGCCCCAGGGTGCTACGAGACTTCATATTTAACAGGGAGAGATCTAGGGAGACCTTCAGCACAGAGACCTCTGAGAAAAGAGAGCATCAAGTTCCTTGGCAAGGCAGCCTACATGCTCCATTTGCTATTATTGCAGATTTTTGTTAGTGGATAATGGCTCATAGCTTGGCTCGTAGCTCTCCTGGATCCTGAAGTGAATTAAACTCTCCTAAGAAAAGCAGCACAGTCTAAAGGAGAAAGCACAGGAATTCTTGAGTTCGGATCTTGTCTCTCCTTTTTGCTATGTGACTCTCTTCACCAGCAGAGCATTAGGTCTTAAAAACAACAGTAACTGCAAAACCAGGCAGCAGTGAGGGTGCATATCAAAACCAGTTGTGCAACGTCAAGCTCTCTGAAGACATTAGGGTACAGAGCTTGTCTCTTCTTTACTTCAGTCGACAATATGTTGATGACTGCAGCAGCACTCCCTGCTCAAACCAGGGGAAATACCTGCTCAGATCAGCAATGCCTTTCTCCCAGTAAATAAAAACTAAAAAGCTTTTAAAAATCCTGTCTACCATAGAACCTACTGTATGCAATTCTCCCACAAATGAAATTACTGACAAAAGATGCTGAACTGGCTGACCTGGCAGTGCTTGGAGTATGGTTTTGCACTGAAAGACAGAAAAAGGCTGGGACAATTAAAGGTTAATTTGTATTCTCCTACTATATATATGTTTTGGCTCTCACCAGAAGAGATTCACTGCTCTAATTCCAGCTGGAAAATGCAGGGGACTGACTTAGTAGGGGTTGAACCCTCTTGAGAGTCCAGGCCACCCAAGTCAGCTGAGCTGCATCTCCAGTGCCTGTACTGGCAGTACCACACTCTTCTCTTTGGACTCCAGTGGCTGGATGCCCAGTTCAGTTTGTCTTCTCAGTGATCCAAAGCCACATCACACCCACCAGAAACACCGCCTCTCTTGCTGGGCAGTCTCAGACGGGGTGTTAAGAAAGGGCTGAGTTTTTACCAGCCCTCACAGTCCTGCAAAACCAGTGCAGAGGCACCTGAGTAGGACAATGTGAACTTATTTCGCTGTTACTGGAGAACTATAAATAAAAGCAAGTAATCTACTCAGCAACTTTATATCAGAGCTAAACTCATGAAAGGGTAAAATGACAAGAGTACCGCTTGACATGACACTGTGCCTTGTCCAAGCAGCACAGTCACAAAAAGAGTTTGAGGTGGTGAACAATGAGGGTATTATTTTGGCAAAGATGTGCTTTTCTTCCAGTGGGACTTCAGTTGCTAAGTACATCAAGAGGATTTACAGCAACCCTTTGCTGTAATAATTAGACATAGGCCTGCATGAAAATCCCACATTTGGCCGTGGTACACTGGCTAAATGTGGTACACAGGCTAAGACTACTCTGTCTCCTTCTAGTAGTGTGTTCCCAAAGAAGGAAACAGCTTATTTCTCCTACTACAGCACGCCTGAAATCAAGTACTAGTCTGGTGGTGCCATGCCAAATTTTCCAATGCAGAAAGTTTCCCTGTCTCCCGAGCTAAAGTAATCTGCACGTGGTCTTGCATATATTACTTACATCATCTTTTTCAGAAACTCAGTCCAGTCAGTTTTGAGCTGTGAAGTTTTGCTGCACAACGTAAAAGGGTTAAGTCTCCCCACACTGCATCAGGTGCTCTGCACGCATTACACTGCGCATTTTGTGGGATTACAAGTGCTTATCAACAGTGCAAATAAACCAGCCCAGTGCATTTATTCCACTCGAGACTGTCTGAAACTTGTTTCTAGTAACTGTCAGCTAAACCATGAAGCCAGGTGGGGATGATGCTTGGTGGAGCCATTTTGAGCCCTAGCAGCAGTTTTTAAATCTCTTTCCATTACTTATTATTAATTACTGTCTGTTAAGCACCAGCAGTAAGAGGCAAATAAAGGCAGTCCCATGGCAAGGGTTTAACCTTTAAGCACAAGGCATATCGATTAAGACCACAGTATGCACAGTGAGAGATGTCTTGAATCGGAAACCAGGAGTTGGGATTCTAGTGTTTGTACTTTTGGCATCTGTATCTGTAAGAGGCTGAAAAGGCATAGAAGAGTTTTTAAGGGTAGGTGGGTGTTTTGGTCACAGAGAAAGCTGGTGCACCTAAAACTATGAGAGAGAACTGTAGATGTACTGCTTAGAGATGTGTCTACAGAAATATTAATAAAGAAAAGGCTAGAATGTAGTCTTACATAATTCATTGCTGCTGGGACTTGGGCTGGGAGGGAAGAATGGAAAAAACAGTCCATAAAGATGCCAATAGTTTCTAAGCAGAAACATCTGTTGAAGTCTTAAAAACGGTCAGGCCTGCAGCAAGCTCAGCAACAGGAAAGCCTGCAGTTGATCACTCCTACCCTCATCAGCCCCATGAGCTCCTACCCCTGGGATCGATGTGGAGCTTGGAAGATAACTGACACCATGAATCAAACACGGCTGCTTTCTTAAAGGGGAAAGGGGGAAGAACAGAGAGCCAGGATGGGCATCCGGGGAAGACCAGTGATTATTTGGAATGAAGATATTCGGGAAGAGTTACAAAAGAGTAAGGGAACATGCAAAGGGAGACCCAGTGGCTTATCCACTCTGTCCCAAGGGGGCCCATATGCTAAATTTCCATTGCCTTGTCCAGTCTAATTTTAAATGTCTCAAGCAAAAGGCCTTACTCCCCTTGGGAGGCTATTGCAAAATCTCACAAATCATCTTTGCCTTTTACATGATTGCCTCTTCCTTTGTGATAGTTCATTTAATTTTCTTTGTTTTCTCTTGATATTCAACAGTACCCCTAGACATAGCAGTTCCAAACAGCAATTTTTTCTTCCTGAAAGCATTTGTTCCCTTCTGCAGTCTTCTCTCAAGAAAGGAATTATCTCAAAAATATCTGTGGAGCTTGTACTTTGTACATCTCTGCAGAGTCTGCATCTGCCAGCAGGAAAGGAACACGGTTCTGCTGGATCTTACAAGGATCAATGAAAGGGGGACCTCAGCTGCTATATTACAGAAGAAGTATAAATTGACAAAAGTTCTTATAAAGCAGGGTTTGGTTTTCCCTTACCCAGTCCCAATCATTTTGGGTGCCAATTTTAACTAATTGCTCATGTTAAAGCTGCTTAAAGTATCTAAACTTTTATCCACCAAGAAAACCAAACTCAGTCAGTGACAATGAAAAGTCCTTGGGTGGAGATTGCAGTTTTCTTTCAAATCCAAAACTCCATCAGCCTGCATTATCCATGGGAGTGGGCAGCAACCTAGCAGTGAATTTCTGAGTTTATAAAGGATTCTGTTTTAGAGTTAGTGGTGACTGAAATACCATGAGAACTATATTTCGTTTCTCAAAAAAGGGCAATATTTGAGTGCTTGGGATTTCAAAAGTATTTACCCTGCACTTTTGAAAGTCTAACCAAAATGCTTCCCCTCCCTGAAACTAATCTTTAACATTTTCCTAGCAATAGTTTTTCTATATAAAGTTAGACTGAAGGATCAACATATGGCTTAGATTGGAACTCTTGCTGTGAAATTATCCATACAGTCCACAACCAGCACCTCCGTAACAATAACAGAAGCGAGCAGAGCAGTGGTTGAAGTGATCAGATGTTCAAAAACAAACTGCAGTGTTCAGTATTCATCAGTTTTCAGATTTTGACCTGCTCTAGGTCTTCATTCCAAAATAGCACATAGTGGTTTGCTTCATGGCCCAAATGCTCCTAGTCCTCAGCTTTGAACATCAAAGAAAGCTTGCTGCCCAAGTGGCTCTCTCCCAGCCTGCCTGGCTCACTGCTTTTCTTCCTTACCTCTCGCTTTTTTCATTAGATTAGCAACTTTGTGCAAGAAACTATGGCACTATCTGAAGCTCCAAGGATCCATTTATCAATCTGTCTAAGATCTTTTCCACCTTCATACTTGCTTTCTGGCTATCTCTATAAACACAGTATTAGGGAAGAATTTCCTGACAGTGAACTTGTTCATATTTCTAGTTATGGAGTCAGTTATCCTTCATATTGACAGTGGTACAAATAACATTAGTAGAAGTAGTGGCAACAGACAGAGTTTTTTTATGTCTTGCAGTTTAAAATGACTGACCAAAAAGGTCAGTAGCTTGGTTTTCCTTTCAGGTGTGGAGCAAAGTTTTCACACTGCATGTGAGGCACCAGATGACTTCAAAGACTGAGAAACACAAAAAGGCTTAGGAAGCTTCTTGTGTCCTGCTATTCCTCCTGCAGATTCCTAGCCGGTCTCAACCAGCTGCCTACATCCAGTCTGGGTTCAAGAAGCCCCAATTCCCTGCAGGTCCTCTGGCAGCAAAAAAGAAGGGAATGGTCTCCAGCAATGCCGGAGTAAAGGGAACTTTTAACTCAATGTTAAGCCTCTTAAAAAATGAGCTGAGGTTCCTCTGAGATTTTATTAAATCTGCCAGCCTGTGAAATACTGCCCAGTGGATCAAAGACACAATGCACCCTTTCTTAGCTTGTATCGAGCTCTTCATAGATCTCCAAAGGGCAGTAGGGCTGTAATGTCTCATTAGGTCAGTCATTAAATACAAGGAACCCAAAAATTTGCCAGAGACCAAGAGCCAGGATGGGACTCTGCCATCCCCTCGGGAGCACGATGTCTGACCCTTTCAGTTCATCTTCACTCCCTTCTCCCCCCAGTATACTGAGAACCACTCACTGTTGCTGATGTATAAAATCCTGCCACAACAACTGCTAAAAAGGGCAGCTCCATGCTGGCACTGATCCTGCCTTCATCTCACTGCATTCATTGTCTAAGAGAACAGAGGCAGGATTAGAAGGGGGTTTAGAGTGCAACCAGGCAGTAAGATTAATAACTGCTCTTAGCTTCATTCATGATCAATTGAGTGTGTGCGAATCAGCAGAGGACCTTCTCCAAACAATTGGCAGAGATGGTAGTGGCAATGGTGGAAACAGAAATCCAGCAAAGCAAATTTCCGTTACACAGCATTTCTTATAGGGAAAATGTAAACATTTTGCTGTGTCTTGGTCAGAAATACTGCTCTGCTTCTATAGATCTGCTAGTATTTACCCCCAGATCTGCTATGCCCACTATCTTACTTCCTAGTAAGTCCACTGACTCCAGTTGACACACAGGCAAGCCTCATATGAAGGAAGTTTGCTATCAGAAATGCTTTCAGTTGCACAGTTGAGATGTCAGCTACTTTTTAAACAAATTAAACACCTTGAAGCCTACGGTATAATATATTTCACCAGATTTATCCCAACTTTATCTCCCACAAGTAAATACAGAAAAATTACATGGTCCAGCTCCTTTTTGCTGGAGGGGTTAGCACTTCCTTTATAAATTCTTGCATATGTGAATACAAGACACAGCATGGGCAGAGGTCACAGAGGTGACCATCAAATGGGTTTCCAATGAGCCATCATGCTGGTAAGACCTAACTGCTCAGAATTCAGTAGCTACTAGTGTAAAAATGAAAAATCCAGTGGCACGTGAATGAAAACTGGCCATGTTTTACATGCATCACCTAATTCTGCTAACATCACAAGGTATTTTTGTAGCACTTTGGTTGCTTGCAAAGACATGCGGCACAAGGAGCAACCCATATGAGGACATCAAGGCTTTTGGGACATCATTCTGGCAGGAGCAAAGCCATGTGGGAAAGGTACATACCAGGATTTGATTTCAGAATATAGAATAACAGATAATGTTAATTTCCAAGGATGTCCCTATTTTGCATTTGTCCATCACTTTTTTATTCTAGAAAATACCCAAGTAAAGACCAAGCTACACAAAGGAATGCCTAGACCCATGACTGAAGTGGAACTGGGGGCAGCAGCTGGCCACCCCAGACAGTATTACACAACAGCTTAGGAAAAAGGTGAAAAATAAGTCTTCTGTTCTAATGGTCAACAGTACCTTGCAGGCATGCCTGTGCAGCCTTGGAATGCCAGGAGCCAGGCTTCAAAAACAAGGAGCCCTCTAGATATTTTGCTTGGGCTGACAAAGGACAGGAGAGAGGGCATGTGGTTGCTTTGCCCTTACCACTCTCCCTAACCCGTCCTGTAACATGTCCTGCAGGACCAAAATTCTTCAAATAATGGAGCATTACCTGAATAGTCATCCCACAGCGTGCACACAGCAGCTGGCTGTATTCCCAAGCATTTAGAAATTGGCCATCCCTATTTAATTGAAACAGCAGGAGAATTTATGGAAGCAAAATTGAATTCCTCTAACTGATAATTGAAAGATTAACTTCTGCAGGGAATGCCTTGAGATTTTTAATGACCACACACGATCAGCACCTTGGTTAAATATCTCACTGAAACAGTGCTGAGGGTAGAAAAAGGAGAAATGGAGAAAAAAGAGCACATAGGCCTCTGCCGTCTGGAATATGGTGCGAAGTGGTCACTGCAGAAGCCTGACAAAATCTGGCTGCCCGAGGAATTTCTTATTGATTAAAAATTCATACTGGCATCAGTGAGAAAGAGTCCAGGAAAAACAGAGCTGTTCCAGCATGTTTTAAAACAAAACAAAACAAAACAAAAAATCCCACAAAATTCCCACAGGCTCTTGTTTTCATTAAGTCAAGTGCCAGTGGCTTCTACAGACCTCAACCAAGATCGTTAATGGTCGAACTTGGACTACCTTTATGGGACCACCGTGTGAGACTCGTGTTTACTCTTCACAGTAATTTTAAATTCTGTTTTCAATTCCTGCTAACCTCTTACCTCCCCAAAAGTATTAATGAAAAATACATACTGCCACGAAAGGGAGATATGCCCTTCACATCCAGTGTGATATACTGGGGCAGAGGATGGGTGAAACTCAGCGTGGGCCACTGCCACTGCATTGCTCCTGCAGGTTCCCCTGCCCAACCCAGAGGCCCAAGGTACCTCACTAACCTCAAAGTGATGCTCTTCTATCACAGGGCTATATGACTCCATTGGATTATTTTGAATTAGACCTTCTGAAATGCTGCCTTTTTGGTAGTTTAGCCAAGAACTGACCATGGAAATGTGTTTTTTGCTGATACGAAAGGACTTTGCTTTAGGATTGAGGCACGCTAGCCAGAGCAATAAGAAGGACATGGAGCAAGCAGCAAACATTAGTCTTCAATGCTGTTACACCAACATTAAATTAACTTAAAAAAAAACACCAACAACTGAAAGAGCAGATGGTAAGATATCTAAGAACACTGATACTTCTGAGAAGGGGAGTGAGACACAGGTCATTTATAAAAATAGCAGAAACCCTGTCTGTAACTTCAGCAACATTCAGTTTTTGTATTTAAAAGGGCCCTCCGAGGCTGCAGCTTTCACGCACATACCCTGGCTTTCACAAGGAGCATGGGAAAATCAACTCATTGTGTCGGAAGGCCTTGAAAGGGAAAGGAGGCTTGTGGCAGGACGGGGGGAGGGCGAGAGCTAGAGCCCAGCTTGAAAACGCATGGAGAGAAATTGAAAACAAACACGTACCTACCCCCAGCGTGCACACACGCAAGGCATAAACTCTGACTGAACTCCGAAATCAGAGACCGAGCTGGTGTGGGAGCCACTGATACTTTTCTTCTTCTCCCCCTCTCTTTTTTTCAAAGGTTATTGGGTGGTTTTTTTTTCAATTACCTCCTCCTTTATAAGGAAGAAAAGAAAATCAGCGAAGTTTTGAGTGAGTGTCTATGTGTGTGTGTCTCCCATGCAGCTCAGGAAGAGCGAGCTGTCAAAAGCCCAGCCCGGTGTCTGGCTTTCTTGTTCCTGGTGAGGATTTTATAAATATTTGGGAGGTTGGATGGGGTGGGGTGGGGAGCTGCAGGAGGGAGGCTAGATAACTTTTGGGCCCACACAGCACAGAAGTTTTGAAAGCCTGCTTTTCATTAGCGTTGCCTAGCAACCAACTCATCTGCTGCAAATCTCATCACGCCCCAGCAAAGCATCCACGGCATGCTAATCTTTTCATTTAATAGAAAAGCTGCTGTAATCTTTCTTCCTTTTCCTTTCTAAAAGAGCAGACAATAATAATAATAACAATAAAAAAAGAATCCGGCTCTGCTCCTCCTGCTGCCCCACACCCCCACCGGTGCTCTCGTTGATCCAACACTTCGCTGAGTTCCCATGGATGACCTACATGTGTGTGTTCTGGTGATAAGTCCCAGCTGCAGAGACAAGCTTGGGTTGGTTCTTGCTTTTTGTGTTGTGCGTGCTGGAAAGGGAGGGAGGAGAGGGGGAGGATTTTTCTGGCTGGGTGCTGAGAGAGGAAGGAGGCGGGCAGGGCTACAGCGCACAGAGTCCGAATGGCTTAAATGAAATCTTTGGCTTTGGATACCGTAACTGAAGCCTCCCCAGCAGGCAGGAGAGAACTGGTTTATTCTGGTGCGTGTGTGTGCATGCATGTGCATGCACAAGTCCGAGCTCTTACTATATGTAGGAGAAGAGAGAGTCTTGCTCTGACGCTGATGAATTCCATGTCCAGCCAGCTGCAAAACAAGCTGTGCTCTGGAATCTCCCCGGGCTTTGCCCATCCTTTCACTCTGAAAATATCACGCCTAAGGGTAGGGGAAGTGGTTTGGACAAAATAAGACTTGACCTGAGCATCTGCCCAGAACTGAAACCAAACGTCTGTCTCCCTGAATTTTTGGCTTTTGATAAAGCTCAAATAATTTGTCTTGCCACCTGCCCATCTTCAAGCATGTCTGCGCTTTACGGTTCCACATGGAAACACTAATCTGTCATGAAACAGGCCATGCATGCAGCCTCTGAACTGGTGAGAAGCAGGAAGCTGAAAACCTGCAGAAAAGCACATTTTCAGACATCCAGCCCCAGCTTTACAGGTACACATTCCAATGAGCAAGGTCTGCGCCACCTTGCCCTTTGCCCGTTCCTCAGTCTCCTTCCCCTCTTTCTGGTCGCCATATTTCTTCTGCCTTTTCCATACTTCGAAGTGCTCCTGAGGATGTCTTCTCCCCACTCAAAAATAACTCAACTCCTCCAAAGTGCAATCCTGGGGACCATTTCACATTTTGCTTAACACCCTATCCTATTTCCTGCTCCTTGAACCTGTGAACCTTGAACATAATACACCTCCCCAGTCCTACCCACATGTGATGATTGAGATCAGACTCCTTTACAAAGAAAGATGTTTCCTTTTCCCCTCTCCAGCATAATGCTGGAAGCATTCCCATTAGTGAGGTGCTATAAAGATGACTGCAAGATCACAAGGCCCTACAGCAAAGATTAAGTCACTCTGGACAATAATGTTGTTATCATACATAAGGAAATTACAATGGGCGCGTTGTGTAACAGATCAGGTAGAGATACTATGAATTTCCTAAGAAATCCAGATTAAAACTGGACCAATATGATGCCTGAGAAGCAGTAAATGTTATGTAAAGTTGGAAGGGATACTGAGATTGTGGAAGATGTTTCAGTGTCACAACTGCTTTGCATTCTTAAGCAATATCAGAAGGAGCAATTAATTTTCAGTCCTACTCCTGCAATGTCCTAATGGATAGCCCCAATAACAAAACTTTTGACAACTTAGCTGAAAGAATGGCTGTAGGGACAGGGAAAAGGACTCCGAGGAAGTTCAACCAATCTCAGCTACATCCTCTGGCAACCACTTCAAAAGGTTTCAGGGAGCAGAGTGCCCACAAGCAGATGAAATGAGAGAGACCCTTTACGCACCATTTACTGCACTTGAGAGGAAAGAATTGCCAGGTTTTGGAAAACACTTCCACCTTCTCTCTCTTCTCCTCTAAACATCATCAGTGCTACCAGTTTCGGCACTCTGTGCTGCAAATGCTTTCAGAGTCGTCAATCAGGTGAAAACCCTTTTCCCTATGCACACACTGGCTTGAAACCATTATGGGCTGGCTCTGCTCCCATAGCCAGCTGGAGACAGAGGTGCTTCAAATGCATTCTACGGGAAAGGAAATAAAACCCCCACCTTTGCTGGCTTTTAATTAAAAAAAATAAAATAAAAAAATCAAGCCTCATTGGTTGTCAAGAAAACAGAGTTGGCTCATGTTTAAGGTGATAGTGTGGAAATAAAATCAGTATTTTAACAAATTTCCTTCCCTATATTACTAAGAGGTCTAACAAAAGGGTTGTTCACTGCAGAAATAAGGCTTCCTGGTCAGTGGAAGGCAGGTATTTTGAACTCAAAAGAAGACTGAATTAAGCTATGAATTGCCTCCTCTTGCTGGGAACCTGTACCTATCTTTTCACAGACCTGCATTTCTTTGAAATCAGTTCTGGCCCATTCCAGGGACAGTCAGCTCTGTTAGGCTGGATAAGAAGAAGCAGATAGCAAAGCAATTTCACCAGATGGCCGAGAGCAGCAAGTGAGGAACTGAATGCCACTTACCCACGTGGCAGATCATTTCCTGTGAACTACCATCACTATAGAGACAGAAAAGGATATATTCTTATGAGTGGAAAATAAACTGGAACGGAGACAAGATTGCTAGGTTGAGGTGCAAACTGTAATTATCATAATTTTTCTGTAGCGTCCCACTGAATAGAAATTAAATATGTGACAAGTCTCAGTTCTCTGTAGTCCTTGGTGAACTTATATGCAGGTTTCAAATACACCATCCCTGCTGGCACTCTCATTAGCAGAATGAGCTGAGAAGCCAAAAACTGAATGAACATCCCCCAGGCCCTCGGAGGATGGGAAAGGACTTAAAAGTTATAAAACATACTATTTTTTATGTCTGTAAACATAAAGGAAACATAACTGCGTGCTTCTCTTGTTAATACTGAATTCAAGTCTATGGATATACCTCCCTCACAGCCTTTATTGGAGAAAAAAATCATAATCAAACAGCACCAGCAAATTATCTGTAATGATCCATGCTTGTGAAAGGCTCAGTGCTAAGCAAATACTAGAATCTTACACGCATCAACCCTTTTTTTTTTTTTTTAACAAGTTTTAACAGTTTCCCTGTAAAATTTATTCTGTTTGATACTCGTCACGTTCTTACAGTATTAGTAAAATGACATCTCTCATTGAGCAGCGCATAGAAGACACCCACATTATTGGACAAGGCTGAGAAATACCAGCTTTCACGGTATTCTGCAGTTCAAAGACAGGAAAGTTTGTCACATTGGCAGAATATTAGCTGAGGGAAAGAAAATGCGTGAAGGCAGTTAAGTTAAGGTTACACAGGTGCTGCCACTTCAGACTGGAAAAAAATTATAATACATGTGAAAGAAAATAACCTCCCTAATGTTTGAGGAGTCTTATTGCAGGGATAAAACCACAAGTCTGCTTTAGGAGCGCTGCCCTCCTTTAACCAGCCAAACATCACACTGACATTCTTTAGTGACTTGTGGTTTGGAGAGACAGCCATATGCAAAACTGAGGTCTGCACACTTCTTAGAACTAGAATCTATTTGTATACGTTCTGGTAAACTTTGAGATGCAATCAAGCCAAAGAAAATTTTACATGCTAATATATCTCTGTCTCATGATAAATTTTATAGTCTCCTAAGATGATTTTATCGTTTTGGGCCACTCCTTACTTCTAACGAATCAAGAGAGTTTCCAGTTTTAAGGGGAAGATGAGAAGGGTTTAAATGCTGCCAATATCAAAACAGAGCATTTCAGAACAGCCAGAGCTTGAAGTAAGTTCTGTGATTGCTACAAACAGGTCAAACTCAAGTTACATACACAAGAATTCTAAAAGTTTAAAGACATTTAGGGAAAGAAACAAATGTAGTTATTACCAAAGTAAAAAAATGCCCTTACCATGAACTCATTTGTACTGAAGAAGTAGATATAATTTTACCAAAGGGATCTTTAAAATTTAAATTATTATTTAGACAGAATTCTTGCCTTACAGTTCACCAAAAGTCCTTCTTGCTCTGGACTGAACTACTGAACTGCTTTTCTCAGAGGATTCATGAATGAGATGCCCTTAACCTTTCCACAGAACGGGCCCACCAGTGAAAAGACACCAGGATCTGGAATTGCTCCCGTACATGGCATTTTTTGAAGAATTTACTGAGTTCCAGTTGTATTAGATGGAAAATCCTAGAGCCAAAATACCAGGGTTTAGTTCATTGTTGTCCAACATTCACTAATTTAAAATGTCAGATTGGATTACCCTGCAACATTCCATCACAGAAAAATGCTGGTATTTTTAGTCTTTGGATTGCTTTAGATCTAAGATATATACTTTTAACTGCTTGTGGAAATAGGAACCACACTGTTCTTTCTGAAGGCAAGAGGTGAACGAAGCAAGTATCTTGTCAGCCAATTGCTATGTGACAGTGAAATTAGCGAGAAGCAAAAACTTCAGCGTACATTTAAGGTCTAGAGACGAGTCCCTTAAAGATCTATCTCCCTTTGTGGATCTCCTTCTCATGCCACCCCAATCTTAAATCTCACTGTGGCTACCACCCCCACATCCTTCTGCTTCAACAGTTCCCCAGCCCATCAATGTCATGGTTCTACTCCTTCCTGCTTCCCCTTCGGGTTCCTTTGAGATGCCCAAAGGAGTACTGTGAAGTGGCACACGCAGCTTAGCTCCCCGTTCCTTAGTGTTGCCTTCCAGTGACCCAACCTAAAGGCTAGAAAAAGGAATTTGAAACAGAAGCGGACTTAATCTTGTGCTGGAACATGCTGAGGGTATCACTATCTATGTAAATTTTTATGTGAAAATGAAAATCCTTCCTCTGTTTTATCCTAACAACCCATTCATCCATCAATAATGGGCACTCTGTACTCAAAAATGGAGGCCATAGAGCTTCTGCAAAAAAAAAAGAAGAAAAAAAAAGAAGAAAAAAAAGAGCTACTTAATCACTTGTAAGACAACCACTTTTTGCCCAGCTCAATATAAACATTTTGAAGGAACTTTCCATCAAAACCACACAGGAACAAGTCCATTACATAAGCATTTCTGGCTCAAATGCTAAGGTAAGTTATAATTAGATGAAAACAGTATTTTATATCAGAAGGAATAAGACAATTGCAACAATCATGGTGTGGCTAGCTCTGCCTGTCCACCAACAGTAAGGTGACAGCAATTCCAAATGCCTGAATGACCAAACCCGTCAAAAAAAACCTTAAATTCTTTAACAGACCACTTAGGACAAATCAATATACCCAGATGCTGCCTGGAAAACATGGGTAATTATATATTCCATGTCTACATCTGCACTGGTCTTAACCTGTGGGCTTCCTTTGGAAGTCACTGTCTGGGTTTTCATTTGTCTACAATGTCTTTGTTGTAAATGCTTTCTGGTAGTGATACATGCTTCTGTGCTTACGAACACAGCCATCCACTCACTCCTTATCACCCTTCTTTTGCCAGGGATTACTCAATAGATGGAGAACACATAGCAAAACCAAACCGGGATTGCCTGATCAAAGCTTTTTTATTCTGCTCTGCCTGCAAATTAGTTTAGTGCTGCTAAAAAACAACAACAACAAAAAAGCCCTAAGAATGCTGGGATCAGGAGCTCTTTAACTACAAAACACACGTGACGGATGAGCAGCAGCATAAGCTTCCCCACTGTCTGCCAGTGCACGGCCACTGAATCAGAGGAAGGCTAAGGATAGGAACAGTGTATGGTCTCTGACCATTCAGGCTGGGACTTCTCTGCTGACACAACAAGGCTTCCAGTCCTGACCACATTTTTTCACTAATTAACTGCAAGAAGGACCACTGACTCTTATCAGAAAGAGTAAAGATGACAGTAAAGTTCCAGGTCCCATCCTGGATGTGTACACTGCTCTGCTGTCCTGTTTGTCAAGACAGAGTGTGAATCTCTTACAGAGAAGCAATCTAGACAATCAACAGCTCTCTGCTGGGAGGGTGAAGAAACGGGCTACACCAAACAGAAGTCTAACCCCTCCCCTTGCTACAGACTTCTTCTGAAAGGCAAACTCTTTCAAACAGTTAGCTTACTGTTAGAGACAAAGAGACTGCTAGAGACAAAGCAGGTCCAGTCTTACAGAGCAAAATGCCTAATATAAGTCTGCAGACTTGTACTGTCCCACTGAAACGGAACCCTTCATGATGTTTAACAGCCTGTACAACAACTAACTTAGGACACTTGTAAAGTGATTTTAAGAATGTGTACTGCTTCATCTTCATGGAAGGTCCTAGCTGCATGGAGAACTGCATTTTTAAGTCAGCTGTGAAACACAGGCCACCAAACTCAGGAACTGTCCTGGGAACAGCACCAGCCAGCACTCCCCTACCTAACGGGAAAGCTCAGAGGAACTGATGAACGGTTATTGAAAGATGCAGTTCCATCCCACAGGATTGTTCTTCAGCCAGTTTAAGCCAGTTCATGGAACTATTCAGGTCAAGAAAGTGCTGGTGCTGGCAGAAGAGAAGGAGAGGGGAACACACAGCTGGGAGCTGAATGAGTAGGAGCGCAGCAGGCTGAGCAGTTTAAACTGCTATGGAGCTGAACCCTGGGGATGCGCTGAAAGAAACTATTTGATCCACTTTTCAGTTACTACTGAACGTAGCCCATGAGCTCCCACATGTTCACTCCTTAAAGCTTAAGTACTTTCTTGGGTATTTATAAAAGATCTTCCCCAGTTATGACAACTGGACCCTGCCCCACTTGCTTTCACCAAAGGCAGTAGAAAGAAAACAGGCTACTTTTGGTCAGCCACAGCAAACAAAGCAAAGCTAAACAAGGAGTGAAAGGGAAAAGTAGCTGCGCAAAGGTATTCCAGAGTTAGAATTACAGACAGTAAATACCCTGAAGAGAAATGGCAAGTGGAGTCCCTTTGCATTTTGAACTGAAACCTGTTCTCTGAATATTCTGCACTAACTGGGGAATGGAAATGATTTACAGTAGACAAATCTCCTGACGTGCGACAGATTGAATATTGGCACAGTAGTGAATAGAAGCTGATGCTCCTTGACGTGTAAATTAAATCAACTTTGAATTCCTCAGTAAGGCATAAAGTGTGGATAAGCTGGTTGAAGGGAGCCTGGCTTGTGTGCAATATGGGCGACTGGCAGACACTCGCTCTGCAAACCAGCATCCCAGTCTGGGACACTGCTGCCCTCCAGCTGCTTCTGACTGTCACCCTGCTCAGAGCTGCCCTCTCCCCAGCAGTCGCCAGACCCAACCAACATCAAACTACTACTCTTCAGGCAGGACTTGTCACATCAGCTTCAACGAGTGGTTTGAGCTAATATACCTTTACCCTCCACCCAGAAACCTATCGGGGAGCGTACACACAAACCCTTTCCACAGCCGTTGAGTAGTTGGAGGTGGTCAACAGAGGACCGTAGTAAGTAACTGGGCTCAGTTGATGCCTTCCAGCTGGGTCCAGAGGAAGGGGGTTGTTCATAGATTTTGACTTCATTCTTGTTTACACAGGAAAGTTACACTGTTTTAAGTAAACGTACAGTTTATATCCAATTTACTTAAACTATTGCAAACCCTTGTGTAAGCACTTACTGAAATTTAGCTTAAACAGCCAAGGAACACGGGTGTGGTACAAGTTTCAGTAAATCTGCTCAACTGATTCAACTTAAACTGGTGGGATTTTTGTGTGTTAACAAATCCTTTGGAAGCCCACGAGGGCAAATTCTCTTATATGTCCATACCCACACAGGAACAAACGTGTATGCAGAAGGACTAAACCGCTTCAGTGATTAAGACCAACTTTTAAATTGTAACTGATCCCAAGTAACAAATCTCAGCAAACCTGGTATTCCTTTACTGTTACTGCCAGGGCAAACACACTACCTGAAACGTGGGCAATACAAAGCTCTCCATCCTCACAATCTCTGTGCCTATTTTCCTCAGTCTCAGGCTTTGTAAAGAAATGTGAAAGATCCATGGTCTCCCAGTACTTCAAAGGGTAGAGGCCCTATAAATCTCAAAATCCTGCCCATCCCAAAGAATGGAGCAGAGCTGGCTTTGGGTATGGGGGAGGAGAAAGGAAGTCCTTCTAGACCTGAATACAACCAGCACATACAGTAGATCTAATTCTTGTCCTATCAGCCTTGACGCAATGTGTCCTTTTCCTTCAGCTACTTTAGATAAACAGGAAAGGGAAAAAAAAAAATCAGTGTTGGAAGAAATACAAGCCAGTTCGGAAAGAAAACGTTATTGTCAAGTGTTCTAATGGCAGTTTCAAACAATAGTGAGTACAGTATGTCATATGAAAAACTGGGCTACTGCTATGATAGCCAATCATACCAAAAAAAAAAGAAGAGACTTTTTAAAAAATCACACTACAATAAGATCTGAGTGATTCAAAGCATTCATTCTCTGCAAACAGTTTATGAATAACAAAGCCAGCAAAGTGGTGATATTCTTACACCCATTTTTCTGGCAAGGAAAGTGCTTTACAGATGGTTTGCAAACAACCCCTGAGCATACCTAAGCTACTGCCTAGTAAAGCCTTGAACTGCACTACCTTCCTCTAACCATTAAACCACTCCAAGAAGTATTCTTTCATTAATGCCTTCGTATACCAAACCAGGCGAAAACTGGTTACACAGTAGGAGTAATCTGTGTTGGCACTCAATACTACTTCCTGAAGCCAAGTCAACTTCCTGGTGTGAATGTGATATAGTTAATACTCAAAGGGCTCATTCTATAGCTGAAAATTATAAAACATACCCTTTCACAACTATTTTTGTATCTCTGGTGCAGAAATCCCTAATGAAAATAGACATAGGTTATGACATCAGACCCTCTCACTTGACAAATTTTTTATTTCTAAATTTTGTTTAGAAACGCATTGGATGCAGTAAGCCAAATCACTGATGAAGGTCATAGCTTCATATAAATGAGTGCAATTCAGTGGTGTGATGAGAAAATTTGATTACAGAATCATAAAATTGTCTAGGTTGGAAGGGACCTTTGNAACCAGTACAATACCAACCACATCCCGCGCCACCCCGACCGCCGCCGCCGAGCTGCCCCCAGGCACCGCCCGCCCAGATATACACCTACACCGTGACATCACCACGCCCACTTCCAGTTGTCACCCCGCCCCTTCAGGCCAGCTCCCTGCTGCCCCCTCGGCCTGGCGCACATGGGGTGGAATAGCTGTGCCTGCTAGAGCCAGGGGAGAATCAACCCTGTCCCTGCTGGAAACCAGGACATACATTATTAAAGCCAAGAGAAGAAAGGTGCTCTGGGAAATATTTTGGAGGATGCAGAGTTGCTGATGCAGAGTATGCCCTGGTCAGGTGATATGATCCCAATTCTCTACTCACTCAGTCCCTCCTCTCCCAGTGCCTCTGTACCTGCCCCAGTCACGCTCTGCCACCGCCTGGGGCTGTTTGTTCATCCATCTGTTCAAAAGTCAAGAGCCAGTCAACACTTTCACCTTCCTCATGCTCCACAGACAGTAGGACTTTTCCTGGACTCCTTGGCTCTCTCCCATATAGCAGGACATGGCAGTTGAACTTCTCCACTCGCTGCCTTCTGCTGACATTTTTCTCTTGTACTTCTCACCTTACTCCTGCCTTCTTTTCTTTCTTTCCTTAAACCTAGCTGACAGCACTACCTTTCTGGGCTGTGCCCTTTGGCTGCAGGGGTAGTGAACCCTATTCCCAAGAGGAAATCTCATGCCCTAAAATGCAAGTCAAATAAGTTAACACTTCTGTGAACTAAGCATTCTCTTTTAAAAATGTTTTTAAAAGACAACTTGTTCACCAAAGAAAAGACCAGAAAAGTTTATAACTCCTAACAGAAACCATCTGCTTGAACATAAAGCTGGGAATGTATCAGTGTTTTCCATTCAGGCTCAGGAGAGAGAATACCAGCCTGCAGGCTGTTGTTCAGACTTATCTTTATGTTAATGAAACAGTTTTTGCAAGAGAAGTATTATCACTTCATTAAAAAACCCAACAAAATACTTCCAGAAAACCCCAGCATACTTCATATGAAGCTGAACCTATCCCTCACACTCCAGAGTAAAAGGGCAGGCTGCAACTCTACAAAAAAATATTGCTTGCCATTATAAATCAATCAGAGGGAAGGGAAGAGCTGATTCTGTAGTTGTTCTTGATTAATGATTTTACACTAAAGTTATATATTAAAATATTCACCACTGATTTAAAACAAACAAACAAACAAAAAACCAAACCAAAACAAAAAAAAACACCAAGACAAAAAAATCCCACCAAGAGCCAAATCTTAATTTTGATCATTATGGGAATTTTTGCTTCTCCTCTCTTGAAAATAACATGACCCATGGCCCATTTTTTCAAGCCAGATTTCAATCCTCTCCAGCCAGCTGTCAGGAAACCACAGAAGGTGCTTGAAAGAGCACAAGAAATGGCTGGTTCTAATCTGAAGGAAAAAAAAAAAAAAAAAGAAGTTGAGGAACAAGGCAGCTACTTGTGGCAGAATGTTATTTTTTCTTCAGTCTCTGCCCGCATATTTTCACAACATGTGTACTTTGTTACCCCGTCACTTCCCTCTTTTCCTTGGGTAAATATCTCTGCTTTGGAATAAAAGAAGGCCCAGGGGTGCTGCTTGTAAGGACTGCACTCGCCTTGATATGTTGTTTTTGAACTGAACACATACAATGGACACATTTCAAACTTGGAACTTTGCCATCATAGATGTTGCTTTTAGTTTAACTTTCTCAGATGATGGGAGGGAGGCTGGAGGTAAGGAAGAGGCTGGGAGTGGGGTCATACACTCTATCCTTTACCAGATGTGGGATCTCATGAGAGCCAAGTGTGATGGGCCACACAAACCCCTCTAAGCACACAACATAATAGAGAGAGAGAGAAAAGCAAACTGCCCCGGGTGTTTGCAAAATCAAATACAAAACCCAGGGAGAAGCAGATGACTAGGCCATACCTTTGCCGTTGAGCTGCTTAGATTAAAAAAAAATGGTGTGATTAACATTTATATATTTTTTAAAAGAAACAATTTATATATAAGTTATTTCTGAGGAAGGGAATAAATTCAATGGAGATTTTCCCCCATCTTCTCCCTGTAAGCTGCATGCCCTGTTAAATGCCCTGTGTTTCATGTATGCGATTTAACCTGCCACTTGCAACCCAACAGATGGACTGGACTACACTAGACATCTGTTCTGTAGAAGAATTAGATACAGAATTGGGATCTAGGAAATTCTGAATTAAACTGGTTCAAATACAAGCCCACACTCAAACACTAACCCAGTTAAGGACATTGGGTAAGAAACACTTTTCAACGTCATTCTTGTGCATTAAATAGCAATGCAGGGATGGGTAGAGGAAGGACAGAAGTTGGCAATGGGCTCACCCTGTGAAGTTATGTGCCAGGGTACTTCCAAATGGCATGTGAATGAAGCCTGAACCCCTGAAAGCGGGCATGTGTACCAAGCAAATCAGACCTAGGAGGAGCTGCCAGTGAGGCTGAGGGTAGCGCTCAAGCAAAATTAATTTGGGAACAAACCAAAGTACTGAGCAGTTCCTGAAAAGCGCTAGGGATGTCCAGAAGAGTTGAGAATTCTTTGCACTACATAGTATTAAGTCCAGCTCTGCAAAGTATTTTTGCACGTGTATTTCACCTGCAGGTGCTCACTTCAATTGATAATATATCCAGCCTCATTTGATCTCAAGCCTGGCAACAGATCACCTGAAGACTCATGCTTAAATGCTCGATCCTTACTTACCATCTCTTCCTCCCTGATCTCTCTGATTATCTTAATGTGATCCCTTCTTTTTCTTCCAAAAATAATACAGCTACTAAAGTCTTACCTTCCCTATTATTACACTGTAATACCTTTCCTGGAATGTTCCCTTTTTATTTTTTTTTCCCTTTGTCTCCCTTACATCCTTCTCAAACCCTACACATCTTTTCCCTCCATACTTATTCACTTACTGTGGGTGCTATTCTGTCCTTAGTTCTACAACTCTGAGAAGTAACCAACTACTTTCAGATAGCACAGACAAATTACAAATCCTATGGTTGCATGCTTGGGTATGCTTCTCTTTCTCCTAGCAGATTTTATCCAAAGGACCACTTCTCCCTCAAAACCAGCAAGTAATTTGCCAGCACACAATGGAAAAGATTGGGCAAATGATATTTTGTTATCTATTTACATCTATAACCAAATTTTATTTATTTTTATTTTGTTATCTCTTTACTTCTATAACCAAAATATTAGATAGTCATAACTTTGATAACCACTAAAGCTCCTTGAAAATTACATTGGCAGGCTGTGATTCTCATGTCACACATGTTACACTCCCTTTCCCAACAGCGCACCCCATAGAGTGCTAAAGTGGTGATAGATAGTCAAGGGAGAAGGTGCTGTTAGAGAACTGCTATAAATGGGCATATACTGGAGCAATCACTACTATGTGTTCCGTGTACAGAGATTGAACCAGCCCCTTGGAGAGTCCTGAGACAAGGGGAATTAAAATCATCTTTATCATTTGCTTTTTGCAGTGTAGAGGGATTTAGCAGACATATTCTAAATCTACTTTTTGTTTATCAAACAGAAGTAAAAATAGAAAACTCCATCACTGTTCAGTTGTTTGAAAAATCAATGTTTTTCTTGCTGCTCTCTCAGAAAAGATACAGTAATGAAAATACCCTGTAATTTGGTACCTGTCAAGCTCTAGGACATTTTACCACCCAGAACTCTGGAAGTCCCAAAGAGTTCTACAATTTTTGAGAAGTTGTGGTTTTATTTATACACACAGACCTATCTGTGAAAACTCCAAGGGAGGTTAGGAGTACAATAAACTTAGATTTCCATAGCTCCTTTACTAACCAACTTAACTAACTGTATCATTTAAGTTGGTGTCAGTTTTTTATCCACTACTAAGATGAAAAAAGCTCGGGAATAAAGCACAGCAGCACTTTGCAGGAGCCAAGCACCACCAAAAATCATATAAAGAAATCTAATAAAATTACAGGAGGAGAATTTATATCCCAGGTAAGGTAAATGAATTTCAGATACATTTTGGCATGGAAGGGCTAACAGGGTGTTCACCTCTACTGTATGTGCTGTGTTCCCAGTACTACAGGGGCCAGCTCTGTGCTATGACAAACGGCTTCTTTTCTCAGTCTAGTGCAGAAGTCCTCTGTTTCACTGGGTACTCTCAGGAAAATAAAAGAGTTACTATGGAAAGGGGGCAGAAAGCTTCCTGGAGCTTAGGCAATTTAATCAGTACCCCCAGCACAGCTGGCATCTTCTGGCACAGGCTGGACAGCTTGTCAGGTGAAGTGACAGCAGGACCAAGGCTCCCTTTCAGACACTGCTGCCACTCAGTCCAGAAGCTGGGCAGCAGTTCTCACCAGGCTAACTCTGCAGTGAAAGGCTTAACCTAAGAGGATATGTAAGAAATAAAAAGGTGTAAGACCTGCCAAATCATAAAACCTTGTAACGTGATACTAGCAATGACACGTGTGCAGGAAAATAGAGCAACGCCAGAGACAGCTGAAAAAAAGGTGTTGCCATGACCTGATAACGGCAGATGAACTGATATGGGCCCTGCTGCTGCATGCCCCACGAAAAAACAGGAGACTCATATACGCAGCTCTCCACTAGCTCCTTTCTCTCTTTCACAGTCTCTCATTTTGACTTGAATAACGTCACCCTGTGAAGAAGCAGAACTCCAGAGTCACTTAATGAACCTCTGAAATCCACTGCTGTGTACCAGGGGGCCAAAATTTCAAGACATAAAAGGTAAAATAATTCCCAGCAGGTTTCCTACAAATATCTTAATGCGTCTGTACAGGGCGGTATTTTCACACTGTTCTCTTCCTCTCTCCTTTGACTGGATAAAGAGCTAGGAGGGGAAAAAAAGTACCTATGAATACTGATGTGCAGGGAATCCTCATAAATTCACTTCCCGTCAGTTCAACAAATGAGTCCCCCCTGGGAAGCCATGAGAGAGAGTCTTCTCACAACAGCCTGATTATCAAAAGTCTGGTGAAATACTCTAACCTCGCAGGGACAAGTATCATAATAATATGGAAGTATCATAATAGCTTGTGCACTATAAATTACTTTTGTAACTTGGGATGCGTGGGGCACATTTCCGGCAGGTTGGTTCCCAGTGATGCTGTTTGCATCTCTGTATCACTTGAGAATTACCCTCAGCCTTAAAGATTCTCGTGCTGTACAAATTCAATTTCAGAATAGAAACGTGATTCCCCAGACACCAGATTTCAGGCACTCACTGCATCCATCATAATTTTAGCAAGCTGGCTTTATCACTGCCTTATTCTCATCAGAAATATAATGCATGTTACCTGTGACAGTCCTACCTAGTATTTCCAAAATTTTCTAGAAATAAGCTGCTAATTGATTTTTTTCTTCAGGGACTGTTGTAAGTCTACACTACCTCAGTACTGATGGCATTTCTGTCAAATTCCAGATTTGCCTTTCACAGCTCCCTGTCTTGGACCTTTTCCATTTTTGCAGTTTTCAGATCCATCCACATTTTGCAGCTATTCACATGTGAAGGCATCCCACACAACAATCTGAGGAGGTACCTCCCGATCATGTTTTCTTTCTTTTCAGTCCCCCTAGAGTTTCTGGGGCAGCACTTTTGCATCTCAGTACCCAGAGCTAACCCCACATTTATCCCTCTCCTAACCCTAAAAAAGAAATTGCAGTTAAAACCTTGTTTTATTTCAGCTGTATCCTTAAAACCCCAAACTCTGTGAAACTCGAACGAACTAGTGTAAATCAAACAGTGCTCTTACCACTTAGACCCGCCCTGCAACCCTTTCCAATCAGGGAATCTAAAATTACCATATTTACAGCATCTGCAGCAGAGCCAAGTACAAAACAAGATGAATAGCTGTGACGCACAAGGCAGAGTGTGGAAGTATGCAGCTGGGCCTGCAAACAATATAGGCACTCGGCGCTGAAGTCCATCTAATGCTTTTCACAGACCAGTGACTAAAAGGGGAAGGGGGGAGGGAGGAGAAGAGAAATTCCAGGAAGATGAGTGAAAACACAGCAGAAATCCCAGGCTGCTTCACTAATGGGTAATTGAAATGACTCACAAAAGGTCTAGTAGGGAATTCAATTAATTAGGGATGTGACTGTGTGAGGGGAGGAGGGAAAGAAAAGAATGCCTGCGATACAAGAAAATCACTCCCCTCCATTCACCTAAAAAGGGCCTGGAAGAAAACCTCAACGGAAAAAAAAGCCAAGTTTTTCAAGGCAGGGCCTCTACCCCTTCTTGTGCACAGAAAAAGGCCACAGTCGCACCATCCTGGCTTCATGGGAGGAGAAAAAGACAAATTAGCACATCCCTATCTCCTCGCCTCCTTCTCCTAGATTTCTAATGAAAAGGAAGAAAAAGACTAAAATTTGGTATATTAACTACATCACCATTAAGGCAGCTGGTAATGAGAAACTACAAGGACAAGACAGATGAATGACACAGGATAGATTAATACAATGCTGCTAACAGCATCCTCTGCTTCATAAAACTTATTCCATGCAGCAATGAGGGAGGGTGATAAGAAATACGAAGATGAAAAAATGCGGGGACAGATGAAGGAAAAAGTGTAATGCAAGACAGGGAGAGCAGAAGGAACTGGGACACTCAGGACGACTGGAATTCACAAGAGCAAGCAGAAAAAAATGGAAAAGAAGTGGATGGAGAGAACATGAAAGGAAATGGGGAAGGGCACGGATGAGAGAAATGGGAGGGGGAAAACCTGAAAAGGAGAAGAGCAGATGCGGGAAGGGTGAGGGAAAAAACGAGCAGTTTCACAATCAGTCAGCAGTTAGGACTTGCTGTGATGGGTACACAGAACAGCAGTGTTGATTCAGCAACCATCTATTGACAAATACTGCTTCTGACAAAGCCTGAGAGACTAAATTTACACCAGTGCTAGTTTAGAAAACTCAAAGAATGTGCAGCCTAAACTTGCAAGCCCACAACTGGTCATTCCTGGTAGTGGAAAAGCAGGGAGCGGTACAGTTACCAGGGGCAAGCACTCACTCATGGGATAGAAAGTGGGATCTACAGCCTTTTGGGATAAAGTTACGGTAATTTGAAAAGTAGCTCTTGTTAATTCTGACTTGGAGCTGCTATTGCCAGGCTGGCTGATCAATTGTTTTACATGAAAGAAACTCACAGTCATTGTTTACCTTAGTGAATCATGAAGACACCTAACAAAAAGTACTTCTTAGGCCCTATCGAGTTCAGCACTGAATGCCCTCTGAAGGCTTAGATATGCTCTCACGCTCAAGGATCAAGATACTATCACTGTGAAAGGTTGGCAAAGTTTGCAACGTGCTGCGTGTTTGGACAATTAGCTGAGCATTTCTGTTCCCAGGGCTGTCAATCTGACATCTTAGCAAGAAAACATATAAATCAAACTGTATTCCTCTGCCAGTGAACTGACCATTAATGTCAGCTCCACTGTCAAATGACTTTCAGAAGAGCAAAAGATTTTTTATAAGCTTTATATTTACTGTAATAGAGAAAGGAAGACATGACACTGCCCAAGGAAACAGTTCTTAGGTAACAGACATACTGAACCAAAAGGAAAAATACAGTATTTAGTTATCAAGAACCAGTATGATATAAATATCTTCATACTAGTGTAAATACACTAGAATCTGGATGCAGAGATTGCACTACTGTAACTACATCTAGGCTTTCACAATGCTCTGAGTTAGATTCATGCAAAAATGAGTATGCACAAATCCCCAGCTGATTCTGAATTGACCTTCCAACACGACACTAAGGAGCACTATGCCACTGCAGGAGAGTTGAGATCCAAATTTCTGTGGGCTGGTTTACGAAAATGGCCCGTAGAAATTTTGCAAAGACATTATGGTCGGTGCTCTGGACAAATATAAATGTATTCTAGTTTCAACCAGCTGGGCTGGTAGTTTCTGTGGAAAAGGACTACAGGCATGCAGTGCCTAGGTGCCTGTGCAACAACGCGGCTGTCACACAAGCAGTACAATACAGCTATAAAATGTCAGTTAAGTCAGGCAGCCCTAATAGCAAATTCAAGCTGGGCAGCCAAAGCACCACTTGACACAGTACTTTATTAGGCTTCAAAGCTCCATTCTTTTCAAATTCTCTCTCTAACATGTCTAATGAAACAGACAGTGCAATGTGCTCAGAAGGTCATCAGTTTCTAATCGGAGCGCCTCCAAAATTGAACAGGGCCTTGATTCCACTGCTGATATAATTTGGTCCTTTTATTGTGTCTTTATCAAGTTACACTCATGAGAACTGCAGGGTAGGTCAACGTGTACCTCGAGGCGATCTGGATTCTGTTAAGCCAGGCTTACGCTTTTTGTCCAGACCGTCCTCTCCTTCCCTTACAAAACACGCAACAGAAAATGAAAAAAATCCCCTCTCTTCTACAAAATTAAAAATAATTAAAATAAATTATTTTTATCTCCCTAATTAAGTACCATCCTGTACTTAGTCAGCTGACAGCACCAAAGAATGATTTTTCTGTATTCCACAATGTCATCCTCCTCTCTGGATCTATTCAAAGCCTCTTGTACATATTTAATCACTCCTAGTCAGGCCTGGCTAATGAAATGCAGGGCCTTGCCCTGACCTGACCTTGCTATTTCTATTTTGGCTCAGCATATCCTCTGCTAGTTGGTTCAAAAAAAAGAAAAAGTTATTTCTCTTTCTCTCTTGGACTTAAAGGTCCTGTTACTGGCAGGGGGTATGGTCAAGGACACTGCTGAAAACAGAATGAATGACTGTGAACCCTGCTTTGCAAAACTACTACAAGTCCAAAAAGGACCCCAGTAACTTCACTGCAAAGTTCTTTCCCGCTTTTCTCCTTGGCTGGCAAAGACTGGCGAGCACTGTTTCTCTGTCGGGAAGGGCTTATGGCTAGATTATTCTCTAAGAAAAATGGACTGCTCAAATTGTTTGCAGCACTCTTTCATAAAGCACTGGTATTCATTCTATGATTTTGGGCACTTACTGCAATTAAATATGTTGTTCTTGGTTTTCCCTGTCTGCCCTTCCAATTTGCCAGTACAGCAATTTAAAAATGTATTTTCCCTTTCTGAGAGCTCGTAAAGAAGCGTGATCCCATTTGTGACCACTTTGGAAACACTGGAAGTTGGGTTAGCCCTTCTGTCACATGATGTCGGTTGCAGGAATTTATCAACATGCCAATCAGAAGTCAGAAATGTTTCCAGTGTGTACAACAGGACAACATTTACACGGTGATTCCTGTGGTCTTTTAAAGCTGCGTTTGTTTTCAGATGGTTTATGATTTTCAAATGGTTTATGATTTTGTTGGCCATGAGTTTTGGTGTTAAGCTTGACATACTGAGTTGCTGGACGAACCATAAACTATATTTGAAGTCAGCAAAGGCAAGGGCCATCTTTTTATCCTTTGTATGCACACACTGCCTTACACTGGGGAGCTCTGGATGCTGAACAGGGGCCACAGATGCTATTGCAAAACAACCAGGAACTGCACAAGGATCTTTAGGTACTCAGATGGTCAGAAAAATCAGGCTGAGTGGCTCAAGTCCCCATTGTTCCTCCAATTACCTCTCAATGGAGACACACCAGAGAAAACGGTGCTGAATAAGATGAAGATGCCTTTAGCTAGTTGCCCAAAACTAACGCCCTACATCCCATGCAGCCCTGTGAGCTTCAAAGGATGCCTAAAGACCAGGAATACAGACCATATTTATAACTGCCAGAATCGGTTTAACATGTGCTTATTAGCTCCTCTGCATGTGCTGGGAGTGACACAAAAAGGAACTACTAATTCATTTATGAGTCCAGTCTTTTCTCACCTCAACTAAAACAAAGAGGTTCAACATTCTGCTGAAAAGACGCAGTAGAACATTTAGACATTGCTTGAAGGAAGAAAAGTTAAAATCTTGCTTGCAGTCACTAAAGGCAAACAATATAGTTGTGTCATCTTCTTCCTAACACTGTTTATGGGGTTCTGTTTCAGTCTGGCTTTCTACACAGAGAACAATTTGGCAATCACATTTTGTGTCCAACATATAACCTTTTCAACCACTGATTGCTTTCAATCAAGACTGACAAAGCATTGGGGTTCTCAAATGTATGTGAGCTTAAAGAAATTCAGTGAAAAGAGATGACTGAATAGAGGGGAGAGCCCCTGTAAATGCCCTGGTTGGCTTATTAAGTTACCCGTTATTAGATTCCATGAAATCAACAGAGGACTTCTAGGTATGCCAACTGCAGGAAAAACTGGCAGATACACTCAATCAATCACAAGGTACAGATATGTACCAAGCCACACTTCATTAGTTTACTATGCTTACAGGTTTGTCTGAGCTTCCAAAAAAATCCTGAAGTTGTCTGTTTCATAGGAAGAAGTGGGAACATACAGCTTTTGTTGGGATTGTGCTACCACACTTTTTCACTGGTACAACTTCCACTTTTCCACCACTACAACACCTGCAGCTGAGCGTGTGCTATCCTGAAACAAGTAGCTTTGCTTTACTGTCCCACGTGGTTTGACATCAGAGCCCAATTGCTGTATGTATCAATGGTTAGCAAAAGACAGGGTTCCATGCTGTCCTCCATCTCTCTGTCATCTGGCCTTGCTGCTTTCCCTTGCGCTGGTGCTCATACTTCTCTGTAAGAAGTCAGTTCAGGGAGCAAAAGTGGCAAAAGTCTAAACCCAGAAGTACAAAGTGAAGAGATTCCTTGGACAACTCACTGTGGGGTTTGATGAGCACCAGAACCGATGCAGAAGTTTGCCTTTGGTTGGCTGGTGACTGAGTTGACAGAGCAGCAATGTTACAACCTGAAACTTGGCTATGGCCTTACGTAGCCACAGTCAAACATCTGTACCTGGTGATCCTCATCGAGCAGAATGACTCCTTGGGAAGATGCACCAGGCAGTGCCATTTAGGCCAACCCCAAGCAAGTAACAAACCTTCATGAAACCAAAGACAAAGGCAATATTCAGCTACTTCCCCCCCATCTCCAAGCAGGTCTCATATCCACCTCGGGCTCTGGTCCCACTGCAGTTGTACAGAACGGAGCCAAACACATGGCATGCTGTTGCAGAGCAAGCATACTCACACTAACTGACTGCGGCCTCCTTTTCTTTGTGCTAGCTTGCTGCAGGTGTTTTTGCCATGATTTTACACTAGACATCAAGACTATTAATTGCTAATTGTCCCTTGCTTACGCTGTTCCTGATGCTTGGCAGAGCTGGAGCATGCTACCTTGGGGTTCTCCTTCACTGGCAGTTCTGGCAGAATGTTGCAGTTAAGCCACATCCACACAGCTAAAGCCACAGACTTTAAAAACAGCTATGAAATCCAACTGTGTCTGATCAGCCTCAGTGTTTGGCCAGCCTCTGTGGGGCCAAATTTGTTTGACTCAAAGTAAAAATATGATTTAGCACAATTCTCTAGACTAGGCAAAAGCATTTCTGGAAGATTTTTTTTCAACCTACTTGTAACAAACAAATTTGGGCCACCACCTATACATGCCAGAAAAAATGTTTATCTTACTTAGCCAAAATTGAGCAAAACAGATTTGTGGGCAGCATGGATGAAGCTTTAGGCTTAGCTTTTTTTAAGGTTCCCTCCTAATTCCAGTCTTCCGTTCCCCACCCTTTGGAGTTTCTTAGATGATTCTCTCTCCCTGATGGCTTTTCAGTTTGGGAACTGTCCTTTAATTCTTCCCACCTTACGATTCTTTTCTTTCCTTTAGGCTTCTTTTGAATTTGCTTTCTTTCTATCCTGTCTCATGGAAACATAATAAAAGACCTCCGATCTCTACTATTCCTGTCTTTTGTCTGCCAAACTGCTCTCCCCTGGCAAAAGGCATATCCTTTGATACCCTAGAATAAACTTCCAATGTATTAAATGTCTGGGAAACAGGAATCTTAACAGTGGCCTAAGACTACTATTCCAAAAAATGTAAGGAATTTTTTACTTACATGTGTCTTACTAATACAGAAAGAGAGACACTGATACATATATTTTAATATTATTGCCGCTTCCTCAAAAACTATCACAGAAAAGATACATGTAAGGAAAAAGGGACTAAGATGGGGCTTTTGAGGAAGACAACTTCAGAGGAGAGGAAAATAAACAATAACTTAACATGGAAAAATCAGAGTCTATTATTTCCAGACACACCAGGCTTCCTTCTGATACTACAAACTTTGTATGTTTCCCATGCAATGGGCCTCAAAACTCCTATTGATTTACTATTAACAGTACGAACCGTTTATAAAATGGCTCAGTCCAAAAAGGCAAAAGGGAACTTTTCTCCATTCCAGCTAGAACTTTCTAAAATTTTATTTGACTTTTTTTAAAATTCATAGTCAGACTGAGTCTCACACAGTCCACAGTACGCTCTGTATAGTTTTGTGTGTGTTCCCAAGGCCAGTCAGACTAACTTACGTAAAGGCCCAAGTACTACTTATTTGCTGCTGAATATGTTTTCTGAAAATTGTCTCTGTCTCCAGAGATTTTAAATCATAGTGGCAGGCAGGTGTCTTGGGGATGGCAAGAGAGACTCCTCAGTAAATTCTTTTAAGAGTTTGTATCTGCATGTTTTAGTAAACATCTCCAACCATTGCCTCAGGCTCACTTTTTGGAATATATGAGCGCATGAAATTAGTTCATGATAAACTCGTCAAGGACTCATTTTGTCACTTTTTAATTGAAAGCAGGTCACTGAAAAAAATTTGTCCATGTTTAGAATGCAAAAGCATTTGGGAGGGGTATGACAAGTCATCCAAGCAAGACTGAGCGGTCAAATGATGTTTAAAAGCTCAATACGTAAGGCTGCCCAGAAGAAGAAAAACTCTACTTGGCAATCTCTAATCATACTTCACAGTCACATCAGAGCTGGCTCCCAAACACAAAACAAGTTCATATACCACGCTAGTAGCTGATCAATGGCTATTGTTACTCATCACAGGCTTAGAAAATAGGATGAAAACCTAAATTACCTCTAAACTAAGTTAACTCTCAAGGTCAGTTTATCAACAGTTCAAGAAAGGTGGCTTTGTTTTGCTTTGCTAAGTTTTTTTTTAGGAGTCCCATTGGAAACACTGATGGGATCTTCTGCAACTGCATCACTATGGCTCTGATGTGTGTCCGTAGTGGCTTTGAACAGGTTCAGTCAAGAAATGGGAAGGCTGAGATGGCTTTCCTGCTGTGTATGTCATTGTGAGATCCAAGTCCTTGCTGGGTCAGAAATCACACGGTGTATTAAGGGTTTAAGATTAATTCTGGAGATTTAAACTCCTGTTTTGACTGTAAGCCATGAATGGAAATGGGCTAGAGAAAAAATAAGGTTGATGAAACTGGGCCATGGATTCTAAATCAAAGGAAAAAGACTGACTCAATTCAAGTGATAGATGTGCTTTTAGTATGTGTCAAGTAGATCCTACCATTACCTTGTTTTGGGAACCTGACGTGAAATGACAATATTAGGAATTTTATTTCAGAGGAGAATCTTTGCAGGGGTCTGTGTAACTCCATTCATGTTGGCAATTTCTATGTTAGAAAGCTGGAAATAACACTCCATTAAATAATGGAATGAAATCCACTCTCTTCAGGCTGGATGGCAGTCCCTTTTTCCTCTTTCTGACATAGGCCAGACTGAGATACGAACTACTAGTTGAGAATACTGTTGACCATTACCAGTTCCTGAAAACTTCAACATGTTTTCATTTTTTAATAGCCAATCCCCAAAATTTTTTCAACTGGGAAAAAAAAGAAGTAAAAGCAGAAGTAGTTCCTCAACATTCAGAAGATTCTACACAACATGCAGATGACATCCCATACTCAGGTAATGTATTTCACTAGACGACAGATGGAGAGAGATTTCATACGGTATGTGGGGATGTAATATTAACATCAAATACATTCCAACCCCCTTATCTAATCTAATGAGCCATTTAACAGTTGATCTATCAGGTCAAGACTTTGAATCAGTTTCCTGCCATGGGAATAAAAGATGCCTAATATTTAAATAACCATCCTTTTGACAAAGGTGGACTTGATCAGTAGCAAAGATTGTTTCCAATCAATCGTCTTCAAAAGATCTCTTCTGTTTCTTTCCAGACGACTACACAAAACATCACAGTACATAAAATAGCTTGGTCTGATCCACTGTCACTTGTTTTCCTGTTTGTCATTATTTCTTGAGCTTTATGAGGTACTTTTGTAACTGGTTTGGGCCTAGAGAAGACATGCTCTTGCTTTCATATGGAAACTGTAAGCCCTTTCATCCTTCCACTGCCAGAACACGCACACGCACACAAGCTGGCACATTCTTCTAATCACAAAAGTTAAAAAAAACCTAATAATTTAAAATCACAGCTGCAATATTAATAGCAAATATATTCTGTTTCATGTCTAGTTACACTCAGGTGAACACTGATAAGTCATGTGTGAGGTTCTCATACACAGTTCTGACACTGCAACACCAATCCTAACATGCCTCAGCCTCTTTTTAACATTGGCATACAGTTCAGTACTGAATGGCTTCTTGATGATCTCCAGTATTAATAATATACACAATTTATTATAGTTGGACATAGTTGGTAGTTGCTGTTTTTAGAAAAATAAACATATGAGCCTTCATCTCCCCCCAGAATCTGAGACTTCAGTACAGATAGGTAAGTATGCCAAATACTGCAGCAACACTTCCTCAAAATAACTTTCAGACATCATTCCTGAATATTTGCAAAATACCTGATGAAAAAACCTATCCTACTTAAGCTGGTTTGTGTGTCCTTCTAAACATACACAAGCAGTTCAGGAATATACATTAAAAAATCAAAGTACCGCGTTAAACAAAATCTTAAAAAAAAGGGGAGACATGGGAGACACATGCCCTGCCTGATTTTTGGCTGATCTGAACTGCCTTTACAGCATGGGGAAAATGCTGTGGAAGCATCTCTAGTACCATTTTTCAAGAGCAGACAAAGATTAGACTTCAAAAAGCAATAATGCTGAGGCAAATCACAGAATCTTCCCTCTGAGCAGTCCTAGTACCTCAGTTCTTCACTACACTTGGGTAGTGCTTATGGAAAGTCACTGAGCACCTTGAAGAAGCAAGTGTCTGACCTACCCCTTGCACTCACCTCCAAGTGTGCAGTATTCCCAGCACAAACACTGGGGACTAGCATGCTGTGGCACTCACAGCAGGCTTTATGGCGCACTCAGTTACAGTATATTCAACAAAATGACATACTGAGAACAAAACACTTTAGCAAAACCCAAGAACATTGAGTGAATGGCACTGTGTCTTTGGACCATCACCAAAGCCCCAGATCTTCATAGTGCAAGGTAATATGCAAAAATAGAGCTTAACATAAACAGCAGGAATGGGAAAGCATTGCCAGACATTAATGAAATGCTAACTTTCCTAGCTTGGGAAAATTCATTTATCACTACAAAGTCATTGCTTTACACCTTGATTCAACAGCAGCAAAGGATGCTGCAAACACTCAAGAACCCCCCTAACCCAGGGTTTGCTATTCTTGCAGTATCACATTAACATCTTTAAAGAAAGCAGGCATCTTTCCACATGCCAATGTGGGCCAAAACAGCTGCCTGACCCAATGTCAGTGACCAGGCTGAAGCACCTTGTCTCTGTCCTGGGCCCCTGTGATGTGAGCAAGCTACAGGGGGACCATCATGCTGGATACTGCACTCCAAATGCCTGTCCTTTCCTCCTGGCAAAGAGAGCACCACTGTTCCTTTTTAAAAATCCCCTGCTCTTAGCAAGGTTTGTTTTTCTAACTGGTTCCCAGAAATCTCTCGGGGGTTCCAAGCCCAGAAAAGTAATTACTGCATTACTTTGGCCACAGACACAATATCAACCTTGTTAGACTTGGCCTGTGGAGACAGCCAAACACCTGCTGCTGCAGCATTTATTTGATAAGCTTCATGGTTCGCTAACATAAACCTGATCCCACTGACCTGCAGGAGGATGAAAAGGAGCTGGAGGGAGAGGGTGGAGCAGGTAGGCGATCTCACGGCCCTCCAGCCCAGCAGCTTACAGCCCTCTCTCCCAGTGAGCTCCCATTTCTCTTTGCTTTCTTGTTCCCTGGTGAGAGCTTCAGAGAATTGGTTTTCCCCCTGCAGTTATGCAGGCAGATGTGGAAGGGGCTAGGATTCCCATGCCTTATGACGGATTAACTGACAAGTGCGGGATCAATACAGGAATTGTTCTAGCTCTGGCTGCATCTGTAGCCTTCCAAAGCAGACAGAATAGCTGCACACACTCTCCCTGGCATGGTGGTGTGTGCACTGAAAGGCTGGCTTAATACCAAAGTCCATTAGTTAACAGCAAGGGGGGAAGGAAGGGCTGCAAATCAGTCAAATCAACAGATAAAAGGTTGAGGAGAAAAGCAGATGTAGAAATAGAAACTCGATTTTTATTCATGAAACGCAGTTTTCTCGTCTAGTAAAAAAAGAAGAAAAAAAAAGGAAAGAAAATGGCAGCAGGGGGAAATAAATACAGTTTTGTCCCAAACAGGTCCATCTCTTGCACTGGATACTGCCAAGCAATATTTGAGGAAAAAACAGTGCCAGGGAACTTTGCAGGAAGGAGAAAATAATCTTCCCAACTACGGTTCTTAATATCAGGAAAGAAACTTACTCTCCTGATAGGCAAGCTCATCTCCTGAGCCTCACCTTTTTCTAGGCAGAGGGAATCAAAAGCAGACTATGTAGAAAACCAGGAAAGGGCATTTCCGTGTATCTGCTAGTTGTCACTTACATTGAAAGGGTTTGCCCTGAGGACAGGTATGTTTTCTAGTGTCCTTCTGTCTGTGTATGTTGACAACGCGTCTTGGAGATATACAGCATGATTCACCCACTTGGGAGACAGCAAGAAGCTGATGAATCACTTCGGATGATATCAGAGCCAGACCAAACTTCTACACAAAACTTGGCAAAAAATATGAAGACTAAACCTCTAAACATGTGTGAAATTGTCTACACAAGCATCTTCTATCTTATTTCACCTTCTTCCACTGGATCAGAACTTCAGAAACTTTACTTCCTGATGAAGAAACAGCTGAAAAAATTCAAGTAGCATGCCAAAAGACATTTTCTCAAATCAAAGTAAAAACCTGAAAAGAAAACTTCTCATGTGGAATCCCAAGCCCAGTTTTGCAGGTATGTGAAATTCAGATAACGAATGATAAACTTCTGAAGTTTTGGACTAGTACCAACATTCTGCTTCTATATTCATCCTTCACTGTACAGGACTCTCAGCATCAAAGCAAAATGTTAAGTACACTCAAAAAACCAGCATGACTGGATTCTCAGAGCTCTACTAACACAGCCAACTGCTCTTCAATTTCTGCCTTTATTGACTAGCCTGTTTCTCTCCAAACCATGCAAGACAGATTTTTTAGAACTAGTAATTAAGGAAGAGAAACAAGTAATGTGATACTACTAGGAGACTCATGGAAAGCGCTGCAAGCAAGAAGAAAGAGAGTGTAAGTTAATTTGACCCACACTGGGAAGCTGGGAAGCCTATATTGCTTGCAAGCCTATGGGTGCCTATGGGTACCACTGAGCCAAAGGCACTGTTCACCCATCAAGCCATAGTGATAAGGAGGAACTCATGGCCTGTGCCCCAACAGCTGCTAGAGACACCAGCAGGAAAACTCCCAGGCTAAGGACATTTTCACTGCTCAGAGCTCTCTAAATAATAAAGCCGTATCATTTCTGAAAGCATTAAGAAGCATCACAGGTAAAGTATTGCAATGACTATAAAGATCCTTCTAATGATATGTCTGTAAAAAACCTGTGAGCAAATGTACACTTTATGCAGCAGCTTCTGCCTGTAGTTTCCCCACAGCATCAGACAGGCAGAAGCTCCCTGAAGGATATAAGTTTCATGGTAAAATACTCATAGACTGTTACACTAGCAAGAAAAGTTTTGAAGAAAATTAAACAGGTTTGACAGCAGGCAGGGTGAACTATTGCTGGTTACCATCTGAGAAGCGGCACCCAAGGAGCTTGACTTGACAGATCAGCAGAGCTCTCTGAAAGCAGACTAAGTCTGGAGCACAGCAAAGCAAATGAGAAACAACAACGATGGTGGTACAGCTCACTCGGAGCATCCCCAAGAGAGCAGCCATGTGCTGACAACGAACACTGCAGCCAAAAGGAACCAAAACTGTACAGCAGCTTCTTAAAATAAATCCTCCCAACAGGCCCTGCTTCCTGTTCTGTTAACAGCCAGCAGACCAGAGCAGTGGAACTTACTCTGAGTCACGTAAATGCACGTGTGCTCAGGAACGCTGAGCTCTGGGTGCCCAGGGACGTGTGGCTGCCCACGAGGATCTGCAGCCAGCTACGGGACTGCAAGAAGAGGATGAAAGCAGGATGTCTCTTTCTCCATTTTCTTCCTCTGCAGAGAACTCTATGTAGCTGAAAACTGAAAGACTGGGAGCTTTTTTCTCTCTACAGGTAAAATTTGAGCAAGTTTTGCAGGCTCTTATTAGAGCACGGGTAACTAGAGCTCAGCCTGGCACACATACTCGGAGGTAACACATCATCGCTGCTGTGTCACATCCCTGGGAATCTCCAGGATCAAGACCGTACCACTCAGCCATTTTGTATGACAGGGAAGGATCAAATTGGACAGGTCAGGGTAGAATATTAAGATGAACCTTTTTTCATGGTAACTGAATATTGTGCTCTCAAATCTTTTATTTTCAAAAATGTATTTCTAGCTTTATGGTTGTGAAGACTTCTACACTCTGAACCAAAAGAAAGCAATATAGTAAGTTGCCCAAGTTTGCAAACACACTAAAAGAGGTTTCTCAAAAATAACTTCCACGTCATAGCTTGATGCCTTGAAATGACTGTCTGAACCCCATTATTCTCCATAGAGTTTTTTGTTTGAACATATCTGTTTCTTCAGGTTTGAATCAATGGAAGAAAAAGACTGCAGCTTTTTGTTATGTCTTGGGTTAAAACCTATTGAAACTGGTAGATCTGGCAGTATGTTTCCTTTCAAGCTAAATAAGGCTACAGTTAAATACCTCTTTGTTTAGTAATTGCTAAAAACAAAAGACTGCAAAAAAAACCCCCACAGGCTGCACATGGTCTGGACTTCACAAGACAAAGGGAATCATGGGAACAGATGCCCTAAATGTGGAGATTAGGGCAAGAAGTGGTGCAGCTCTCCTCTTAGAAGTGTTGGGGATGAATATGGTATCTTTATTGACATGTGAAGCAGATCCTACCACGTGAGGCTTACTGTAAGCCAATGGGAATTACATATTTTTTACTACATCAAACTGCCTACTGTAATTTTTTCTTTGATATTTTGCTAGCTGTCACTCAAAGCACATAGAATAGTAAAATCATAAAACTGCCTATTAAAGGGGGAGTATATAATACTAAGAACAGGTTTCTTCTTAAAAAAAGCCACCAATAGCTGTTTCTCAGAATATTGGTAGGTTACTCTGAGTCTTAAAATAAATCTCCGAAACTCATTAAGCAGGTGAAAAGGACTTTGGTTTCATCCTTTAACCACACCTTATCCTTGACCAAGTCCTAGAAGGCTAATTATTTTCAGTTATTTCTGAACTAAGTTTTAACCACTTCTGTTGGAGTCATCAGTATCTAATATGAGTCGGGGAAAGGGAGGAAGTGATCTATGTGGGCGTTGGACACATAATAGACTTACTGACAGAATAAAAGCAAGAGAACAAAATAAAGTAACAGAAAAGGACAGTAGACCAATTAGCTTATAGCATCATTTGAGAAAGGTCTAGAAGAAAGTGGAACACCTAACAGTATCCAAAAGACTTTGGGTCACTTTATTTCAGCTGGATTGGGTCCTATATTTTGGCAAGAAGAAATATGGGCAGAAAAGGCTAAGATGTCTAGTCCTTCACCTTGATATTCAAAGTTTTTCTCACAGCACCAGTACATCAAATCAAACTTGACTTAGCCTTAAAAAATACCAGTCTAATTCCCAAATTCTCTGCAGCATCTCTGACCTGTTTTCAGAGCCCTGTGGCACACAGGAGGTGGATGGGGTGCTAAGAGCGAGATACAGCGTATGTTCAGGAGAAGGAAGGACTACAAGAGAATACCATCAAAAAGCCATGTCCTGCTCAACTTAGTCTCCAGATGATCCGACTTAAACAGTTTCTCATATTTATAACAAAGTTAAGGGACGACCTATGTATTTAAACCTTTGCTTGAATTGACCCATAAAATAGGAGAAAAATAAATGCAAAATTCACTTTGGAAAGATAAGGCTTTCTGGATAACTGTGCAATACCTAGATCATCTCTGTATGTATGTGTGTATATACATAATGGCCTTTAATGCTGTAGAAATGAAGCATCCTACATCTAATGCTGAACATTTCAGTATCTCTGTAAATTAGAAAAGAAGTTAGAAAACACAACATGGAGAAACTATTTTGTCCACTATTACACCAAACTGGCAAGAATTAGCAGTTGAAGTCAGATATCTTCAGACTTCAAATGTATTTCCTTTGATATTACTCATTCCAAGGGCACATTTAAAAGAGCAGTGAACAACTGATGCTGATTGTTGTGGCTCATTACCCAGTGGGCAATAGATGTGTGCCCTGCATATACTCATTTACTGTAACAAATATTTGCACATGGGACTGAAACTCTGGGAAACCATACATGCACAGATACCGTCTCAGTCAACCCTCCCTTTCAAGGTCTGGTTCCATTCCCTCCTCCATCTCAACTCCTCCATTAATCTCCCCATTTGCCTTTTAGTTTTGCTTAGATTACAAGTTATCGTCACTAAGTACATGAAAACTGTAACCGAAGACCGTCTGTGCCTAACATAATCACTCAAATAATTTCCAGCTAATGATTTACTGTTTGCTTCACTCCCCCACCCACTGTCTGGGTTTTTTAGGGCAAAGAAATAATTTTTTGCATGTTTCTAGAGGACTACACACACCAATGGGGCTAAGAATGCAATAAAAAAGATTTAATGGCAAAGGGGATGAATAGAACATTCGAGTATTTTCCCTTCAGCAGAAACCAGTATGTTGCAACTTCAGTGGCGAAGGCTCCTGTGCCAGAAGAAGCTAAGAACTGCCTTCTGAGAATGCCATACCCATGGAATTACTGTTGGCTCAACATGCCCATGTGTCTGCTGATCTGATTCTTCAATGAGACAATTCACTGTCTGTTTCTGGGGAGAGAATGAATGGAGGAGTTAGATCAATTATCCAAGAGTCTTCAGGATGCACTTTGACAGATGATGAAAGGGCTCTAATATGTAATTGAAATACCCTGTACCAAAATACTCACATTAAACCTTGGCTGATTACACACAGGTCTGAGCTATCTCAGACCTTCAGAACAGGAATTGAGTTGTTTATCAGTGAAAGCAAAACGTCTAAAAAGCTGGCTGCCCACTACAGAGCCTTTGTGTTGGGTAAATTAGCTTCAGGAAGAGAATCAAAATGAATTAAAACCACATGGAGATCCTCTCCCTTTCCCCCCCTTTCCCCCTTTCCTTTTGCTATATGAATCCCCTCACCAGGAGACAGAGGCCAGTTCAGTCTAATTTAGTCCAGTGTTTTTGTTTCCTAAAGTCTCAGGCTTGGGCTGAGTCCATTAATAGGCTGCAGCTGATTTTAATCTAGATGAACTCAAGACTCCTCTCTTCTTTGGTTTTAAAAAGATTACAAATTGTGTGTTATATAAATAGAAGGAAAAGGGAAAAAAAGAACCAGAATGAGTAAAAAGTCTGCTCTCCATTAGCTGACCTGCTGAACAAGCCTGTGATTCAAATAAAGATGAGAAATGAGAGTTGTGGGGGAAAAATACAAAACTAAAAGCTCTAGTGATACTGCATGCAGACATACTGGTAAGAGGAGATGCAGTAATGTCTGATAGCTACCATTACCATTGTAACAACACAGGAGAAATATTAATAAGACTCCAAAAGTGGCAAACCAGATGCCTCAAACACTGTTCTGACAGTTTGCAGCACAGCTTCCCAGTTAAACTTAAAATCACTTTGATTAGAAATTATGACCTCTTTCTATTTCATGTCTCTCTGGTAGCTAAGGTGGACTAAGCTAGTCTTAGACCAGCTCCTACTAGAATATAACAGAATGCCACCATACCCATGTAGCAGATATTCGTACTTGTGAGTATAAAGGAATTCCCTGATATTCATGTATATCCATATTCCATGATAAGAGAGTTGGAACTAGATGATCTTTAACGTCCCTTTCAACTCTAACCATTCTATGTGGACTGATTCAAGTAGGATGTATAAAAAGGGGTGCAGAATCTAGACAGAGTTCTCTCAGATCAGTTCTGAGGTACCTTGGGAGAACAAGTGACAAAGAAGGTGTATGGGTATGTTGTCCTCTGAACAACCTCTAAACAGTTTTCTGCTCCTCAGGGCAAGTGAAAGAAGAAATAAAGCCCACGCCAATGTAATGCAAAATGATTTCTATCTTTGTCCAGAAAACCTACTTTAGATTAGTTCTAACAAGTATTAAAAAGAAAAGGCAAACTAATCTTCTACAAAAGGTATTTTTGGTATGATGCAACAGCTCAGAGGCTTTAACAGAACAGTGTTCTCACTATGGTAAAGGATGACAGAAGAAAATCACTTCCCTTTAGTGCTGTTTCTTGTGACCACAGTTGTAGATGACTTGTCAACAAGGCTGTCAGTACCACTGTGCACCAGCACTAACATGATTACGGTCAAAACACTTTTGTCTTATTGGTATCAAACCATTCCATGTAGGCATATTTGTTTCTTTTCCTCCTGCCACACAGAAGGAAGTAGAACTGAATGCTGAAATCCTCCTCCATCTCAGAAAGGGCAATCTCTTCACCAACCTTCTAAACTTTCTAGACTTAACTCCTGCTCACTTCTTAGTACAGCTCATTTTTAGTGTACTTCACCTTAAACTAACCTTAGGTGTTCTCCGCCTCAGATCTCCCGTCAACAGTTTTCTTCACTAATTTTCTTGTGCGTGACTATTTTAACATATTTAAACACTTCGAGAATGCTACCATATGATACTGCTAAGGATCTGAAAATTGGGAATGCCAATCTTAAATTATTTTAATTTTGGGTGGGAAGGGGCTGGGCTTTTTGGTTCTTTTTATGCCAACTTGAATTCTCTGGCTGCTTTATGTCACTCGAACTCTACACACAGTCAAAGGACACTGGACGGCTCAAGACTGCATGAATCCATGATTTTTAAACTAATTGCAATAAGCTTCAAATGTGACACACTTTTGTTGATGATCAGCTTCAGTGTTGATCCACTAAAAGACTTCCCTTTAGAGGAATCTCATTAATAGCTCATACACAACTGCCCTATTTAAAAATGACCACTGTTTTCAATCCACAACAAAAGAAAAAGGGTTTTAATAACCTCTGAGCAAGACTTTAAGCAAGCTATATTCACAAACAAAAGAACCCAAGAAGCTGGAGTCTTGATGTCATTATGGTAACTCAAAAATCTCAAAGCAGCATTTGATTCCTCAGAGAGTCCATTTAAGAAGTCCAGACATTTCCCTCTGCTTGGCAATGCTGTCATTTTGGGAATCGCACGCATCTGTTTCACACAAACATAGAAAGTATATCCCTGCATAAAGTAAAAATCACAGCTTTGCCATAAGAAGGAAATATAACAGACAGGGTAAAAGCGCTAGTGATCAATAATAAACAGTAGATACGCAGAGAAACAGAAGGACAGGCAGGCTTGAGTAAGAGGAATTACATGAGCCTATCAGCTTTACCTGAATACAACCCCTTGTAGTAAGTCTCAACTGCAATGATAAACGTGCCTGGATTAAACCCAGAAATTTTTCATTCCTTGCTAATGGGGCAAATGTAGCTTGGACGGGGTCTGTATGCAATCACTAGAGGTTTTATTTGTATAACGTTTCTGGAGTTTGACTATGACTATATTTGATTGCATGTGGGTGGCTGCGGGACGGGCGGACAGCTGGGTGAAAAACTATGACAAAAGGAATCTTGTCCCATTTCCTGCCTATGCTTCATTCACTAATGAGCACTGCTCTGGGTCATTCTCAAGATTTCTTCATCTGTTGTTGTCTCGTCTGCGAAAGGGGCACCCCAGCAGTGGATCTGTTGTCAGCTTGTCTTGAGAGTTTATTCTGCTGCCTCTCACCCCCGCAGCTGTGTGGGATCGTAAGCGCCTGGCTGTAAACAACGCCATATTTCGTGCTTCTTTTTGGATGACTTGAAGGGCAGTCTGAGGCCAGATGTGTTTGCTGGTGTAATCTGTTTCCCATCTCTTGTGATAAATGCATATCTCAACAACTAATAATAAAGTGAAATCAGGATTTATCTGTTGCCTTCTTCAGCGTAATTTGTGCTGGAAAGAGAATGTTAATAAAACATGGTGAGGTCCTCAGTCTCTCCTTTCTTCCTGAGTGCTTGAAACACTCAGTGAATGTATCCCTATGAATAAACAACCAGGCTGGTAAATCTGATGCCATTAGACTCCTGCTGTAGTAACCAATATCCCGCTTGTGAAAATAAAGTCATTTTGCTTCTTTAAGAAACACTGTTTTGCAGTATCACTGCCTCATTTATTCTTGTTTCTTTTGTCAGATCAGTTCACTTGAAAAAGTTTCCTCCTGTTAACAGGTTTAGTCTTTTTACTGGGATTGTTTTATAAAGGGCTTTTACCTGTCTGCAGGCAGGTTTAATCTCCCACAGCAAGCCATCCTGTTATTGAGTCCAATCTCTTGATTAGAAACCACATTAGAGGAACCACATGAAGACTGCATCTCTCTCCCGTGTCCAGGGTAGTTCCCTGTGAGCTCCATTAAGCCTCTAGCCAGGGTAAAGGAGTCAATCACACCCAGTTTCATTATATCAGAGACATCTTCTGACTTGTATTGTAAAATAGTATTGAAATACCTTTCCCTTTCCAGGCAGGTGGGAAAGGTAAGGCAGTGTGAAGAGGAATGCTGAAGTGCTTAGCCTGCCCTCAACCACCAAAGGCCCGCAAGACATGTCCTGTTGCAGTGCAACACACAGCTGTGCTCCCCATGATTCTCCCTCTCTTCTTTCCAGGCAGGCCATGGTCATACCCACCCTCACTCATATCTACTATAGTATGACCCTCACTCTTAGTTAAAGCTTCTGCTCAAGGCCTTCAGAGATAATCCACCAATGAGCAACAACACCATTAGGTATGGTTTTGATACCAGACTTCCAGTCCTCTGCTATCAACTACATGGTCTTTTATGTCCCCTGTAACCTGAAATGATAGATAGACAGACAGACAGACAGACAGACAGATAGATATAGATGGTCATAAAAAAGAAAGTCATAGGGTTGCCATTTCCCCAAGAAGCCTTTAGAGACATGCTATAAACTTTCATACCAAAGGAGGTTTTGCCAAGGCCTCTAGCCCTGGGCAGGAAAGAAAACCCCTTCCATAGTGCCAGGCAGCTCTAAGTACAGGTGCATCAAACCAACACCTACTTTAATTCAAGATGAATGTTCCCTGAGAGTACTCAGAAGCTCATCTATTGTCTTCAGTTGCGCTAATGAATCTTAGTTACTCAGTCAGCCTTGCTAGTTCCGTTCAGCAAATGGGCCACTCAAAACCTAAGTAAATTCCATTTCTTCTGTGCCTCTTCAGGTTTAACACCCAAGTACCAAAAACTTATCTGCATATGTAGACCTCCATGACTGGCATAACTGGAGACAACAGTTTTAGCTGGCATGGAAGACACATTTTATTCTATTAAATTCTATTAAAACCACTCATGATTATATGTGAGAGGGGAAAAAGCCCTTTAAGCTATTTGGAAACAATTTCTAGGGTTAGCAACTAGGAAAACAAAACAAAGCCAAAACATTTGTATTTGTAAACTGAGTATACTTGCTGTAGTTTGACAGCAAGTGCTAAAATCTTGGATTTTTCCTTCAAAGATTCACCACACTTTAAGATGCTAGTAATGTGAAAAACATAAGCATGGGCAGAGCCACTCCCCTACTGCTCCATCTGGGTTTCAGCATTTTACTATGATTTCACATCTTCTATATGTAGCAAAGATCAATCTGTTTCCAGAAGGCTCCTTTGGTGGGTGGTCCAAGTTCATTCTATTTCTTAATTTTATTTTCCAGGACATTCAGAGTTTCCTTTCTATTTTCTGTGCTGAACTTAGTGGTTTTACAGAGCCACAGTACCAGTAACATAATATGGAGTACTTGTTTTATTTCTTCCAATAGCCAGCATGGTTTTACACACAAGCTGATCACCTCCAGAACCAAGCTGGCCATACAAAAAACATATCTAACTTGAGCTTGGTCCTAATTCTCCTGCCTTGATCAGTTTTGCATATAGTTAACATACTATGACCCCTTGAAGAATATTCCTTACACTTGACCCTCTCAGTAGTTTCATTAGAATTCTCTTTGCATTTTTATCAAATGCTTTCACCCTATCAAATCAACATGCCCTCAGAACACTTGCCTGAAAAAAAAAACAAGGCTATTTCCTCTAATTAAAGTTTGTGCCCTGTCTCAAACTTAACAATGTCAGTAGAGCCTTCAAAAAACGTGTAACCTATGAAGCCACTGTATTATAAAATGTTTGCTAGCAGTCTTCTGAAACCAGTCTTACACACTGGAGAAAGCAAATCTCTTATCCAAGCTAACAAATACAACAGAGTTCTGAGAGTAATTAGATTCTGGAATTAGGGAAATCGACTCTGTCATAAATGTGTGAAAGTGCCCTTTTGTACATCATGCAGCACAGTAACTTGTGAATTAACAAGAAATCAATCCACAGGTGCACGTTGCGTGTGAAGTCAAACCTGATAAGTATTTGTAGGCTGCTTTAATTTTGTGTCCCGAAATTTCAAAGCATCACATACAAGGAATGAACTCTTTATATCAGAATCAAAATACACATACACTTGTTTCAGACACCCCAGCAACACACCATTGCCTCTAGTGGGGTGTAAATCTGTTTCATCAGTGTCTCTTGATACATAGAGTTGGCACATGGACTAGACAGAGCCAGAGTACAACCAACGCACAGGCAGGCTAAGAAACTTTCTCAACTGCAAGGAACATCATGAAGTCATAATCTGAGTTTAGCAGATGACATACACAATTGTTGCCTGAGTCATCTGAATATCTGAAATGATGGCTCCAAGCATGGTAAACTTTGTCTTTAATCTGATAGTGTGTCAGTCTCATGACTTAAAGGAGGGGGAGAGGGACAGCAGGAATTCTGCCACTTCAGCAGACAACTCTGTGGGTGGAGCACGAGCAGAAAAGTACAGTAAGCCTGACTCAAGTCTCCAGCAGATACACTCCTGATGCTTCAGCAACACAACTGGAATTTACACTCAGGATACTCGGTGCCTGTCACCTCAATAAGGAAATGGCATCTCTTACCGATGAGTAACAACGCAGGCGGGAATCAAATAGCAGAGAAGCAGCAAAAGCAGGGGAACCAGGGTTTAAAACCAGGATTTTATACCCTCACATGATCTAAATAAATACCAGCACTGACATACCTGATTTGGGGCTGTCATGCAAGGGAAGTCTCTTCTTTAGATAAACAGTGTCCGCCCTTAACCTCCTGAACTATCAATTTTTCTCGTCTAATACTGCAGAAAGGTTATGCTGCAGTGCCCTGTGCTTCCTCACATTTAAAGTTAGGGTAGCCAAGGGCAACAAAGACTCCTTCCTCTCTAGCCTGATAGCAGAGTTCTTCCTTCCTTTCGTTCATATGAAGAACAAACATCGAGTTGGAACAATAACAGTGGATGCCTCATTATGATGCTCTCCTGGGCACCCAGCCCTGGTTAGCATTATCTTACCACTTGGTTTTGTTTTGAAGGAAACCAGGAATCATCTTTTCAATTGCTGGTGTTTCAAGATCAACATTATCTCCTACTTCCTCTATTTTCAAGTCTCCTTATTTTACCAACAATATGCGGCACTATGAAAAAAAGGAAGACACAGAACCAATGAACAGAGAAAACTGCCAGTCTAAGAGGCAAACAGTAACAGAAGGCCATTTAAACTAGCTTTCTCTGAACCAGATTAGCTACTGATTCTGAGCATTAGGGGAAAAAACCAAAACCAAACCAAGCCAAAGCAACTTAATCCTTGGCAACTATTGAAGGAAGTGCACATGAGGAACACAGTTTAGGCTTGAAATACACTTTATTTGAAAACATCCAGGAATCTGATCACACTTCCTGAAATCAACATCAGCACCAGGCCCCTCCCTGTCACGTCTCCTGCTTTATGGACAAAAAGGTCTTCAGCAATTCAAAAAAGTCCATACCTTCTGATCTGTAACGGACAGGTGGCAAACCTGACTTACACAGACTCAGCACTTGTGCATTCCTGTGGACTTTTACTTTTCTTGGACAAGTAATTGCTTTGGACAAGTTATCAGACTAACACTCATTTTTTAGACTAAGGGAAGGACAGGTGAACAAACTTAATGAGAATTGTGCTGTCCTCTCCGGACCATCAGCTCAGGCATAGTCAAGAAGCTACAATGAAAACAGGTGTCAGTGGGCACAGTTGTTCCAGTGCTGACTAGGAAGGGGAGCAAAGGGGGGAAGACAGCTTCATCCTCAGACAAGGCGCTTTTTCTGCAAAGATCTGTCAACAAAAGACACGCTCTTGGACTGAGGGCGAGGGAAGCCAGATGCAGTTAGCGCCACGCTGTCGGCTGCAGCCCTCAGGTGAGCCAGCTCATTTACCCCCTCTGCCAGAAGAGGACTCGTTTGCAGATGCAATCTGTGTGCTGCGCCTTTGAGTGATACAGCAGTAAGCAGTGTCCTTCCTGAGCCCAGACAGCTGGGACCAGCTGGAGAGATGCCCTTCTTCCCTCATGCTCAGACATGACAGCGGAATTTAGTTCCTTCTACACTGCAGAAATCTGGACTTGCTCTGACTTCTAGACACTGCTTAGAAACCTTTCCTAAGGCACAAAAAAATCTTCCAAATGACAATCAAGCAGTGCCTCGCATGGTTGCCTATCCTTGCTGCTGCTAGGTGTAGGTGGGAGGCTACGGGTCAGCTGTGTTACCCCTCATTCCCCACCTCAGCCTGATGCACATTTCAGAGCAAAAGGAGGATCAAACCTGTTTCTCAAGGAAATGAAAGTATTCTGGACAAATAAAAGTTAGCTATGTTAAACCCCAGGAGAGTCCTATTCAGTATCACTCGGCTGGAAGGACTGTAGTGATGAAGCAAGGCCACAAAGATGCAGGGGAAGGCTGAAAGGCAAAGAAGAAACAATGCACCTTTGAGCTCTGGTGTGCGCAGCATGAGGCCCTTCCTCTGTATCAGACATGAAGGTGGCTGGGATCACATTACAGAACTATCAGAGTTATGCTTTAACCACCCTAATTTAGCAGTTTTGGCTTTTGCTTATACATTAGAATACATTGGCTTGATTTTCAAAGGTAACAAGCACCTACAGCTCCCACCGACTTCAGTGACAGCTCTAAAAATCAATTTAAGATAGTTTGCATATTTAGAAGAACTGAAGGAAAATAAAAGGCCCATTGTGTGGATACGAAGAGTTTAAACACTGCTGATGGGTGGTATATGCGTCCCTTCCCCTTTCAAATGAATTTAACTTGATGTTTTGTTTGGTTTTCCTGTTGATGCATCCTGCACCCTCCAGTGGGATCCCACATACTTTTCCTGGCATGTGGAGTTTAAAATAAGAGACCTCAGCAATCGGATATCCTCAGCATTTCCAGCTATTGAACACAATCATGAGCACTGTGATCCAATTTCAGAGAAGAAAAGAAAAGATATATAGGAATATTCTCCCTGTGCTGGTATGGGGCAGACAAAAGAAAACTAAGCAAACAGGATGTTCTGCTCCTCTGTGAACTTCAGCAAATGGCCACGGCAGACAGGATACAGTCCACAAACACGCAGCTGCAATGTATGTGCCTGGCTGCCTGATACCTTGTTCTGGGTAATTTGCTCACAGCGCAAATAAAGCATGAAGAAAGTAAAAGGTGTAGCACACAGTTCCCTCCTGACATGCCTCAAGTCCTTCATCAAGCACGCACAGCTTGAATGAGGAATGTGGTGTTTCCTATATGCTACTACACAAGAGTCTTATCCCTAAACTCACTCAGAACATCTTCGAGTGCAATGCTTCGTGTTCACAACTCAGGACACCAGACTGTTCTAAGCATATTCACTCAGTAGTAAAGCACATCCCAGCTGAGGTCTCCCCAACGGCACTCTGAGAAATCACCCTGTTGCTGACTGCTTGGTAGCACTCTAATAGTCCCACAACATTTTCTAGAAATGTCACTCTTCACATCTCTGCTGCTGCTTCTGGAGACCACAACTTCACAGGGTGTTGGCACTATATGGGAGATTGTTTCTGTAATGGAAAAGCTGGGAAGTTTAAATGAAGATGAGATTCAGCGGGTAATAAAGTAAATTCTTTTCAGCAACAACATCTCTTGCTGAAATGCTAATTGTAGCTTCATCTGCCTGTGCTCCCCCTTCAGCCATGCAGTCATGCGTGCACTGCCTTGCCTCAGCAGAGCCCTAAGGCAGGCCCTCTAGGGTTATTCAGGTGGCAAATCAAGGAGCAGCGGGGGCTGATACATCATGCTCTCACAAACCACTGACTAAACTTGCTGCCTCTCTCATCTCCGTAACCCTTGGTTAACTCAATCCAGCCCTGAACTTTAAGCTCAAATTTTTCAGGGGTCTTCACAGAACTGAATGACAAAGGGCCAGATTCTACTTTCACTAGAACATTAACAACGAGGAGAAATGCTACAACAATCATAAACACCATGTTTAAAGTTCAAATGAACAGTATAGAAAATACTTCACAGAAACAGCCCAATGTTATTAATTTTAGGGAACTATTTTAATAAGAAAAACCTTTTGAAGTAAAAACCTGTTTGTTGGGAGGGTTTAATCACATGTGTCTGTTTCTATGAAAGTGCTATATATTCCTGTTCCATCTTATCAAGACAGATTTAAGATCATTTACATTTGTGGTCAACTCAGTTTTAAAGACAGGGCAAGTCTACACATCAGATACAGAGAGACCTGAGGTTACTCTGGGTGTGCTAATTCTGAAAACACGTCGAAAGTTTCAAAGAAAAACAGCACTGGGGCCAAAGCAGTGGGAACCCTACTTGCAAAATGTTATCCCTGCACTAATAAGCCCCTCCTCAGGCAAAGTTTTCTAGTTTAGATGAAGCGCTATTCAAATGCACCTATCTACGCAGGATTGTACTCTGGAGACTTCCAGGTTTAGACTGAAGTTAGCTGTTGGATCTCCACACCACTCCCCCCTCCCCAGCACAGGGAATAATAAAGGGCTCAGCAACCAGGTCCCTTCAGCAGAAAGGCTGTACATGCAGATATTTTATAAGAATTTAACATGGAGAATACATAAAGTCCTATAGCTAAAGGTGAAGTCATTTGGGTCACAGTCCTCTATTGTTAACTAGAGCTTTACAAGGTGGAACAACAGCAGTGATGGTTTCAGCAAACATGCTAGTGGTGAAGCCAGAGGAGACATAACCTCTGAGGACAGCAAAAGAAATCTAGTTGTACCTATGTGAGAAAGGGGTAAATCACAGTCAGACTTAACTGCCTTTTACTTTCTTAAGTTGCACACAAAAGCATAAGACTTTCCTCTGGCTGAAAAACATGTTTCTGGAAAGACATTTCTTTGGCTTCCTACTCATGAACACATTGGCTTAAGAACACTAAGTCCATTTTAGGTACATTTGACCTTATTCTGCAAATCGGCAGCTTGAAAGATGTAACAACTATGTCAAATCCATGAAATTACTAGTAGAGTCAGGGTCTTCAACAACATTCAGTTCCCAGAACAATATACTGTCACAAATCACAGATGCTACCTCTAATCAACAGACAACTTCACTCCTTATGTTAAAAGCCTTTTGGAAAAAGGGCCATTTGCTTTAGCATGATGCTGAAAACACAGGGGAGCAGCTGACTTTGATCAGGAATTCATTACAGAGACACTGGTAAGGAGAATATTTCTCTGAAGTGAGAGCATTTTGTCCCAGGAAGTCTATGCCAGCCTTGAAAAGGAGAATGTTTTGCAAATACAGACTTCCACTTTTCAGCTCACTGTCTTAACAACATCGGATTTTTAAAAGTTTTGATTCACATTTGTGTAAATGAGAATGGAATTGGCACACAGTTTCTTTCATATTACATTTAGTAAAACTTAAGAAAAATTAAATGCTAGCACTTCAGTTGTAATCTAACATTTAGGGACATGTTAGGCTTTCAGTGTGAGAAAGCAGTTCCAAATTTTCAGTGTCTTTACGTAAGTGTTCAGAAATAAGCAGGTAATTCAATACTTTGTGCTAAACTGTATTTATCCAGCATCATCTCCTTCCACAAGTTAAGCCCACAGCAAAAAGTAAGGCCAGAAACTTTACAATTCCGTTGTCCATTTACTATGCCACTAGAAAGATCATGTTTGCAGAGATAAACATTTAGTTTTATTCAAATGACAGTTTATTTTGGACCTAAACCCAAAATGCCTCTAGTCTTCTTTCACAATCAACTTATCTTCTCTCCACCTCTCTTCATAGCTACTTTTAGGTGGTTTTGCATCCATGTTTTGTTCCTCTGGACTCCTTAATTTGTCAGCCATGGAGTTTTGGCAGCTCCAGCGAGGCTTTGCCAATGCTGCTGCAAAGCAGTAGAGCCATTCCCAAAAAGCCACCTACTGAGGACCCCCTTGAGCAAGCAGACACCATTCCTGGGTCAGGGTCAGTAACTCATTCCCCAAAATGCCATGAACTGGCTGAACAAAAGGACATTTTCATTAATGTCAGTTACATCTGTACTGGTGATTTTTCTGGCATTGGGAAGATGGAAGTCTTATTTTTTTTACATTCCTTACTGCCAGGATAGACTTAGCTACAAACTGATCATGCTTTTTTGCTCTCATTATTACAAACCTGTTAGAAATGGCATGAGGTTTTCAGTGTCCTGTGGGGAATACAGCAAAAATGGTTCTACCCCACAGAGATCCTAACAATGATCAGTTCATCTTTATCCCTCCAACAGGGCCGGAAATCACCAGTGGCACTGCAAATCTGTTACCATCTCAATAGCAATGCACAACTTTATTCCCATTAATCTGTCTTCCATCCATTCACACATCAAGTACAACCCTGCTTCATTTTACAGATTATATCCATGTTGCTCTGGACAAAGGTCACTTTATAGTTACAGTTTTTCAATTGAATAAAAGCTTTTGATGCAGTAAATCATTGTCTCTCACTGTTCAAACTCACACAATACAATACAAATAATGCTGCCCTTTCTTTCAGAATTCCCTTTCTACCTCACTACTCATTACCAAAGCATTTCTTTACAAAATAAAATGAGGCACTTTTCACTTGCTCCAGCCATATAAATTAGTTATAGCACTTCGGAAACTGTTTGCCATGCTGCACTACTAATCCAGATCCTATGCTACTCTGAGATCAAAACAAGCCTCTTTCATTACATTAGTGACAAATGAAAATTAACATACCAAGATTTAGCTGTTCTTAGATCTTTCCCCCTTAGTACCGCAAAGCTTAAAATCTAAGACACTCTCTTCCAAGTGCCACATATCTTCTTTTTCTACTCATCAGAAGCCACCTGTCTCAATAAGACATTACAGGCAAGGTAAGTGTGGTTGTGCACATGCAGACATGTGTGCAGTGGAAAAGAGGGCAGGAAAAAAGGTGCATTAATCAACCAACTAATCATCCACTCCAGTCTACAAAACCCAAACTCTTCCCTTTAACAATACAAGGTATTTTGTCCCTTCTTTGCGTAGTGAGGGGAGCCACTCATCACGAGACACAAGTTTTGAGGTTAAATTTGCAGATAACTTCCTTTCAAAAGGAAGAATAAAAGATGGCAGGATAAATCTTAGCATCAAGTATCCTCATGCAAAATGGCAAACATTTAATGGCAAGAGTGCTTTATTTAGCTTAGCACGGAAGGTCATAACAAGAACTGAAGCCAAAAGCTGAAGGCAGACAAATTCTAATCTGAAATACAGAACAAGTATTTAGCAGAAAGGCAACTAAAGCTTGAAAACACTGTCAAGGCAAAACAGAAACTCACATTTCTTAATGTCTTCAAATAAAAGCAAATGCGTTTCTAGAAAAAAATGCTTCTCCGTAACATAAGCTACCAGGTACCTGAAGGAAACATTAATGATATATGGGAGGTCAGTTTGGATGAACTGCTGATTCCATTCACCTTTAAACCCTATTAAAGTGAAAATAAGTAACTACTCAAAAGCAAGCCTGAGCTTACCAGTATTATTTACTTTATGTTTTCAGTCCTTCCAAGATCTTTCAGTGAAAAGCAATGTCAATCACTTGGTTAAAGCATTCAGTGAAAGTCCCACTAGACTCTCCAGCCACCATGTCCCCTGTCTTCATTTGCAGCATCATGTTCTTGGTAACAACCTATCTTCTTTTTGGATATACGTGTGAGTGGCTGAGTGGTATCTTCTAGTTCAGCTGACCTAACCCAACTTATGTGTTATATCTGACTTCAATGAAACTACAACTGGGCAAAACAGCCCAGAAGCTGTTCTGACCGATACACCAGGAACAGGATTACCAGCTAATAATTTCCAGTCCAAAACAGAAATTATATCACTGCCAATGAGAAAAGTCTTATGACTTGCACCCTTAATCAAGTAGATCTGCAGCTTTTTTGCTGCTATTCTTCTTTTCGGCAGTATCACTTTGTTTATTTTAACTAGTATATTGAATTGGGGAAGTAACAGCAAGTCCTTAAACAGAATACACAAGCAGACAGTAAAACCTCCATTATCTTGTGGTGCTTAGATCCAGGCTTCTGCCTCTCTGTTTAAGATCTCCACAAAATAGATGTCTGCTGTCAGACTGGATTTTGCAACCACAACTCAGGTTCATTACGGAGTCACACTGTAGAGCACGGCAGTACACTACATGACATTGTGTTGCAATGTAAGGCCAAGTGAGGCTTTTCGGGGTTTGCACTCCACCCTCTCCACTGCACAGAGCATGCTGGAGCAAGGAGAGGAGGAGACTGAAGGATGGAATTCCTTGCTAAATCTCTGACTGGCCAGTCTTGCTTTGTAATCATGAAATTTCAGTTCTCTAGTCTGCAAGTGGAAATAAAAGTATGAGCGAATAACTGGATTCTTTTCATCCCTGAACACTTCAAGTTTATAAAAGCAAAGAAGTTTTCTCCATGACACCCTTGGGCAGTCTGGAGCTCTGCTCTGACAGTACGAGAGAAGCAGTTCTGCCTTCACTAGGGTCTCCTCCGAACACTGCTGTGCTTGCACCAAGGCCATGAGATGCAAAGATACCAGGGAAACAGAGCAGCGATTTACATTGACAAAGAGGATTTTGATACACTCCTCCAAATGGGGCAGCATTACCATCTTAATAGCCTTTTGCTCTCAGCCCTCTTCCTGAGGACGCTGGAGATTTTTGCGAATGGAGAACAGTTCCGCTTCCCATTTTAACTGCAACAATAGCAGAAGGGCTCCTTAAACTGCATCAAATAGCAGCCTGTGAAATCCCTAACTAGCCGCACTGCCTCTCCTGCCGTTTTATTATCCTCCGGCCCACAGAACAAAAGGGGGGGAGCTCCTCCTCATTTTTAGCCCATTCCACACATCCTAATCCCTCAGAGGTGGCAATGGAAATTACTTGTGGAACTGTTAAATCACACTTTCACTTTGTCTTTCATTCCCTATTCACCCCCACTAATCAAGGAGTTTCCAGCCACATTTTCCGATATCAATTTGTTTATGGCCTATTGGTTAATGGTCCCAGGATGGGACCCCCTGCATAAGAAGAAAGAATCCTGGGCATTTCAGCCAGCTGCTGCTTCTCGCAAGTTCCCACACCCATCCACTTGTTCCCATCAGCCGCCCTGAATGTGCTCACCTCCTGACACCAACTGAATTAAACAACAAAGCCTGAATGGAAAAGCTGCCTTTGCAATCAGGCTGTGGGACAGATTCCACTTGTTAGCACTGTACGATGTCCCTCACGCCACAACACAGGGACAGTCCCTCACCGGCTGACCTACGGCCACTTGCCTTACTGACATCTTACCCTGCATCCAGCTTCCCTTTGGAAAGAAGCACCAGCTACAACTCTCTTAAAAACTCTACCCTCTCTTGCACAAGGCAGCCTTGTGCCACTTTCCGCATCTTATCCAAAACAGCCATTTCCAGGTGATTTGCTCACTTCCTCCTTCCATAGAAATAATGATCACTGAAATATGGGATAAGAACGGGCAATATTCAAATTCTGAGATTTTTATTTATTCATTTTGTGTGGAATATTTACTCAGTGAGACAGCTCGCGTGTAAGCACTTACAGGTCTTTGTAAAACAGTCTGGGGCACATTATTGGGAGATGCATGCCTTTGGTTTCTACCCATCTTGGAGAAAAATAACTAAAATGAAAACATAATGGTATAGTCAGAAAGTATTAAAAAGGTCACAAAAAATAAGAGCTTCAAGCTGCCTTCCAAAATGTACAAAGTATGTCTGATATCAAGACAGCATTTACTTAGAGAAATCCAAACTGGTATCTCACCTGTTCTTAGAAAAATAGTGAATGATGTTTTAAATGTGCACTCCAGAAACATATGGATACAGGGAAAGCAGCAATTGCCATACTCCTAGTAGAGTGCTGTCCTTCTACCAGTGAGTCCTGTTTCATCATCATTACCAGGCCCATTTGTTCTTTAAAGGTAGGGTTCAGCCCTTGGTAAGCTATGTTCCTGGCTCACAGAAAAGAAATTAAAGAAATGAAGTCCTTCTCTGAAGAAATGTTTCCTGTTTCTGAAACAGGAAATCTTTCTTTCCCAAAGTTTCCTCACATTAGTGCCTGAGGACAGAGTAGGAAACTGTCTGCCCTTTTTTTTTAATAATGACCAGAAACATCTCTGCAACTCAAAAGATATTTGAGATAGAAAAGTAGCTTGTCTTCTGCCCTGTGCTGAATCAAAACATGTCTAGACCAACTCTTGCAAGTCATCTCAGTTTAAACTAATAATAACTGTTTCTAGTTCCTGTAACCTGTTTAAAATTACTGGTACCAAATAAAGCAGATCAAATTCCCAGAATGGCATCTAAGAACACAGTGGGTATAGGAAACACCGGATGGACCCACACATTATCATTATGTAGAGGTATCAAATGGAAGCAGAAATGCACCAAAAAATGCTTTTGTTTCTTCTGTTTTCCTACATTATGTTTTCCTACACCAGACATGTAAGTGTATTTAGTCATTAGTAAATGCAAATACACTGCTGGTCTGGCACAGCCTGTTTCAACATGTGAAAAGAGCAACCAGAAGGAAGAGAACTGTTCACATACCTTAAAATGTTTGCAGTGCTTTATGTGATCTGTGATTCTCAATCACTGGAACTTGAGAAACAGCGATATTCACTTCTCTTTATGCCATGGCTGCATATCAGAATGTATCCTCCAAACAGAAAGTGACAGGCACTGACTAGTTTTATTTAGTCTGCTAAACTGATGCAGCAATCTGGAGCCAGGCTGTGTATCAACAGACAGCAACTCAACAAAATTGATCTATGAATGTCTGTCAAACAGTAAGGACATTAAAGGAAGATTTATTGGGATAAACAGGGAAAAGAAGGGAAGAGCTGAAGTTTTCTTTTTGCTCTGGTCTGAAAGTATGTGATTTAGGACATGGCCACAAGGAACCCTAGTTCCCTGCCATCATGGTAGTAATATCCAGCTTTTCAGTACACTACCTCATATCCTAGAGAATCTGAGGATTATTCACAACCATGGGGCACATTAAAATGATCACAAAAATAGAGAACAGATATTAATTTCCTGTATTTTTATTGATGCCAAGACATTTGTTAAAGAGGAACCATTTATTAAGCATGTTATTAATGCTAGATGGGTATGTTTCTCCTGGAGAAACGTATCCCATAGGAGCAATATTGCCAGAACCATTCTACTTTACCTTGACAGAAAACAGGGAGCCTTGATTAACAATTTTAGGGTTCATTCTTAGATCCATGGGAATATGCAACAATTAATTCAGTATAATCCATGACAAAACACTGAACATAGCAGAAGGCTGTCCTTGTCAGCCAGACTGTTTAAATATGTGGGCTTTTAATTAGGTCAAAACAGCACCACTTTCAACAATAGTTGCTGTTATGTACATTCAGCCTGCTTAAAATGCCAACTGTAAAGATGAAACAATCAATGTTCTGGTCTTACCTTGAAGAACCAAGCCTGATTTCTCAATGGTGTAGAAAAAAGCAGAGAATGGAGCAACAGGGGATTTAGCAACCAGGAGCTGCAAAACAAACAACTAATACGTTAGTACACATGCCTATGACACACTGATCACAGCTCAAATCCATAGAATAATCTCACTGGATTTAAATTCCAGAAGTGGTAAAGCATACTGCAGAAACTGCAAGGTAATTATTGATCTAGCCCTGTCACTTATAGATAGTTGAAGTCATGCTGCAATTTTAAAAAGATCCACAGTTCCTAACAAAACACCATCATGAAAGCACCAGGCTTTGCTTGTCTTATTGGCATCCCGTTAAGCCTAATCACTCCTGTTGGTTCAAGGTAGCTGCACTCAGATAGGAGACGATTTTGAGCAAAACTGCAACCACGTAATGCAATTTTAATCACTATTAGCTGTTCCATGGATGCTTGTCCTTGGCTTCTCCAAGAATTCCACCCGCCATCTTCCTCATGCCCCTGGAAGCAGCATGGGTTATCCATGGGTCACCACATTGAGGACAGGAACATGCCATTGCAATTATCTGGATGTCCTCTTTTACAAAAGGGCTAACAACCAAGTCAAGCTTTATTCAAGGATCCTGTCCTCGGAGTTTCCAAATAGGAACTGAAATTCCCTCTGGGCATTTAGTGTGATTGAATTTAGTTCAGCATTCAAGTGTGCTGGCCCTCCATGGTCAGGCCAGAAATACCACAAGTTCTCTAGTTCCACTATGGAGGAACTGCCCTCTATGGACAAGGAGCTGCAGCAGAGCTCTGAAAAAAAAGAAATGGGCTTGTTGGCCTGACAAGGGATGTGGGATCTGCAGTGCCAGTCGAACTCCTACTTTACTACCTGACTGTTTGATTCCTGCCAATTGCTGAGAACTGCTCCCTCATAGCCTGCCTCAAAACAACCTCCATTGAGTCACCTATGTGAAAGTGACATTTTCATGACAGATTCAATAAGCTCTGCCCAGAGTGCGATCAGCACAAGCAGTGATCTAGTGGTCACCATGTGGGCCCTGCAGAAGGCAGCCCAGAGCTGCTCAGCAAAGCCTGAACACCTTTCTCTGCTCACCTCCTCAACAGCTGGAAAAGGCCAGGAACTGGAAAAGCGCCCTGCACCCTGGAAGAGCCTTCCCACCCTCGCAGCCCCTGAGGACAAGGTTTGGGCGGGTGGCTCCCCCTCAGCCCACCATGATCCTCTGAGGGGCTCTGCTCCGAGCACAGTAATGCGCCTGAGCCGTGACTGCTGAGGACACACAGCAGGTCGGCCGACCTCCATGTACTGATTCCACCTGACTAGGCCACAAGGCCTGTCTACCAGCCTGCTATGGAACCATCCCGCACCTCCGTGCCTTAATTGCCAAAGCCCTGCCAGATACTACATCCTCTCAGCCCAAGGCAAGGACCCCTCTGTCACATACATCCAAATAGAGGTTTCTTAGAACTACAGACAGTAACAACCTCATCTTTAGAAATGCGGGGCACCAATAGGTCCCGCAAATTTCAAACGGAGTAAAAATACCCCATTATTTCCAAAGGTCATGCCCTATTTTTGCCAAATATTCAAGCAGTTGTAAGGGTCACTGCATACGAATTTCGGTTGGTGGTGCCTAACTATCAGCAGAAAAATAGTGAGCAGGTTTTATAAAAGCCAAGAGAGACTACAGAAAAATGAGGAAGGTCATGCTCACCAAGACTGCTCATATTTCACTGAAAAGTCAGACCATATTGAATCACTTCATAGATATACAGAACCAGGACATTTATTCCTAGGTGTAACATTAACAATATCAACCACCAGAAGTTGGAGCTCTGCAGTGTCCTTAGGTAACCAGAGGATTTGGCAGCAAATTCTCCTGAAAAACCAAGGCTTGTGAGACTTTCCTGTAGCACTTGAAATGCTAAGGGTATCTCTGTAGTAGTAGGTTTCATTTGGATTCGTATGTAGTCTGCAGACAGGATCATACCTAGATGGCCTTGCCACTCCTTTTCATCTGATCCTAGTACAGGCTGAAGAAACCAAATCCTCACAGCTGATTCTTCAAATAAAACCACTCTTGCCCACGTGTACCCCTAGCGAGCTAACATTTTTATGGTTTTCAGAATTTAAACCAAACAGTCTCCCTTCTTCTTCAGGTCATTAAAAGAAAAAAGGCAGGCACATAAAGATCACAAAATAGAGCCAGAGAACATCAGACCAGTGCAAATGTCAATGTTTTCCTTTCAGTCATATGAAGCTGGCAAAACCACCTCAGGATGCGACACAACCTTTGCAAGCTACTCCAAACAGGAAAACTGCCACGCTAGCACTTTCCCCTCTTTCACATTAATTACTGTTCTCACTGGAACGAACTCCTGGAGAAAGGAGAGGCACTTCACATCCCAAGTCTGTTGACGCACCTTGACAAAACCCAAATTCCCCTGCCCATCATTATGCCCCAAGCCAGCACTTCCTACTGACACGGCAGGAGGGGGACCCTGCTGAGGGACCGCAGAGTGCTTCGCACACCCCCTCAGTTCCAAGAACACGAGGGAGAGGATGGGGTGGAAAAACTGTGCAAGCGCTCAGCTACAGAGTCTCACACAACAGCTGAATGTTTAATTGGAAAGGCCCAAAGTGAAACAGTTACAAATCTGATGTCTAAGGTCAAATTTTTGGCATTCTGTGCAGTACTATCCACATAAATACTAAGCTATATATGCATGCGTGTTCGGCACAGTTGTACGTGCAAATGGATAGACATGCAAATAACTCTATGTACATTCTATTACTGCATTTTTATGCAGTTACAATATGTGCATAACTAAGTATAGCAATGAAAAAATATAATAAATCACATCCTTTCAGCAGCACATCACAAGGCCCCTCTGAAAGGCTGTTGCTGCACAGTTACTCTGAGTCTCAGAATAGCTTCCATTTTAGTGAAATGGGAACAGTTCAGAGTATTCAAAGGTATTGCTTTATTTTGAGTGTTTGCTTCCTGAGAAAAATAACCTTTAAAGTATGATTGTATATTTCATAACCAGATAGAGTACACAGAATACTTTTATAATACCAAACTCTATATCAACATAACTTAAAAAAAATAAAAATGAAGTAAATACATATTTAGATTTCTGTTTCAACCAAAGAGAAAAAAATGTAAGAGGTCATTGCAAACCATCTTCTGGCTGGAACAGCCAACACGAGAGTAGGTTCTTACGTATACACAAGGAAGTTATAAAACATGGAAGGAAATACATATCAAAAATCAAAGAAAATTATGTTTTGAGGACCAAGAAGTAGAAGTGTATAGATCAAGGATTAACAAAAATCAAGGTAATGTAATGTTGATCCTGGAAAGATTATTAAAAATATCAAAAAGGAAATAAAAATTGGAGTTTATATATATATAAATATATATATGAGTGCTCATCTCAGAGGCTACTACAGAAAAATTAATGAATTTTATGAATTGCTGAATGAATCTAACAAAAATGAAGGCTGACTGCTGTCTACGCGTGTAAAGTGAAGGGGGAGATGGCAAACAAGCAAACGGAGGAAGAAGAAAGAGAAGAGGTTCTCAAACTGACAACACTGGCACAAGAACAAACATGCAGCCACAAAGCTGCACTGGCTAGAAATTCTGAAGTTTATAACCACCAGTAAAGTGAGATTCTGGAAGAGCCTTCAACTCAAAGAGGTAAGGCTAAAAAAATATCTTGGTTTTTAGGATTTAGATTAAAATATTTATGAAAGAGACACAGAGCAGTGCCTGGGATGCACTCCATGACCTATGAAGTCTCTTCAACTCCTATGGGTATCCTGAGAAGCATCAAAGCCCTGCCAACTCGTCTTTGATGCTGACAGAACTGACAGAGTTGGAATAATACATACTAACAATGTCCCGTGATGGTCCATAAGCAACTAAGGGTCTCTGTGGTCAATAAACCAAGAACAAGTTGCTGGTTTTCAAATACAGAATTTATAATTTAAAGTCTTCTCATCTCTATCTTCCGGTGAGCATCTACTCCTCTCCCTAAGATTCCAAGCAGCCACTTGAGGATGTGGAGAACACAAGGGGTCTTCCAGGATAAACTCAGAAGCAGACAGCTCAGGCAGAACAGGCATTTCTAAAACTGACATATATTTATCTCTATGTCTTCGTCCAATTCTAAATCACTCCTGGCCAAAAACTGGAGAGAGAACAGAAAGGTTTACTATCTGAACCTGGATCTGAATCAGAATTCTTATTAACAAGCTGAAACAGAAACCTCTTTCCACAATCTTCCTTTCCCAAAGTTAAGATAAAGAACCTACATTTTCAGTCCAACATAAAAGATTTCCTTGGTTCTTTTTTCACGTCACGAAAAGAAAGGAAAATACAACTCCACTAATGTTCTTAACATATGTAAAGGAATTGCTTTGTTTCCTAACAAGATAAATCAAAGACACACCTTTTATGGTAAGCCATATTTAGTCAAGGAATCAAAGATGAAATCCAGGCCTCACCAGAATTTTTTTTCCTACTGACACTTAAGGGCAGTCAAAGTTGCACCAGAGGAGGACATATTTTGATATGAGTAAACAGTAATGGTAAATAATAGTCTGAAGAAGTCAGCAGATTACAAAAATGATTTTTTTGAATGGTGAAAAGAGAAACAGAAAAATGATGAAACAGTACTGAGTCTTCCTAATTTATCCAATCCACGATGCTTCTGGAATGCAGTCCATGAACTACCCATGAGCTTTTGGAGTGGAATTTAAAATCCAGATGCAGTTACTCTTACGCTGCTGTCCTACTGAAGTGTGAATGATAGAGGTGGACAAGAAAAGTAAAATCAAAGCTATTTTAAGTTTTGCAAAGTCCTATCTTTATAAAATGGTCAATCTTACTTTCCTTCCTTTCTAGCATCACATTTCCCTGTCAGGAGGGTTGTAATAATTATATATTATTTGACAACAATGTAGAATAAACATTAAACAACGAAAAAATTATTTCTGCCATGAGGTACCTTAACAACACAAAGGTACTGTGGAAAAGGAAATATATCACCTTGATGAAAAGTGAATAGAAACTGGATAGAGGCCATTAGATTAGATAAAGGAAGATAAATGGCAGACAAGCAGAGCAGTTGAGAAACAAAAGGCTTAGAGAGAATTAATGATGACAGCAGAAAAATTGTACATTAAAGTTTGCTTTTTAATTAGGGAAAGCATTTTTATTAATAAAGTTTATTGTTTATAAGCTTTATGGAAGAGATGAATCACAGAAATTGATTGCAGAGGCCCAGCAGAAAATGCTAATTATTGGGACAACGTTCCCTGTCAATAGCAACAAAAGTGATGAATTGAAAAATGTATTGGATGGACTTTCAGATGTAGTCTGATAATCAGAAATCAAGCTACTGTCCTACCAAAAAAAAAGTTAAGATGACAAAGGGGACAGAGTCTTATATCAAATTAGTTATCCAAATGCCAGGATGATAAACTACCAAACAGTGAAATAACAAGATACTTTCACTGAGCTAAAGCTCTCACACGGTAAAAAACCATATGATTTCATAATGAAAAACTAACTATTTTGACAAAAGTAATGGCCAAAGATATTTCAATGAAATGTTTGAGAAAATCAGTTTTATTAACATTTAATACATCATTTTGGTTTAGACTGGAAAGACATCCAGTTTCTTCCCCATTTTTTTACTGAGACCATTACAAGAATTGCTTCTTCGCAATTCCTCAATGACTGAGGAACATGAGTCATCATGAGAAATCATTCAAAGCCTCTTTTAAAGTATGTCAGTTTCTTCTTATCAGTGAACTTAAACCTTTTAATTCGGTTCTGTGTTAAGTTTTTCCTTAGATTTCCTTCTCTACTAGACTTACCTTATCTCATCTTTTGTACTGACAAAAGGAATATACGTGCACCGAGGATCGAATAAAGTAACAAAACCACATTTCCGGCCAGCATATTTTGGAATTCAGGTCTACTGATGAATTACCACATATGTGAGATTTGTGAAAAGAGTCTGGTTCTCACTACACTTGCTGCCCTTAGTGTAACAAGGCTGGCTTGCTGGGTTTTTTGCTAATTCATTTCGTTGCACTACTGCAGTAAACAACTGCTGCATTTCAGAACTCCTTCAGTTGCACCATCTTTGCATGGAGAATGCTGAGAATTGAGAAGGTAAATCCACACCATTGACAGTGTCATTCAACAGGGAAAAGACTATCTCTCAGGGTTCGGTTAGACTCACACACTAATAAAATCAGTGCTAAGCTAAACAAATCTTTCCCCTAATTGTGCCAAATTGTCTGGGTGGACAATCTTTAAGCCAGAATTTCCCTTCTTATTGTAGATTAGAAGGGTTGTTTTTTCAGCTGCAACAGAGCCCAGGAAAAAGCCAGTAAGGAAAACAACAAAGTTGATTTTGCATCAGATATCCCAGCAGACCTCGTAACTGTTTTTTCTGCCCTCCCTTCTGGTTCTTCTTGCCCTATGTGCAGGAATTTGATATATTCTGGAAACGAAAGCAGCAGTCCTTATTCTGCAGATCATTTACTTTTGAGCAGGACCTGTGACCCAGTTCCCAGGGACAGCTCTCATTCCCAGTCTCACAGGTCATGCTGCCTCCAGCCCACCAGAAAGGTGCTCAAGGAGTTCCCTAACAAGCCCCAACGCCACCATGGCACCAAGGTGTCACTACTACACTAGTTGTTCCCTGCTCGCCCTTTATGTAGAAGTATTCTTCAGTGCAATGAGATGGTTCTTTAGAAGGCAGGAGAAAAAATGGTTGTGTTTTCTGCCAAGCCTCACCAAACACTAGTGCTTGTTAGACCCTGGATCTCTCCAACTCTTCAGTCTCTCATGGGCTCCAATTTTCTTTGGGAGAAAATTGCTCCTTGTTGCAGAACCAAAAAGTGAGATATTTCCAGTGTTCTAGTGAAAAAAACGTAGTTTAGGTATTCTGCAATCATTCACTTAGCTCTTAGGATATAACCATAAACAATTTACTGATCTCCTACTGCAAATAATTCTTGGGAAACAATATTTTGCTTTTTATGTTTAATTTGTAGATTTCAAAAAAGCTTTACAAGAGTGGAGAAAAAACATCCCCATTATGCATTTGGGGAAATTGAAGTTCACAAATTAAATACATTCCTACAGACTGACATCAGTACAGCTGATATCAGTACCAAAATCTAAATAAGATGCTATCAAATCACATTGCCTTCACAAACACATCACTGTAGAGCTTGTTTGACTTTATCAGGGACTTGTGTTTTCTTATGTAAATGATTATACACTGCTTTGTATATTCCTCCAAACCCCGTTTCAAGGAAAAACTTTCCACACACAGATTCTTTCAAGAAGAAAGCTTAACCACCCCAGCAGTACTGTCTGCACTTGTATGCAGGCTGGGAATAAAGAGGAAAAACAGACAGGTTGAGATATATGCAGTCATCCTCCAGCCCTCCTAATGATTGACCCCACACATAGATTCTCCCTGTTAAAAAGAAACTTGGTGGATTGACGCAGGGAAAGATTAACATGTCTTGAACACTAGAGACCAAACAATGAGAGATGGGACTACAAACATGGACCAGTACTGGAAGTAGATGTGGAGTCCCTAGCCCTTTTGTACACATTAAGAAATAAACAAAATATCACAATTCAGATTAACATGATTTCTTAGGAAAATATCATTTAATTCGTGCCTCGCACAGCACCTGAGAGAGGTAGTTCCCTGAAGTCCACTTTTTGGAAAAGGTTTTTGTCAAGGCCAGGTTAAGGGGCCACAACCCAATAAAACTCTTTATAGAGCAATTTAAATGGATTGTATCTCTCCTTCCCCCACAAGAAAATCCTGTCCAGAGGAAACTGTTTAGGAATGAGTTTCCTTTCTACTACTTTATAGAAAAGCAACAATGGCAGCTAGAGACACTTTATGAGAGGCATTCTATAAATCCAAACCAATTAGTGCAGAAAAGTAGGCAAGCAGAGTTTGTTTGTACATCCTAAAAATGTCCATTAGCACACATCTGGAAACAACAGCAAAAGGAGCAGACTCAAAAGGCAGCTGACCATCCTGCTGTTGTCTTCCCTCCCCCAAAATGTAGCAGCACATCTGTTTGCTTACTTTTAGTGCAATGCATACAAATTCCATATATTAATAAACATTGCTAGGACTGCAAGGCCAAGAAGTTCCTGTCTGTCATCTTAAGAGAAAGTGAGGGAGTGAGAAATGCAGATGCATTTAAGACAGTTTTGCAAGGGAAACAAGAATTACGGACACTGATTTGAGTAAGAAAATTAAGGAAGGAAAAGCCTTCAAAAACCCAAGGGAAGAAATGAGACAGATTCAGCATGGGATAAAGAATTCAAAGACATTTCAATCCTGAAATACCAGCATGACACATATTAACAAATGTAAACTAATATCAAAGAGTTCAAGCCTTCTCAGCCAAATTCTGACAGATTATCTTTGATTTTAAGAGTCAGTACTTGTGGGAAGCAGAGATTCTGAATTTTTTAAAACAAATCTTTAGATTTGTTTTAGATCTTTAGATCATGAACCTATGCAATATTAGCCAAAATTCAGTTAAATAACTTCTTGTCTGTTTCTTTTATCCCAGCATTACCTTTTAGGGTAAGGTCCTATGTTCTTTTGGGTAAACCTATGCAGATAACTCACCTTTCCTCCACTCTGACCTCAGAAGTGATTAATATTAGTTGATTTTACATCACTTTATTTTTTATGTGAAATTATTTAGGATGCTTATATCTTTAAGCTCTGACTTATTTATGCTAAGCACATGCTACTGATTTAACCACCAATAATTTATTTATTATGTGACACAATGATCCTAAAGATGTACCAAGAATGCCCTACATGACCTTAAGGATGGGCGTTAGCGGTCTTACCCATGGTGAAACAGAAATATGTGATAATTTAAGAATAAAGTAAGGAAACAGGGCTGCTGATTACTCATCCAGTGTCAAGACAAGAAGTGCACATGAGATAAGAGTATTTTATACTACTTTTGAGTAGCCTTTTCTGAATCAGCCATTTCATCCCAGGCAGGCCTGGTGTTCTGGCTGTACCCTTTATCATCATCAGAGGCCACAACAGTAGTCAGTGACTGGACTATCTTTGTGCAGCCACAAATTCTTCTCCAAGCAGAGGACAACTGAATTGCTTAGGTAGCAGAGAGATGGACAGATGCCTGAAAAGGAAGCTGAGAGAAATGGAGATTCTGCTTTGGAACACCAGACACAGTAGGGCATTTGAGAGACAGTACCAGTGTTCAAGCTCCAAATTCTCAATGTCTTAATGATGACAGTAGATACTCTCAATGGCTATGGACAAAACAGAACTTTCTACAACAGAAAAAAAAAAAGAAAAAAAAAAGGCTCTCAGAGCAGTTTGTTAGTGCAGCTCTTCCTATAGTAATGAATAACAGTCACAGGCAATGACTCCAATAAAAATAAACCATCATTGCACGCACATGTGGCTAGGCTTACTCCCAGAGGAGACATTCAATACTTGCAAAGGAAAGAAATGGAAGGAAAACAAACAAAAGGAGGAGATATAAATGAAAACCCAGAATCTTTTAAGAACAGAGGAGAAACAGGGGAGTGGACAAGTCCAGGAAAGAAGACGGTCTCCAAATCTCAAGTCCTGTTATACCCGGCTGGCTTCAGATCTTGCTTCTGAAGAGCAGTACGTATATAAAGGACTTTCTCAGAGTGCCTGATGCCAGGACCTGTGAATCAGGATTCATGAGTTGTCTTCCTATCTTTGCCACTGTTTTATTGAGGAATTATATGAAAATCATGGAGCATTCCTTTGCTTCAGTCCCAAATCAGGCACACAGACAGGTATCTATAACAACTCCACTGTACTAATTTTCTGCCAGGTGGGCACAGGTCCAGAGATACCCCACTTTTCCCTACCCAGAGGGGCAGAGCAGAAGGATGAATAAGCAACAGCTCTGTTATCTGTTTTCTCAAATATTCAGTGGAGTCAATTCCTTCCCCTCTCATAAAACCAAAACAAAGGCACGTGTTTTGGCTGTGTCTATCCAGGCAGTTGCTAGCAACAGATGACCAGTCTGCAAATTGTTCCAATCCTTGTGGTGTGAAATCCAAACACTGGATTTCAAGTGAGAGAGCTCAGCACGTAATATGTACTCCCATTACGACGTGATTTTAGCTTCAGGCACTATAATGAGGAGCTCTGAAGATTCTTGGACTGAGTAAACATAACTTCAGTGGAAGGAAACCATCAAAACCTCAAATGACTATCAAAGACAATCAGAGACAACAAAAGCAAAACTTTCCAAGGTGAACTGCTCCAGAGCAACGACTGTCCTGAATGCAATAGGCCAAATCTAACAGAACGCTGCTTTTTCCCAGCTGTCCTCTCCCATATTGCAAGCAGACCCCTGAACCTTCTAACCCAGAGTGCCTTTTCCTGCTTGTTGTACGTAACTTAACAGTAACTTCAGTGGCAGGGCACTACACTGCCCAGGCAAACATGGGGTGACTTCCAAGTTTGAATTGGAAAGGAATATGCAATCCCAGATGTTTATCCAAATCGTGTCTGAACTGCAGCAACCTGGCCAGGGAACTGCACAAAAACAGGCTGCCTCCAGTATACTTCTACTTAAGCCAGACTTCGGGTGCAAGTTCTCCAGCATGAAATATGGGGTATGCAGGCTCAGTTGGCTCCCTCCTGCTCATGTAACACCCGTTCCTGTGAAATTCCTCTTCCCAGAAGCGCTTTCTGTCTCCCTGCCATGTGCCTTATTCCCTGCTTTGTAAATTGAATTTTGTTGTCTTTTCTGTTTCCGAGTCTCTCCTGACTTTCCCAGTGGAGACTCCTCCAGAGGCCAGGAAACTTCACAAGAGCTTGGCCATGATGATTTCCTATGCTATAACACTTCTGAGGCCCAAAGGTCTGGTAATTGTCCAATGTGAAGGGTAATTCAGGAGAAAATCCTTGTAGCTTTTACTAAGCGGGAAAGCAGCCAGCCAGCCGGCATGTCCTAGTTACCACAACGAAATGGTACTGAGAAATAGATGTCAGATATGGTGCTGTGGCTGCACAGCATAGTTGGGCATAAACACAGGCTCCTAGGGGAATTCTCCTGTGTGGCAGCTTGTGGTCACTCATCAGACTTATGGCACACTGGTACTGAGAACAGAAAATAAAGTTTACGTAGCTTTTCAGAGCCTTCCATACTCCTCCATTTGATTTTGATTCTGGAAATAGGAAAAGGGCTGAGGGATACAGTTCTTATTTATGATACATGTTGGAACACTGCCTCATCCTCAGGATGATGCGTCCTGAATTGGGAAGGACTCCTAAGGGAGTACCAGTACAATAGCACTACAGCAGTTCCCAGAATATATGGCTGCTTCCACCCAACCTGCCAGACTGGCCTGGGAGAGATGGGACTGGCAGGGAGGACTGCGTGGAAGCCCAGCAGCTGTGCACTTTCTCCTCCACAGACCCCCGCACTCAGAGACACTGCTGTCTCCTCTGCCTACGATGCTGCAGAGGTAGGGATCCAAACAGCATCCACTCTCCTCACTCGATGGAGTAGATCAGCTTGGTGCATTTCACCAGTACAACATAAGGAATATGCATTGCTATCATGATTTATTACTTTTATTATTCTTCAGATCTCTATGAACCTTCTTTATGACAGATTTAGCAATGCATTTATCTTCTACAGATAATAAAGTATCTGCTGCAAATTCAACCCTGATGCTTGATTCTAACGTGTCTCAAATCTTAATTTAGCCAATCTTCATTGCTTCTTCCAGTTTCTTTTGGCTTTCTGAATGAGAGAAAGCTCAACACTATTGTTTTTAAATTGAGATAAAATTAATCCATTGTAAAAAGAGCATCACAAATGTGATCTCCCTATCCTGCATTCATCGTTTTTGGACATTGGTAAAATCAACACTGCCCTTCCTTGATGTAAAGGCAAAATCCTAAATCCCCAGACTTAGGCTGAAAAAACCGGGATGCAATCAAGTCCTAGACCACAGCATAAATGTTTTTCACCCACACTAGTGTCTGCGAAATGCTTTTGCCATGAAACAAACAAAAGCTCTTTCCAACTTCTGTTGTGTGTTCATTTTGTTTTGTTCCTAAAAGTAAAGTCCCTTGAGACAAGCTAACACAACACTGCTAAATTCACAGGCAAGAGAGAGCAATATTATCTTACGTAAAGCCTCAGTGGAGTGTATTTTAGAGTCCACTGGGCACAACATAACAAGGACAAGAAAAGAAAAAAAAAAAAAAGATGTCAGATAATGTGCGGTAGTACATACAGATGCAACACCTACACCTTTGGAGTACCCTCATGCTTTGCGGGTGTTGAGAAAAGGTGATAGATTTAATTTAAAATTTAGTATCAATCTTTCTACAAGACTAGCAACAGCTTTACTAGTAGAAATTTTACCAAGGAAGGGAAAAACAATGTGTTCAAAGACAGCTTAATGGCCTTATAAACATCATCTGTATAGCTGAGTGCACAAATGTTGAATAAGAGAGTCCTGGAAAAACTTTTCCCTAACAAACATGAGATGTTTCAGGAGGTTTCATTTGCATTTCAAGGGTAGTGGATCCCACCAACCCCCACCAGGGGAAGGCAAACACGCTTGTTCCAGTGCACGGCATAGGTGCGCTCAAGGCTGGACAGCCCTTTAGGACCTGAAATGTTGCTTTATAACCCATCACAGCTGGAATTTGTGGTGACACTATGCCCCAAATAACCACCAGCAGGTTAATAAGCCTTTTTATGTCGGAGAAGAAACAGAAGCGTAGATCAGACGTAACGGTCATTCTTTTCACAAAGTTACTGGGAGCAGCATTTACGGCTCTGAGATATCCTCTTGAACAGGGATTGTGCTTAAGAAATTCAGGTTGGTCTACGTGTACTAGGGATCTTAACTACACGGGAACTTTTGAAAACTTATTTTGTTATGTTCAAAGGACAAAACTACATCCATAGCAAACAAAATGCACAACTGTAGGAAAAAAATTGATGAAAAAAATCTCTCAACCTCTTCTTTCCTGCAATTGCATCCAAACAGCAACCTTCATTACATTTCTTACAGGAAGCTGTTTAGCTTTTTTTTTTCTTGATACTTAATACCAACTTATTTAGATGAGTAAAAACTTCTTGATTTTTTTCCATGCTAATTTACCCTGGTGTATTTTTTTCCTTTTCAGCTAGTTCAGTTATTTCAAACAATGATTGAGATGGCCGTTATAAGACCACAAGTAAAAAGTAAGACAAAAGGTAAAAAAAAAAAGGAGAAAAACTTAGTTTCCTCATGTTTTTGATATGAGATGTACCACATTAAGCTGGAAACATAACACAAGAGGGAATTAGGTGACTTTCTATCTGCAGCTTGAGATGAATACAAGTACAGAGATTTATATTATTATTAGATAGATAAATAAATAGTGACAATAAGAACTTCACTGGCATACAGCAAAGAACAGACAATTTGGACCAGAAACATTAATTTGCTGAGTAAAAGGACAGTGCTGGCCCAGGCTTAATAAGGCTTTATTGTCTGAGACTCCGAGCCAAGCCTCCTGAACCACCATCAGATCTCTACAAGGTCAGCTCAGGTGTCTTTGGAACCTAAACCCCATAGTTTCCAGTTCAGTGCTGTGGAGCATGAGAATACCCTGAACTGCAGAGACATCTGCACAGCCAAATTAAGTCAAATGGCAGAAAAAGACAAGGTTGATTTTTTACCTTGACTAGTGCAAGTACTTCTGCCAGAAACTCAGGGCTCACCTGTAGTGACTGATATGGGAGAGACCATCACTGTCACTGTGATTCAAATGTAAAAGGGCCTTGCAAACCCAAGATAAATCAAACGAGCTTTTGGTCGCTGTCTCAACCCTCCGAGTGCCCCACATTGGGTGCCAAAAAGGACTGTCACGGTTTGGCCTCGGCGGCAACAAAAGCGCCACGTGGCAGCCTCTTGGCTCCGCCCCCCAGCGGCGGGGAGAGGATGAGAAAGAAAAGGCAGACCCGTGGGTTGAGACAAAAACTGTTTCCCAGAGCAGCAGGGATTGCAGGGAAACAGCAACACAGACGGAGGAGACAAACATGAGCACATACCGGACCGCACCCCGCCGACCCGACCCGACCCGACCGCCACCGACGCCGCTGAGAGGCGCTCCGGCGCCGCCCGCCCATATATACGCCTACGCCGTGACGTCACCACGTCCACTTCCGGCTGTGGCCCCTCCCCTCCCCGGCCGGCTCCCTGCTGCCCCTGGGCCTGGCGCACATGGGGTGGGATGGCTGTGCCGGAGAGAGACAGGGGAGAATCAACCCCGGCCCTGCTGGAAACCAGGACAATGAGACAGGGGCATTTATTGACAAGTGACTTGTTTTGTTCTTTCCGATTTAGTGTTGCTTCAACATGAAAACTCAGGGAAGCAGCCATTCATTAACCAAGCTTCACTTTACACTGCTTCCTACCAGTATCTGAAAAGCTGAAGTTATCCATCAATCACAAGCATGTCAAAAACACTGAACTTCAACGTGGATTGAGAATTTTACCCTTTTCTGTTAACATGTATCTAGAGGACATACTTCTCCCTAATTAAAGTACAGCATAAGTACTACATGTCAGAGCTGGAAGCAGGATAGCTCAGTAGCTATTTATATTGCCTTTTACCTTTTAGCCACAAGTATCTTCCAATGTTTCCACAATGTGGGTATAACTCACTACCACCTCTTGGACACATCCTTGGCATTCCTGATAGAGCAGATGTCATAAAATCCCATCGTATTTTACCAACAGTCACAACAATCTGTCCAGGGCATTGTAATATTGTGAAAATTCTATATTTTATTATCTTCTTGATGCTTTATTATGGGTAGATGTAATTAAAATTGGCCAGGCAGCTCCCAACAGGTCACCAGCACTGCACACTATCTAAACCCCCTCCACTTTAAGGCACAACCCATCTCAGGCAGTGGTAAGTCAAAACTGGTTTTATTCCTTAACCTAAGTCAGTAGTTTGTATTCAGTTTCTAAGCAGTTAAGAGGGTTTCTTCTTTTTCAGCCTGTTTTTAGATCACAGCTAAGGGCACTGATACCATAGACAGGAATTACAGAGATCAAAGATCAGAAAGTCTATGTAGAGCAAACCCCTCTAGATTAACTGATGCTACCCAGGGTAGATACACTGATAAGGCTGAACTGAAGAAAACACATTGTTTTCTGTACAGCAGTTTTTGAACGCCACTCACTGGCTGTCATTCTCCTGTTCTGTCAATTTAGAACAGTTCAGTGACACTAGATTCATAAAACAAGCAAAAATTCAAGTTCAAAGCACACAGATATACAAACTCCTGAGACTATCCCTTAGTATGTTTAGAGCATCATAAAAGTTGTAATGCCTGAACATGGGAATCATGTCTGATCGTGACCTTTTCATGTAAGATATGTCAACATGTTGAAATTTGACTGCTTTTAAAACTTTATCTGAGGTGTAACTTTTACCAATGACAGCTCAAACTTGCTGCTATGTCAATAAATATATTCTGTCTAGCACAGACCTTACCTGGGGAGGAAGTAAGAAAGAGAAGAAAGGAGAAGAAAGCAGCTTGAACACAAATGTCCAAGCAATATACAGTATTCCTCAGTGTCTTTCCACAATGGCACAGACACTTTTCTCTTTCCTAAGAAATACCTTGCCCGATATATTCTAGGATAGCACAGATCCTTCTCATGACTGCATTACACTGCTGAATTAATTTTTCTGTAATAAGCTGAACCACTCCAGTATTAGCTTCACTTTGCGCTTACATGCTTCTCATATAAAGCAGAAACTCATTTGTAATGCCCAATATTATTTTACAGACTCTATTATCAACCTTATATTCCACTATATTTTCACTTCTTAAGGTTGTCCAGTCTCTGCATAATGATATTCTGATCTTTTTCACTATTAAGAATGCCTCCGAGCTCTAAGGATACTATATTCCAAGACAGACTTAGTAGAACTTTTCTGAATAACAACCACTAAAATCTGAGTTAGATATTTTAGTTTGCCTGTTTTCAATTACCAAAGAAAAAAGAAAAAAAATGGGGAGGAAAAACAAAAAAAAAGAGAATCTAGCAGAAGACAAGAGGCAGAGGGATTTGCCAAGGCATTCCAAGGATAAACAACTTCGGTCATTGCCGTGTTGATGTTAGGAGCAATGACACTTCAGATATTGATGAGAGAATCTGCCTTAGGTTGATTCCACTCTATTTTAAGGAGAAAAGTCACACAGAAGTCCACTCAAAATCAGAAAAGTGATTCTGTATAAACAGGACAGGAATTTGTGTTCATTCCCTCTCTGCAAAGGGGCTTAGAACTTACAAACAGAGCATTCTTCATACAATTCGGATCAGAGCCTGAAAGTCATATCTGATTCTTTCTCTCTCCCATTTTTATGTTTTTTTGAGTGAACTGCAAACACAGTGTTTGTAAAGGGTGTTGGATTAACAGCATCACAGATTGAAGTTCTCTGTTTATATTCAGAACAGATTTTGTTATAGTAATCTTACCCCTCCTCTCCTGACCTTTAAATGGCTCCCAATAAAGAACAGGAGATACAGTCCTGATTTCTGAGAATTTGCTATCTGATTAACATGAAGGTGCACAATTATCAACTAGACAAAGGCATAAGGACACTTTCCCAGTTATGGAACTAAGAGAAGATATAAAAATTAAAACAATGTCACTGTGACTAAGTAGGTCTCACCAAGGTAACAATCTTTTTTTTCTGTGTTATGTTTGAAAGAGGAAAAAAATAGAGAGTTGATAACACTAGAAATGAAGATGTTGCATTAACCAATATGGAAGACAAGAGTCTGGACACGCTCTTTAATCTTCTAAAAATTTAAGTGGTAGCCTCTCACTCTGTTAGGAACTTGCAACTTGGAACAGTTCTGATGTCTGCAAAGAGGAGTGACATAGGAATACAAGGTGACTTCTAGAGCTGAGGCTTAGAAAAATCCACTATGGTATCAACAGAAACTGAAAACAAGGAAGCAGGGAGGGAGTTTTGCCATAATGCTCAAGCCACAGTCTAAGTTTCATTAACCTTTTGTTAATTGTGAACATTGATGAAGAAAAGTTTATGGCATGCAAGGGATTGAGATTCAAGAGAGGAGTCTGTGACCACAGTTAAAACCAGTTCAGCGGGTGAGTTAATCTACAGAGAAAACTGGAGGGGGAAGCAGGAGCATCTTCACAGGTAAAAAACTACATACTACAAGGAGGTATGAAGACTTCCTAAGTGCCTGAAACAGAGACACTAAAGGCTGAGCAAGATCACACAAGTGGCAGTGAGGAGATGCCAGCTCTGGTCCCAGCTGCAAAGGCCAGTTACTAATTTATGACTCAATTCCCTCATTTATGAGCACCTGGCGTGAGCGTTGCAGGGATCGGTCAGCAAATGCTTGCATAGTAACTTGAAAATATGAGATACTATGAGATGGGTAACTCATAACGGGTGTAGCTTAGAAGTAGCCAGAGAGGAGTCTCCTCTGAGAGCTGAGTGATCCCCCAAAGAAATCTAACAGAAAGAACCCAGCTCTGCCACCAACCCTGGCAGGAAGGCTCAGTATGACTGAGTTTGCCTCTGCCTCAGAGATGCTCCTGCTCCACTCTTTAGGGTGCTTTGAACTACAGGTCTATGAGTTTGAAGTTTGCGCAGCTGCTGCTATATTTTGTCGATCTGACATGAGAATAATCTTAATTAAGAAAACCTGCAGTGCTTAATAAAAAAAGGACAGAGAAAAACTATTTAAAGGTTTTCTTCTTTTCCATTTTCTCTAGGGTCCTTTCATTTCTATTTAGATTCTTAGATAGCAAATTGATCAGTGTTATATAAGCACCTGAGTAAATGAATTCTTGCTCAAGAATGATGGAAACATTTTTCTCTATATAAAAGTGTCCTGTTAAGAGCAGAGGGCCATAAATCCAGTCCCATTTAGTGCAGACAGGGCAATGTTTATATTGTGTGACCAATCCCCCACAAGTCCATTAAGAAGGAAGCTCACTGCAGACACGATCAAACACACAAGCCAGGAAAGTAAGTGACCCAGTGATGTTTGAGCTCCAAATACATGTTAACGAACCTTCTCTATTTTTACGTCATCCTTTCATTTGGCACTTTTGCTGGATTAAGTCAGTATCATACTGTGTTGATAATCATCTGTTTATGCTACAGTTGTGCACTGTGTCCAGTTTCATCCTGTTCACATGCAACTCAAGTTCATACTGTTTGTGCTCGTATATGATCTATAGATAAGCAAAAGATTTCTGTCATAAGGGTTATCAGTCTAGAGCCTTCTTAATCAGAAAAAAAACATAAGCATCTTATTTATGTATTTTAAAGGATGTGGTATGTACACACGCGTGGAAATCCGAGGCCATAACAATCTCTCATTGTGTCTTTATTCAAAATATTCAAATCATATCAGAGATGAGGCAGAAATCTCTAAAGTAAACTGTGTATCCAAAAAACCCCCCACCATTTCTTTAAAAGGAGGGGCTTTGCAGAATTCAGATATGTGCTCCTGCCACCTTTCCAAAGCTATTTCTTCCAAAGCAGCACACTCCTTAATGAGGAACCATAAAAAATTAATCTCACCTGAAAAAAAATCTACTTTCCTGCAAAATTTCCTATCCCTTGCATGACTCCACACCATCACTCTTATTCAAAAAATAACCCAACTATCTCTGTGTTTTCACAGAGCTGATTTTCCATATGATAAACACGTTATGTAACAAGATGGCTTAGAACAGATACAGACTTCACACCACTTCCATTTTAAAATAACCCAATAGCCACATCCCTTTTCTATCGCTCCTTACTGGATCTCATTATCCACTGCCATCTGCAGATTTTCTCACATCTAAACACTTGAAAAAAAAGTTCTGTACTATGTACATACTCTGCATTACTGTACTATGCCCATGATTCATGGAGGATACGGAGACAGGTTTTCACAACATGGATCACAGCTGCTGAATAGCACTTTGTCTTAATACCTCTGCTAAAAACTCAGGAGCAGAGCTGTCTTCTGTTCTTTAGGGTTCGTGGACTCCTTTCTCTGAGCTTTCCCAAATCCTAGCTCAGCAGAGGACAACATAAAGAGCCTGACACATAATGCTGGGTAACGTTCACACATCCTCATTCACTTCCTTTGGCCAGATACTGATTTCACTGCCCAGTTCTCTATGGGCTCTTTCTTGCCCCACCATGTCAAAGACTGAACTAGCTTCTCCTCTGCTCCCACTAAAGTAGGTGAAAAGCTTTTCAACTGCATTTCTCAACATTACTGGCCATCTCCATCTTCCTCATCAGACTCCAAAACTATGCTTAAGACTATTTAAAATATCCTTTTTTTTCCCATTGCTTTTTCTTCTTCTCTATTTGCTTTAGTAGGTAGCTATAACAGTTATAAAGTTAATAGAAGAAACACATCCATGCTGTTTCTATTTTATTTGTATTATTCCCCTTATTCCTTCCATCTCAAGAGTGATTTCAGTGCATGTTCTGTCTAATTACCTTTCATTGGCTCTTCTTTCTTCTCAGCATATGCTACCATCGCACCAAAGTAATCAGAACTCTTCCTGGTATGAGCCTACAATCTTCCATTGTGTTTCAACACATAGAAGTTGGATGCCATTTCCAAACTTCATTACTGTACTTGCTGTCCTCCAGACCAGGAGCAAAATGAGTAAGTGCTAACCCCAGATTTTCGTCCTTCCTGTATGTTTCTGACACAGCCTTCTTGCTTTGTTTGCAATTGTTTTCTTTTCTTCCCTTTTTTATAGGTGAAAACCTCACCTGGTGTTATCTTTAAAATGGGACAGCTAACAGTTACAGAGTCCACATACAGGGAGAGATAAATCTGGTCTCACTTATGCTCTGAAAATATTATGACTGCAACAAGTTACATTATTTCTATTTTTAATATATTTTTTCAATGACTGGTAGAGTTACAGCCAAACATCTGTCCAATTTGAAAGAACTGCTCCACTAAAATTATAACAAATTTAAGACAAAGAATCATAGCAGTTGGCCTTAGCAAGTCACCTAAGCATAAAACTTCATCCCCACTCTTCTGGGCTCTCTCCCAGCCCTTGCCCATGCCAGTGAGTACCATGGTTACTTCACCATCACAATTTTGGAATGCTTATTCAGGGCTTATTCATATGATTCTAAGCAGAGCAAGACAAAACAGCTGGTCTGTAACCAAGGACACAACAAAAGTTATGTCTGGCATTAGTTTGAATGAGAGAAGGGTTTTTTGTTCTGTTTGGTTTTGTCTGTTTGTTTGTTTTTTAAGAATGAGTCACCATATACTTATGCTTTTGGAACACTTTACCTGAAGCAGGAAAATTGCTGCACAACAGCTCACCTGGCACGGCTTGGAAGCTCCAGCCCGTATCTGAATCCTAAAAGCTTTCTTGAGAATACCACAGGAAAACACTGATCTGTTATAAAGTAACACTTCCATGTGCACTTTCCATCTCAGAATTTCAAAACAGTTACAGACACAATACTATGAGTGTCACAAATCCCTTGAAAACTATAAAATAAACCAGGCCCATAGAAGTTGCCATACCAGATCTGGCCAGTTTTTCACTTAATCCAGCACCCTGTCTCCAACAGGCAAGAATAAAATGTTAAAAATAGCATGTCAACATATTAAACCCTACCCTGCTCTCCCCTAAAGACAGCTGAGCACACATGAAAACAGTAACCTTGGAGCCTGCTGACTCCAGTTCAGGAAAGAAGGATAATTATATGCACAGGGGTAACTGAGGAGTCTGACAGTTTCTAGTGCAGCCCAGTTGGTTTTGGCCCAAACTCAAAGGGTCTGCATGTTTATATACGGATTTCAGGAAAACAAATGTCATACTTAACTACTTACAAGAGTGCTTAGGGAGAACCGAGTATCAGTATCCATAAAGATAATAACAAATTCCCATCATGAACCCATTTTTGCCAAACAAGTTCCTTCCCCCGCATTCTCTCAAGCTCTTACGCCACCATGGCACTGTGGAAGTCATGCAGCTCAGTCCCACACCAGCAGTTAAAAGAATCCTATACTGCAGTCGATGAGATGGGTTTGGGTGGCATAAGGAATCTAAATGGAGCCTGGAAACCTCCTTCTGCCCTCCGCCAGTGGCACTGCTTCTGTCCTAGAGGAAACCAAAACCAGAATACTGGCTTCTAGAAGGGGCTAAAAGAGCAAAGTTCACCTGTTTATTCAGAAACCTGTTCCTATCCAAGCAATAAAGCAAATCTAATTGATTTTAAGGCAGGCAGGATGTCCCAGAAATTTCATTACTTTGCTGAATTGGCTGCTGTGTTATTAATGTTCACCAGACATATGGAGAGTGGGGTGGAAAAAGGGATAGTTGGCTGAAAAAATGTCTGCTGGACAAACAAAATGAAGGAATCTTTTACTTAATATATAAAATAATCCCTGTGTAGGGATTCTGTGCTTCATTTCTCTAGGTTTGTTGCATACTCGTTCTGCCACCTGCTGCCCTGGCATTCACCAAGGTTTCAGGAACAGGGATTAGGTCCTGGAGCTTTCCCAGGAACGAATACTGCATGACTAAGAACAAGCATAAATAGTCCCAGTGGCCTGTCCTGTACAGAAGATAAGAAAACTGGTTCTGGAAAACTGTTTGAATCCTTTTTTAGCAATGACGTTATTGCTCCATGTTCCGAAGAATACCACCTTTGGACCTCGTGGCCCAGCGCCTCTCAAGAGGTGCTTCTCTCTTGATGGGCAGGATTTCCCAGGGAGGATTAGCACTCTGGTTCTAACACCATGGAAGTGGGATGTAAGGAAAGTTCCCTCAGACTGTCACCACTGCCCCAGCTCCTCCAGGGAAAGGAGAGAAAGTAAAGCAAGGAGGATCTTCAGGATCTCCAGGAAGTCAGATGACTGAAGAAATAATGAACTGTAGCTTTTGGAAGAAAAAATTCTGTCCACTGTGCAAGTCAGAACAAAATGCAGATTATTCCTTGAGCAGTATTGGCTCTGTAGGGTTACAAATTCTGAAAAGCAAGGAAAAGGTTTTGCACTACTTTTCAGTCAAATCTATGGAACAACTCTGTGCTTTCAGTAATTTCCTGGGGCAGAATTTCACTTTAAAACCAAGACTACACAGATAATCACTTTTTCTTTTTTTTCATACAGTAATATGAGAATTTGCAAAAGTGATTACTGACTTGGGAATTTTTGGACCTCCAAGTTAAGCTTCCTTAAAAAGTGATGATTTTCAAAGTGCTGATACTCAATACATCCTGGCAGAGCCATTTTATGATGATTGAAATGGCACCTCAAGAACTGAGGCACCTTTATTCACAATTAATTTCTAAAAGTGGGTATAAAGCAATTATATAAGAACATATATGTGTAAAACTACAGTAATTTAATTAATACAGTGCTGCTACGGGTAGGGTAATTCTAGATGCCTTCCTTTAACTGGAAACTGCATGTCTAGATGAAAGACTTCTATGACTTTAAGAAAAGAGAATTTATTTTTTAAAAAAAGGACACAGATACCAGCCACAGAAAAATACAGGACATGATGGACACATCCCATTTCATTCATGGACTTCACAGACATATCCCTATTTATAGCACATTTATGTTTCATATTTCTTTGCTTTTAATAACATACATTTATGTTTACTTTGAGGTTGGTTTTCCTCACTGTAGATTTAGTTCTGCTTAACTAAAACAGAATGAGCCCATGGCTTCACATGCAAGGTGGTGCACCTGATAAACTCAGTCAGGAACAGAGTAAAACTCCGTTTTAAACAGACCATAATACATTTTTTACAATGGAATTTTAAAGGCTTGGAAACAACATTCCATACACTTGTGACCTAGTCCTTCTCAAACAAAATCAGGAAAAATTCAGTTTAATATGTGAACGTTCTTTAGGAAAACTTCTCCCTCTTTCCACCATCAGAGGAATGTTCTTAATCCTTTGTAGCTGACTTTGTGTATCATGTCGTAGCACAGAGCCCGCTTTCTGCCCTTTTCCCTTTGCCAGCTCCACCTCTCATGTACCTCCAAAGCAATCCAGGAAATTTGCGAAGAGCTTTGTATTTTGCACACACGTGTAGAAAAGGAGAACTCACTACAGACCAGAATAAGAAGCATAACATAGAGAACCCGTAAGAGCAGCAGCAGTAAGAGTATGTTTCTATACAAGTGTGCATGGCCTTTAGAAGCAAGCCCAGATGATGTTTTTCCTAACTGCATTTGACACACTTAACATGCCACCTGAGAGCTCAGAGGACTACAGCTGCTTCACAGTGCCCACTGATCACAGGAACAGAAGTGCCATCATCATAACTTTACTTCTAATGAGCAGAATAAAACAGGATGACTTCCTCTCCTCTGTCTCCAAAGCGAGAAGCCTTGTGTTGTGGCAGTAAACACCAGGAGTGCCAATTTAAATGCATGAGGGTAGTAATGCTATAGGAGTAAGATGGTACAAATTTCACACAGCGATTTTTCTGACAGCTCTCTACTTTAACGGGCAGAAAATCAGTAACACTGAGACTGAGGGTCACAGCCTTTGGAAAGAGTCACATCAATGCAAAAACAGAATAGACAAAGCCAAAAGAGATTTTAACCACAGATATCCCAAGGGATAGATGAAATCATGGGTTACGATGTTTTTAAAAACAAACAACAAAAAAAAGTTATTCCCTCAAATCAAACCCCAAATGTCTTGCCTCCTACTTTTTTACAGCTTGGTTTATTTTTTTTTTTAATTAAGAGGTCTAAATTGCGACTTTATTTCACTCAAAAGCATGAAGTCTCTTAGTGAAAAGGGTAAGAATTCTCCTTTTTCCAGACATACTTCTGGAAAATTGGTACTATACTTCCAGCTCAAACCTAAGCTTGTTGGTGCAGGCAGCAAGCTCCCACTTGCAAACAGTACCTGCAGAAGATAGAGTGCTCCCTGTCCTAGCAGTCACAGATAAAATTTGGCACAAAGTGTGAAAAGGATGATAGCAAAACAATCATGGCAGTGAAAGGACTAGTCTCCTACTCCTGCCCCAAAATCCCAGGGCAGGAAAGCCCCTTAAGGATTACCTTTCATCTCCGTACACGAAATGTACTAAAAGCTCAAGGAACTTGTATGCCTGTGCCAAGAGGCCAACGCCAGGTTCTGCCACTCAGATAAGCCCATTCTAACACAGGGAGGCACTGGAGGACTGGCCATCCCTGAAAAACAGCTGGCACTGTCTACCCCACACCCCAAATAAGCAACAGGCTGTGGAATGCCAGGTTATCGACACCCCTGGCATAATCGCAGGAGCTGAAGGACAAAGCCCATACGACCAAGCACTGCTGGTGTAGCTTCATTTACATTTTCTTTGGTGTTAAGTTCTCACCTGTCTTGTTGGCATGTCATGGTATTGTAGAATGAGCCTGGTGTTGACGCTGTGACTCCATGTGTTGCCAAGGGCTGCTGTCACACAACCAGATTCCCTCTTCCCACTTCCAGAAGCTCCTGAAGAAAAATATGAACAACATCACATCAGGACTGTGCCACAGAGAAGGGATCAGCATGGAAAATCTAATCATTCATCCCAGATCATGCCCTAAGATAGGTAATCACAATTGGTACTTAATAGATGTGAAATTCCTACCTTTCTAATTTATTTATACAACTGCAGTGCAAGTTCTTCATCTCACCCTCTGATACCTGGACAAAGTGCCAAAAATTAAGGATATGCAAGATTTGCAAAGAAGGGAGCTCCTTATCTGTAAATACCAGAAATCATACAAACTGTATAGAACCCTGCAGAAAAATGCGTTTTGTTGCAATCAACAAATAACAACATCTTTGAAAGGTCATGGAGAACTGAGGCCTGGAGGAAAACCTCTGTCACTCCATTTTCAAAAAGGGCAAGAAGGAACTTCTCCAGAGATACTCAAAACTCTCCTGGACACAATCCTGTGTAACCTGCCTTAGGTGAACCTGCTTTAGCAGGTTTAGTTTTAGTTGAACTAGATGATCACTAGCGGTCCCTTCCAAACCCCATTCTGTGATTCTGCAGCATAAAGAAGTGTTTCCAAGTGGCACAAGCCAGCTTGCCGAGCTGCCACTGCACCTGAGCTTTCTCATACTGAAACCAGAGATCCATACATACACACATATACATATGCAGGTGCCCAAGACCTTCATCTTTGCTTACTGCAAGTTCTGTGTAGGATGAACAGATAGATGGGTGACTTGTTTATACTTCAAATGACACTTCACAAACAGAGCAAGCCAGACAAACCAAAGAAATTCAGAAACAAAATCTGGGTATAGTAACAAAATGTGGATATAAATGGTCACGTGCAAGTTGAAAATTGACCTGTTTGAGAAAGATGGTTCATACTGTTAAAAAGCTGTGAGTGTTGGCCTGAAGTTGAATGAAAGGAAGTTGTGGAACTTCCTGTCATCTATCAGGCAACAAACAAAATTGCTTCCCAAGGACAGTCATGAAATCCCTGTCAACTAAGTCAATTAAAATTAGACCAGATGCTTACTCTTCAATACAAATTTGGGAGCCTTATGTTTCTGTCAAAACTATCAGTAATGCAACCATTAATGTTGAAACTTAAATAATAAGTACTAGGTTTTGGAAGCAATGTTGTACTGAGACGACAAAGTCATCTCATGACCCGGTGGAGCTTCTGGAAGATTCAGGCTTAAAACCTTTCATTGCTTTTCCATTTGCAAGGTTGTGGAGTTTGTTACATTTTCCCCCCAACTACTCAGATCAGAAACATAATTTATTCATTCATTAAACCTTTTATTTTGAAAGAATATCCAGCAAAGGGTAAGACCAAAAGTTTTGTCATGCAGTAATAATCATTATTTGTATCACTGCTGGTAGCTCAAAAGCAGTAAGAAGGAGACTGTGTTGAACTGCATGAGGCAAAGGAGAGCAGCAAAGCTGGAGAGAAGAGCCTGGAAAGATCACAGCGCACCACAGGACTGAAGACCTTAAAGCTCTCCCACTCAAGTAATACAAGGTTCAATTAACATCAGCTGGGTTTGGATTAAGTCTTTAAATGTTCAGTGTCTACAAAAGAAATGAGTGAAGCACCTCAATTCAAGCCAATAGTTTGACAAGAGCCTGGACTCTGTACTTGTCTGAGTTACGTCCCATGTCATGGGAACTCATTGTGACACGCAGAATACTCGCTTCTCCAGAACAACATCTGTTCTAACCTGAAAACAGGCTACCATTGTGCCATCCAGCGAGGATGGCTGCTTTTCTCTCCTCAAAACAAAGGTATTAATATCTTGATAAGCATCAAACTTCCACCTGAAGAACTCACCACAGGAGCACCTAGCTGGAAGTTTCAGTATTAGGAATGCTATTCTGTTAATTAGGCTAACCCTTTTCTATTGGGAAGGTAGATGTGCTGACAATAATTCCTGTCCATCTACATTTTAGATTTCATTTGCCAGCTGGAGGAGAGAACACATTCAAGCGCTAAAGCAGGGTGCTGGGAGGTCTGCATTCCATTCCCTTAAAATTACTTAAACCAAATTCCTTAATTAAGTTCATTAAGTTCTACACACTTTTGGTTTTGTGCTTGTGCTAACATCACAAATGTAAAATGTCGTTACTGTACAAACAGGCTAAGGGGGAATAAAATACAGGGAAGCAGCTTTAAAGCTTTGCAGTCCTCTTGTCATGTGGAATACGCTGCAAGTTTCTCCTGTACTCAACGCTGTTCTTCTTTCCCACCCACTAGAAAGGGGAAGGAATCACAAAATTCAAGTGAGTTCTGGTGGGTGTGGAGATTCTCCTCTCACAGCTGGTGGATCTGCATCCCTACACACAGTTGGGAGCCAGCAGTCCACACCACTAAGAAGCAATTCACCCATAGCTTCTTGGGGACCTCTGACTACGGACAAAAAGCCCAGACATTACAGAAGTAGCTACTGTTGGCATAAAACAGCAGCAAAATTCACATCCAAACTTCCCTCAAATTATGTGTCTCTGCTATTAGCTAACAGAAGGAGCAACATCTTGCTGTTGCAATCCTGGGCTGGGCATTTAAGTGGTTAAATGTCTGAAGCCTGCTGATATTACAGAGATATCACTCCATAGCAATTCCTAATTCTGCATTCCTTCCAGGCCTAAAACCTGTCCCAAAGTGAACAGAAGTGCTAGAGGTGTAAGGCTTGTGGCAGAACAAGCAAGCTAATTGCTGTCATTTATTTTATTTATTATACAGGAGAAAGCCTACTGTACCACACCGTGTCAGCCCTGTCTGAAGAGGGCTGTTTGTGTGACCCACTTTCAGGCAAATCCTCTTCTGTGAAGTTATTCGAATTTATGACTCTGGTGCAAAGTAAGCCTGGAGCAAATTTACAGTGAAGACTTTTTACAGGGTGGAAAGGAATGCCTTACAGGAAAGGTTTCCATTTTATAAGGGATCCTCCTGCAAGCTGATGCATTGGGCAGACCAAGAGGCAAACCAACGAGAAGCAAACTGAGAGGGAAGCAGTGCCAGCATTGCAAAGGCTGTAACAACACATGCTTCATTCCTTCTCCTTGCTCTGAACACAAAAAGATATAAACTTTAGAGGTTACATTAGGAAAACAGATTTATGCTCAAACATGGCCTTCAAAAAACCCTGGACTTATCTTTTCTGTTATTTCAACCACTACTTAGTCATTAATGAACCGGACAAAGGAAGTGGATAAATAATACTGTTCAAAGAGAGAGTGATATCTTTCAGCACACATTGCCTTGTTCTTCCAAACACTGGTATTTTTGCACTTAGAGATGGGAGTATCAGACCAAGCTTGGCCCAAGAAGAAAACAGGCTTATAAGGAACTTTGGTCTCTGCCCAGAGGTTCCCAAACTGTCCAGCCCAAGCCACTTCAGAGCGGTATGAGGCATCAGCTCTCGGCTGTGACATGAAGGTGCTTATCCATGCTGTGGGGTGGATGCTCCCACAGAGCCAGCAATGTGCCACCAGCTGAGGGGCAGCAGCTCCCGTGTCTCCAGCCTGCACAGCTTGCACTTCAGTCACTGCTGGTGTGAGGGTTTCTGCTGAGGACACGGGTGACAGAGGGAGCATAGAGGCTAGGGAGAGGAAGAAAACAGGGCTGACAGAGAAATTGGAGAAAGGTGGCAGATCTCAGTTTATGGATGCAGTAATGTGGGAAAGGGGAGCGGGTGCCCAAAAGTACAGCAATGGGACCTTAGCATGGGAAAGTGGGGCTGGGAAAAGACCTCTAAACAGCCCCCTGCTTTATATATTCATATCCAGCCCAAGTAAAACGAAGTGGTGACTTCAATTCCTGTAACCACTCCTTCCTTCATCGCACAAAAAGAACTTGCATTAAATTGATCTTCAAAGGTTACATCAGCAGACAGGCCAAGGACTGCACGAGGTACCTGTTCTGCTGTCTCCTGTGAAATTGAGCTCTTCAGGGCACCGGCGGAGACACTGGCAGAGACTGTATCTGTTCTGGATCACAAGCATAAAGGAGGAACTGACTGTCTCACTCTCGCTGAACAGCTGTCACAAGTGAAAAGAAACCTTCTTGTGGTCTGAGACAAATGCAAAGTAAATGCCTCTCTACAACCAGGGGGAAAACAAACCAAAGAAGAAAGGGTGATTCTTCACCCGAGGCCTGCAGTGCTGCTTCCAAGCAGAAGAGGCTCACACTGGGCTCTGTTGCCCTGGAAGCAGTCGTCGGTGGAAATGGGCAACAACACTTCACCCTACTTATACAAAAGGGCTAGATTAATTTTATTTGTTTCCCTCTATCAGTGCAATCGAAACAAACCTTACATAAGTACCTTTCCTATCACAGAATGACACATATAGGCAGGATGTAGAAAGTGGGTTTATTTCACCTTCATTTTTCGCTGGAGGACACAGCAGGATTAAAGCTATTCAGATCAATACTGACTCTGTGATTATTCTGTTATGTCCAACCAGAGAATTACAAGTACAGACATGGTCTCAAAGATCTTCTCATCCTCTACCTACAAGAAGGCACCATTTTAAAAACTAAATACTCATGTAACCAAGCCTTAGTTGTTTCAGATATGGCGAATACAGATTTATCATAAAGGAATTTCAGTTTCCTTACTACCTCATTCTATGAAAATCAGGATAACTAGACCAGTGTCTTGAATCAAATGAACTAGACTTCTTAAAACAACATTTTTAAATGCAAGGAGTCCTTGCAGGCAGAACGTGATTATACTCCTGATTAAAAAAAATAACCCGTTCCTTGTTGGCATAACTGCACATTCTCATATGAATTTTTGTCTTTCCAGATGAAAGAGTCATTGCCTGGCAGGTTCATCCCCACCACTGGGCCCCTTTGCAATCTCTTTCAATTTGGTAATTCAAAAATCTTTTCTCATCAAATGCAAAAAAATGGATTGACACAACATAATAGTGAAATAACAAAATAGAGAAGCAATCAGTCTGTAAATCTTTCAAATCTTAACATCAAATCATTGAAAAACAGATCAAGAAAAGCCTGACCTATCAAAAAGGAGGAAAAACGCTCCAAAAGTACAGAGTAAATATTTATAAAAATCAAACTACTGAGCTCAACAAAAATGGCATACCACACAGTAAGAATGAAAGTACTTTCCCTCTTGCTCAGGCTGTGCAGCTTTCTGGTTCACTGGCAGAGCTCATAAAGATCACTGCTTTTCACCTGCGGTGCATTTAGTCTGTATTTTTGGTGCAGACCTCTAACAACGGCACCAGGAGCGAGAGAAAAAAGAAAAAAACCTTCTACCCCCTATCTATTTTTCCATCTTCACCTACTCAGAAAGTACAAGTATAAAAATATCCAATGGTGGAAAAACCCATCACACAGTAACAACCCACAAGACAAACTCATCTGTGAAGTAACTAACCACTGTGTCCTTAAACTCCCACGCCCCGACTTCTGCTGCTTTCAGCCCTTCTACAGCCCTGTCTTTAGCCGAAAGGTGACTCTGATTCTCTTACCCTACAGTAGTAACTGTCTCTGCACTGGTCAGCCAAAGTACATCCCAAACTTTCCCCGTGATACCCTCTCCCTTCACAAAACCAACAGAACATGAGTAAGGATGAAAAAAAACTGGTGCTTTACATTAAAGCCATGGCCCTAGTAGTAGACAGCTACTTAAGACCACCTTTTGATATCACCTACTTGAGACAAAGCACAGACCAAAGCACACATATACGTACACCTAGGTCATTACCCAACACAAATGACTGACCTATAGGAACAGGACACTAAAGCTCCCTGTCCCAGCTGTACAGATCTGTTTCAGTTAATGTGTTGTGCAGGCCCATCAACAGCAGAGTCTTGTTCATCTTAGGATCAAAACTTACTTCCTAGAGCACAGCACTGCTTTCACACAGTCTTTTGTTATTTAGGACACAGGACTGGAAAACCAGTTGTTGCTGTAAGAAATCAAGCTTGGCCTCAAAGCTAGCCATGTAAAAACTGTAACTTTTAAAATTCTTCTTCTCCTTTTATTTAGAGAGGAAATCTGGCAATTTTACTCTCCAAAAAGACCTATCTCTAAATCTGTGCAACAACCCCACCCTCGCCCTGCTTACTCCAGTTTACTTCAAATTTTAATTTAAAAAAAGTAAAAATATTTTGGGGAATTGTCTAATAATCAATGATAGGTAATTTAGTTATCCTTTTTTTTAAATAGTAGTACAGTCATCAAAATATACTTAGCAAACAAAGCAATTAAATGCAAACCCTTAGACTGAAAATTGCCTCTTACAGGCTCCAGCAGCAAAGTCCTGACAGAAACAGCAGTGAATGTGACAGAAAGGGAATGAGCTGCCTTCTCATTTTGGTCATGGTTTAGCTCATATGCCTCAACCCTGAGCTTTTGCACTTTTTTAAAAAAATCATTATTTTTATGTGTATCTGTACACACATTCTGGGTGATTTTTACAGCATTAATTTGATATTAGATCAAGAATAAGGTCCTTTCTGCTCTTCTTTTCCAGCCATTCACTATTTCTATTGTGACAACTCCTAGAGCTCTCATCTGCAATATGCAAACCGCTATACAAACAGAGAACAAAAAGATAGTTCCTGACCTAAAGACCTTCTTTTCATGAGAACTACAGTTTAAGAGTCTCTTAGCTGCTGCTGATTACTCCCCACTTACAAGGAATCTTCCCTAAGGGGTGAGGGAAAATAAAGCAAAATATGTGACAGGCCAGCAAAACTGTATATAAACAAGGACTTTCAGTATTTTCCATGAAACATTTGAAGCTTTTTCAAATAAGTATTATTAACCATTATTCTACCCAAAAAAAAAATCAGCTGGGACCTCTGTCCAGGTCAAGAGATAGGAGGGGTCCTCCAGAGAATTGGACAGATGCTGATTTGCTTTTAGTTCCACAGCAGCCTGCCCACTGTTACCAAGTGCGCTCTGCACCAGAGTCTCATTCTCTGACATTGGTGAGTTCATGTTGATTCTGGTTTGAGTTGAGGAAGAGAGAGACAGAGAGAGAGAAGTACACACGTGCTAGTACTGAGACTCCTGCCTGCCGACCTAAAAAAGGAATTGACATTAAGAAACAAGACAATCCAGCTGGTCTGATTTCTTGCCAGACAATCTACCAGCCATGACTGAAATGGTCAGGTCTTGGGAGATTTGTGGAAGTGGGAAGACAGCCAGTGGTTTACAGCACCTGAAACAGGGTCCAAGTCAGGGAATTGAGGAGTAGAGGTCTTTGGGAACAGATTCTTTTTGCTGTAGTAAGCCTTCTGCTTCTGTGGCCTGACAACACAGGACAAGGTGATGAGATCCCAGCACTCTCCTGCTGATGCATCGTGAGTGCCTATGGACAAACACGTAGTGCTTTGGCAGAAGGGATGGTGAACACCAAGTAGAAGACAGTGGTTAAGTCAACTCCTTTCTGTAGTCAAGGATAAATTCTTCACCCCTCATCTCACTTTCCTCCCCTTTCTGTTGACACTTTTTGAGAAATTCACCCTTTTTGTAAAAACTGGAGTTGTATTAATTGACACCATTTAGTATCCAGAGTCCTTTCCCATGTCACTCGCCACTAAAACTTCATGCAGTTTCTTCCATCTAACCTCTCCTATGCAGTCACTTCTTCCTGGCTCTCCAAGACTAGGAAATAAAATCCCAAACCACTGACCTAAGGGCGTGGGGGGGGTGTAGAACCCCAAAAACCCTAGATCTGGAATTTTGCCTGTCTGCACATATAAATGATGCATAGGTTGAAAAACAAGGCTTGCCCAATCATGGCATCTGGCAATGCTAGGGCCCTCTGAACCAGAAAATGCTTTTAATTATCACCTCACCAATCATGCTAGAAGTTATTGCTGTATTTTTTTGGTTAAGTTCCCTCAGGGAATTAAACAGATCATGATATTAATCAGAAGGCATGTAGGAGGGAGGGGGCAGGATGCTAGAATTACATGTGTATAGGTCCCTTAAGGCTTGAATAAAGAACTGAGATTTAGAATCCCACTGTCAGAGCAACTGAAGCCTTGCATGCCGCAAGCCTCAGCCCTCTGACCTACACAGCCATGGCATTATTGTATCTGATTTTCCCAGGACGATTAATCTCAGCTGCTGAACTTCATCAGTCTCTGCTAGTGTTTACCCATCATCTGGATTTGCCACTTCCAAACTTTCCAGGCTAGAACCAAATGAGCCAGCTGTCACACTCCTCCCTGACAGGGACAAAAAAAAAAAAACAAATCCCCAACATAACAGTCTGAAGTCTGGAAGCCTAAATGGCTAAATCCCAGAAAGGCAGAACAAAAACTAACACATCTTGGGGGAGGAGAGGGAGATGTTAGCTCTGAAACTGCAGTGACTTTCAGGATGCAGCTCACAGCAGTATGGTCACGTTAGGATGCTGTGGCTTGAGACACAGGCTGTATTCTCATAGTCTACATTTTTTTCCATAAAATACGTTCTGGCAAAGAAACGGTGTCCTGGCAGCATAGCTCTAGTAGCCACAAAACTGGCAGAGTGCAGGCAAAAGCAGGAGCAGCCCAGGCAAGGTAGGAGCCAGTCTGCAAATGAACCTGAAATTACAGTTGGGAGTCAGGGGGTGGAAGGGTGAAGGGGCGGGAGGGCGAGAGCCGAGTTTCTGTCGCACATTGAGTTCTCCATCGAAACGGCCAATAAAAGCACCAATTAGTGCTAACACACTGAGGGTGTTTCTGACACAGCTGTCCATTTCCCAGGGAGAAGGGTGATGGTATGCCTATACGGCAGGCAGAAAAGGACAGTAGGTTTGTGCAACTTGCTTTAAATGAACACTAAGGTCTACCTTGGTAAATATATTCTGTGAAGAAGCCACAGAGAGCTTTGTGCTGCTGCAGTCAGATCACCGACAGCACCTGAGTTTGCTCAATTAACTCTAGCACTGAAATTCAGCGGTGGACCTTCCTCAGTATATTCAGCATAAAAAAAACTTCAACACATAAAAATTTCTGGTCATAACCTAGTTCCATGGATTTTAACTAGTGAATTCAGTTATCTGTCCTTTTCACTCCAGAGCACAGGGATATTTCAGTAGTGGTCCTCTTTCTCAGTCATTTTCAAATTTAGTGAGTGACAATTTATTGATATAAAGGGTTGAAACACACAAGAATCAAGAGTCCAGGGTGGGTTGTTAACCAAAAGGACTTTGTTTAATAATCAATGTTAAGTTGTACCTCAAGGTGAGATTTTTTTTGTGTATGCAAGCTGAGCAAAGTGTTTTACTTTGCATGATGACCATCGTCATTTCTTTGAAAATGTAGCCTTCACTGTTCTTATAGTTAACAATTACAACAATTCCCTCTAGGTGTAAATAAACGAAACAATGCTCCTTCAGCCTGCAACACGGAACAGAGGTCAGCCAAACACTCAGGGGCTAGAGACGACTGTTTGCAAATTACAGCTGTTCACATCTGGAGTTCAGATTTTGGCCAGCCTCTTAATACTATCCATCACAAAAACTAAACTGAAAGAATGTTTTGGTTGTATGATTAGGAACATAAAAGTTAGGAAACACTACATTAAAAAAAATGCTATGTGAGCCTTTAACTCTGCCTAGTAAACTCAGTTATTTCTCACAGCAAATATCATCAGGGTTGACTATGGCATTTCTTAACTGGTATTTAGCCACAAGTCTGCACTTGCCAGTACAGGCCTCACTGGCTGCATCTATTTCTCAGTGCCATGGGCCGTGACGCAAGCTGAAGGCTGTGACGGTGGCCCATTCACCTCTCTGAAGAAGTCCCTTTTGGCCTGGCCTGGTGAAGCCAAGCAGAAGCATCCCAGTGCTTGGAGCACCTTCATGGCATACGTTAATCGGGCACCTTCACTTTTTTTTGGCACAGCCCATATACCCACATATAGAAGCCGTCTTCCCTCTCATTGTAAGATGAATGACAAAACATGCTAGTACACCCAGAAACCACAGCGGCTCGCTGTTCAGAACATACATGTTTATGTACCTAGACATATTAAAATGACCACAGATTACAGGGGTCTGGCTTCACTCCCTGACTGACACAGACTTTCCAGGAGGTTCTCAGCAAAGCCAGTCCCCCTCTTCACAGTGTAGTCCCCCATCCTGGAGCATAGGAGGTACACGCTTTTTTCTTCATCTCATTCTCAAAAATGAATGACTCACTTTATCTCAAACTAAACAAATAAGTTCAATTTTGGACAACAACCAAGACTGGAAAATTTCAGCCCGATACGCTTTTCGGACTGAAGACAGAGGGTTGGAAGGGAAACAGTCATACAGCCTTAACTATAGGAGGTTCTTTCTGTTCTTGCTATAATGCAAAATATTCCAAAATGTGCCAAGTTTTCACTATAGTCTGCATAAGGACAGGACACTGAAGTGCTCTGTGGAGAGTAATGCATAAATCCAAAATGATCTTCTGACTGCAGTGACTGTTCTCTCCTGAGACGTATTACATTTTTAAAGTCAGTGACAAATAAAAAATTGCAAAATATCACTTTTAATCCTTGGACTACAAAATGGTTGAATCCTCTAGAGGCCAGTCAGGGCCAGAAACAACTTTTTTTCCCTTTTTCCCAGATTTGGGGGGTAGGGGGGAGGGGGCAAGGGGAAAGGGAGAGAGCAAAGAGTGGTTGGTTTCAAATAGCAACATTGTCCAAAACGGTGAAAGGGAACAGATGGCCGTGGAGAATGCAGCCTCAAAGCCCTAAAGAAAAGGGCTATTTTGACAGATCTTGCTGTTTCCCATTCAAGCATGAACACTCTGGCATGGAGAGTTAAGACGATACAAGGAACAACCTCTGTTCCCAGCAACTTACTATGGGCAACTGGCCCCTGAAGCTCTCTGAGAAAAACAACATGAGACAGACAGACAAACAGATATGGCAGCAAGCCCAGATCTCAGCCACCAGGAAAAGGGAAAGAAAAAAAAAGGGGGGGAGAAAAAAAAAACAACAGAAAAGCTAGAAACAGCTGCCTTTTCCTGGCTCCAGTGCAGAGCATTAGAAAGAGCTTGTCCAGCCTTTCTCATCTTCCTTTTCAGTGAAACTTCTTGAAGGGGTCACCCTCAAGCTGTTGGTCTTTGCCCTGAGGGGAGGTGAAAAAGAGGACAGAGCAGAGCTGTCTGGCTCAATGAAACCTGCTTCCTTTAATCACAAAGATCTCCCTCCAGCAAACGAAGAGGAACTCTAAACATAAAAAAAAAGCATAATTAATGCTGGATTTTTGCATGCAAAAAGGTTGAGAAACTTAAAGTTGTGGCTCCCACAGTACGTGTAATTTGTTTGCATAGTATACAGCGGCGAGCCATTATATCCGAGGGCAGGGAGAATTGTACTCACTGTGGGAAACACTGCTAATGTGTGTCCTGACTTTTTTTATCATTTCTAATCGAGAAAGTGAAGCAACAGCTGTTTCATTCACCAACTCTGGGCATGTACACACAGACAGATTTCAGTTTTGAAGGGCAGCTTCACATCCATACCTAAAATTTAGGGAGAGGCCAAAGGCAGTAAGTGTAACCAGACTTCGCTATTTCCAAAGTCCATAGAATGAGGAATGAATCTGAGTTTCTGAATTTATTTCTGATGTATGCACTATTTTCATGTTTTAGGGCAGAGCCTGATGCCCTGTTGCCCAGCCTGCGCCTGCCCACGGGCAGAAGCACTGAGTGACACCTTCCCTTTGCTCTGTAACCTGGACCCAGGCACCAATGGTAGTTCCATGCGACAGCTGGAGGGAGGAAAAGAGGGGGCAACTGGGATAAACATTAACTATCTTCACAATTCTTCCCTGAGGCAGGGAAGTAGCTATCATCCCAATTTTAATATCCTCTTTTAAAAAAATCATTGAAGGAAAAAGATAGTAAAAGGATTGCGGGTGTTCACATGCCAGAACTCCGAGTGAAGAAATGCAAATGCTACATACTGATCCTATCTGCGCCTTTGTTCCCTGGGCTGTGAAACAGCATTTGTTAACTTCAGTCAAGAAACAGTAAATGCGTAGAAAGAACAGACAACAGCAACAATTCACCTTGAAATCCTCAGGCTCTAAAGCAATCCAAATTATTATAAAAACCTTGGTTTTCTACAACATGTAAATGATTTGGGTTGGGTTTTTTTTTTCTTCCCATAAAGGATAGCCAATGTAGTCATTACCAGCTGTAATTGTTAACTTGTAACTACAGAGATAGGATCTGACTAGTTGAAGTAGTCAAACAATAAATTAAATACTTTATTTAGGCTAAATCAGATAAAATCCATTTCTTTGCTTCTTAACCATGAGTTTCCTGAGACTGCGTAACTGCTCCAGGCTATACTTATTAAGGGAATCTCAAATGTGGATTATTGGCTAAGTATTAATCAGTGTTGAATTTGTTGATTCATCTTACTGCCCTATGTTTCCTTGAGTAAAGACAACCTGGTGTAGTTACTCCATAGTTTTCATTCGGCTTAACTTTCAGTGCCTGTCTCCTCTGTCACCGCCAGAGCTCACAAACTGATCCTGTCTTTCGCGCTGCAGGACAGGTGGTCTCTCAGCATATTCCCACACATTCCAAATATTTTAAGTGTTCCACATCTGTTATCTAAAACATTTTTAGTTCCCTGTAAGAACAGTAGGAGACGAAAACAAAAAGTTATATATAACATAGTAACTGACCTTTTATGCCACACAAGCTCTCTGTCATTTCAACGAGATGATAAATTTCAAAAAAGAGCTCAACCTTCATTCGTTCTACTACACAGCTATTAAAAATTCTTACAGACAAGATAACTTGAGAACTAACTTAGGACAGCTGTAATAGCTCTGGTGATGAACCTGAGTGTGGATATGCTTTTTTGGGTTTTTAACAGTGTCTGCTCATATGTGGGAAATTTTAAAAATCATACAATGAAGGTGATTTACACATTTTCTGATAACATAAACCACTCTACCTGCTTTAAAAAAATAAATCAAAACATCTCCCATGTATGTATAAACAATCTGGGCAGGATTTTTAGAAGTGCTCTGTGTTGGCCTACAGCACATAAGGAAACAACCAATGCTTTTAATTTAGGTTTTTTTTACTACAAGAATGACCCTGATTGAATGTGCTCCAAAAACATATGACTGCAAGTAATTCTCAGTGATGAAACAGAGCCACTGGTCAAGATCTGAAACCAGGAAATTAAAAGCACTAATTGCATCTCTAACTACTGAGCTATTATTAGGAGGCAGACAACGATTGCCCGGGCTGTCATGGGGAAGGGTGGTGAGGGTTATCATTTCTGCTCTCACTGAAAGTGTTCCAGGGTGGCAGCAGCTACCAAACGTCGGGAATCTGGTTTGCATCTCAGTGTGGAACTGGCATGTCTCACTTTACCAGCATTGCGGCTCCACTGGGTACTGGGTTGTTACGGACCCAGTTAATGACAGCAGACTGTCCCCTGCTGCATGACCAATGTCATTTCCAACAACACAATGGCATTCCTTCACGTACTTTGCCAGCATGACAACACGCTTGAGCTAGGAGAACTGATGCCTCATCATATGAGATATCAGCAGTACAACCACAGCTATACAATAGAAACAAATACACTCTGGGATTTTTTTTTTTGTTGATTTGGGTTTTTTTTTCTAAATGAAACTTTCTATTCTGAGCTACAGAGAAACGTTATAGGGGATCTCTATGTGACAGACCCAAGACTATAGTTCAGGGGAAATGATGGCACTGTGTGACCACGATCAAAAAAAGCACTGCTGGAACATCCAGAAAATGCCTTGGTACATCCCACGTGACCAGGACTGAAACTCAAGACATTCAAGCAAACTTGCCTCAATTTATCTTGAAAGACAACTACCTTTGTCCAGCCCTAAACCAACACTGACTGCAAGGCACAGTGTCTTGTCAGCACGTAACAGCGTGACACTGGATGTGAATGATGATGTGGACATCTTCACTGAAAACACTACTGGATATATAGTAAGTAGAACTGACCCATGAGAAAGAAGGATTTTAGCTTTCTTTTCTGTTGCACAAAACTTGGTCCCTCTCACCATAAACTCCAAGAGGCCTCCAACACCCTGGTACCATATTAAGAAGTAGAAGGACAAGAGAGAGGACAAAAGGGACAGCCACGTGAGGTGCATCTGAGGGAACCACTGCGGGAGCCTGAGAGACGAGAATTGTGGGAGTTTCACTCGATCTGCAAAATCCTACCTTTCTAAAACCAATCCTGAAGTGGAGATGTTAGCATGCAAGAGGCTGCCAAAGACTGAAAGATCACTGAGAAGTTAGAATAAAAATTACTTGCAATTATGCACAAAGACTATTTTTTCCTTTTTGTTGTGGAAAGAATTTCAACAGCCAAGCGGATAATTTCAGAAGAAAATTCAGCATGTCCAAATGAACTCATGCAGTGGATTTTAATGAAATGCCTGCCGACAAGACCTTGTGCTTGTGAATGCACTTTCTAAACTTTTAAACTATTCTGAATACTTCTAAAGAAAAAATAATCAAGTAAAGGCTAATATATTTTCACTAGTATTACAGGAGAGAACCTTGTTCTCTTCTGAATCCAGAAAGGTCTGAACTGTACTACAGTGTGTCAGAGGATGACTTTACAAACAGAAAAGCTTCGGAGACATACACTAGCCTCTCAAATTGCCCTATTCACTCTGCAGTCCATACAAAAAACTTAATTTTGGGCATCCCTCTAGCCTGTAAGTGCTTCAGGAAGTCTAGGAAACACTTGGGCAGAAAGCACTTGTATACAATACATGACTACTGTAAACCTGGGATACTCTCTAATTAACAGTGGAGTGCTTCACAGGTAAACTCAAGCTGGCCTCAGAGCAAGGGTAATTTCTGGCACCTGAGAGATCAGCTGGGTTCCCTCACAAAATTTTGGACGGCATCACATTCTGGCTGGGGTTTCATCAGCTCTTCCCTGTTCAACCAGTTATGTTTTCACTACCGTGGCAAACTCTGCTGAAAAGCCCAGTGGTGCAGAGAGCAGCAGCAGCTACTAAGCAAGGGACAGTCTTTCCTCAGAAAACTAGTTTTGGTCCTGCTTCTTTGCATGATGATGCCATGGTGATGTTATTTCATAAGAGATAAAAGACAAAAATTTTAAGTCATTGATGATCCCATAGCAACATCAAGAGTGTTAAACTGGAATCTGAACAGAGCAGGGAAGTGGTCGTGAAGGAATTAGACAGGCTCTGCAGTCCTGACAATCTCCAAATCTTGCCAAAGAAACTCTATGAGAAAATATCCAAGATATAAAACTAATCTCCAAAACATCCCACACTGTCATTACTCAAGCACACCTTGCAATATTCCATGTTTTTAAAAACTACAATTTCTGTAGTCAAATTATGGATTGTGGAAAAAACCCCATGGCTTCCTAGGCAGCTTCCTCCCCTCTCCTGCACCCAGCATAATGACACTTCTCTCTCACGACAAGTTTGAGAGTGGCTTGAAAACAGTTGTGGATGCATTCCCCAAAGTTTAGTAGTCAAGAGGCAAATAAAAACATCTCCCAAATGTACATCTCATAAACCTCCATTTTCTGAGACAAATGTGGAAAGTCAATCCTCATATTCAACTCTAGCAATGTTCATGTAGTTATAGCAACTTCAGGTAGAGATTTATCAAACTTATTTTGCTAATTCAATTGAAGATACATTACATGAATTTTGCATGAATTATCATTTGACTATACATTAACATCTGAAGTTGCTATGTATTTTGAATCTAATTCCAACATGACAGATACACAAATTCCTTTTATCTGCAATGAATTCCTATAAATCTTGCTTTTTCTGTATGTTTCAGCTGAGCACAGGTAATGTAGCAGATACCTCCAGGCAGAGCACTCCATGCTTGCACCTCACTCCTCACGCGAGAAACCTACAGGACTTCTCGTATTGCAGAAGTAAGACAATATGCAGCTGTAAAAATAGACAAGACTTCAATTCTCCAGCCTCCTGTAACTCTACAATGAGCTGCCAACACTCACAATTTTCCATTTCCGTATGATTTCTCAATACTGAAGGCAGACGTCATCTCCTATAGTAACTTTACTAAGTTCTTTCCTGACACTATCTCTGGAAAGACAAGCAGCATTTACAAATATTATTGCTCCCATTTTTTTTTAGCACACAAGCAGATTACTATTCATATAAAATGGTTTGGTCTGGAGTCTACAGTACCTTCAACCAACTTAGTTTGACACTCAGTCCCTTCACCCAGGTCTTTAAGGAAAACATTAAACAGCATTGTCCCCAGTCATGACCACTGAAGGAAGGCCACCAGCTGTCAGGTGGAATTTGAATGACTGATGGCTGCTCTCTGAGCTCAGAAGTCCTGTTAATTTTCCACCACCTTGTAGTTCATCCTTCCAGTCCACTTCTTTATAACTTTGCTGCAAGTACACTACAGTAGACCATGTCAAAAAGACTTGTTAATTGGAAGATTAAACCACATCATCTGCTCTACCCACACCCACCAGGCCAGTTGTTCCATCATACAAGACAATCAGACTGGTGAGGTGCAATTTGTCAGTGGTAAATCCAAGCTGGCTGTTCCCAGTCACCTTCTTACCTTCACATACCTGGAAACCTTAGATGAGACTCCTATCCTAGTATTAATCCCAAAAGAATGCTGTGGGTTTGGTGCCATATCTTAAATGAAAAAAACACCACCTAAACTCCAGCTAAACCTAAACATGTTTAAAGTGCTGATAAGTTTGATAGATGCTTAACTAAATGATGTCAATCCCCTACCTTTCAAGCACAAATTGGCAACATTTGCAAGTAAAATAGAAGGTTGTAGACATAGGATTTAAGGAAAATGAAAAAAAAAAAAAAAAGAAACAAGAAGAAAATTCAACAGCTTGTTATGACTAAGTTTACTCCAAAACTCAGAATATGGTGAGGGTGTTCAGGATGACTGGGTAGATAAAGATTAGTGGATTCAACTGACTGTCTATACAGTCACAGGAGAAAAGCACACGCCTATTCTCCTTCAGCAAATCAATCTCTTGATGTATTTGTGGATTTGTCATGGGAACTAACTGTATAACCTTATTCATGCCTTTCTCTGTGAATAGTGTTCTTTAAAAAACGTAATTTGGGAACCAAAGCAAGATTGAGAGTGATGATCAGGTGTGTGAATTTCTGCACTCTCCTGTGCCAGAAAATTGGGTCTGCATTGAGACACTAAGTACTTTTTATGCACAGATCCAGATGTTAAGCAGACAGCTCTGATGCAGGTTTCCTTCTGCTCACCCTGCCAAGGATTTTGTAGCCTCCAAAGACATTCAGGAGCTGTGATGGGATTGGGTTTCCATGCTTAGGTCAATTCCTGGCACTGGCAGATGCAACAAATGATGTGACATATGGCATATGATGTTTTGGTGAGGATTTAGACTTTCAGCTTATACCTAGTAATACGGTCAGCAATGCTCAGAATCTCCTACCTTTCACTAGAGGCCTCTGCTTTTAAAAAAGAGCATAGAGAGAAGAGTCACAGAAGCCCAAAGCTATAGCAATTATTTTGAATTTTCCAATTCCACATAAAAAATTGGACAATGTAGGCAGTGAGCAAAAAGGATTAAGTCTTCACATCATCACTCATAATAACACAGAGGAGAATGGCTTTTCCTAGTAAGAAATTGCGCCCTCAGTCTAGAATGTTATTTTAAGGACTTACATAATGTCCTCTGCAGTTTCAATGGTATTCTCATTGCCCACTCCTAGTGACAGTGTCTCCAGGGCAGCAGCAGGCACCTCTAGAGACACACTTGCCTCAAGAGAGGAAGAGACAGAAGTCAGCAAGTCCTGCCACTAACAGAGCACGTTGCCCAATTCAGATGTTACTGTCAGTGCTCCACTAAAGGGAATACTGGAGTTGAAATCCCAACTCCACAAACACAATGGTTCGCCCGTCCAGTTCTTTGCAGACTGAGAAATACTTTGCTAAACTAGTTATACAACAGAAGCTCAAATGATCACGCATTTCTGAGCTAGAGGCTTTTATGTTCTTTATCCTTGTTTTCAAGGAGGCATCTATCCATAATCCAGCATGTTAGAAACACCTTCTGAAGTCCAGAATGGAGACACTAGTTAAAAGCCCCACTCCAGAGGTAAACTATAGCCTTTTACACTAAAGTTCATCTGTGCAACTTCATCCTTCTTGACTTTGTGACTGCAGAATTAACTCCTTCTACGCCATATGCAAAGAACATTCCTTCAGACAGAAGCACCTTTTAATGTAGATAGCCAGCAGTGTGTAGGTTTACATCAATACCTCGCCATAGGTAGACCGACATTATACTGACATTTTTGTAGAAAAAGGGAAGAAAGAGTACGTTGCAAAAGGCAAACACTACCTAATATAGAATTGGAAGTCTGTCTGGTCCTACAATAAGTGTCACACAAAATCTGAGAAGCTGCAACTTTGGTTGAAGAGTAGCTGTGTTCATATAAATGAAAGATCACGAAAAAGAATTGCAGTAAGTACTATGTCACACCATCCTAACTTGGTAATAAGAAGTAGTATATGCAACACTGAAATAGTACTACGTGACACAAGATAAAATATTTTTTTTAATCTCTTATTTTCACCAGGGGAAAAGTTACTTGGCTGATGACAAAGCCAGTAGCACCCTACCACTAGGTCATGACATATCTCTATCCTTTTTATACTAGTGCCGTACTAGAATTTCTGAAGATTCAACCATGGTAGAGATGACTTGCTAAGCTCCATGTCCAGTGGTCTGAAGCACATGGCAGTTTTCCAGTATAACGTAATTGTCAGAAAGTAAAGCAAGCTTAGTCATTGACCAGTGATGTAATTCCACTCATTCCTACTTCATATATACTTTTAACTCATCCTCTCCAAAAAGCAGTGCTGTGACTTCACTATTTATCTTGGCATCAATAAAGCCAACTGAATTCCGCTTCTGGAAAGCAACACCATGGGCAAGTTCATTCTGCCTCATGTGACAAAAGAGAAATACAATGGGAAGACCATTTAACTCACATAGCAAAAACAGGTAACTGCTGCTTGTCCACCTCTCCTGGAGCTACCTATCCTACCTTGGGCATAAACTCTAAGACTTGGTTACATTACACTTTGAAACAATTAAAATTTCTTCACATTGGGGTTTGGAATATGTAAAACAAATAACTTGAGTTATTTGGAGTACAATCCCTGGGGAATTCCATGTATGCTTCTCAAGCGGAGCTTGTTCCATGGTTCTGAGACCTTGAGTTTGAAAAGCAAACGAACAAAGACACCGATTAAAAAGTAGAACAACTATGATATTAACTTTGTTAGCAAATTCCAGTATGATTAAAGATAATATCAACTTGGCATACATAAGAAAGGACTAAATATGGACTGTAACTTAAGGCTGACAGGTAGCCTAAGTGAACTGAACATACTATTCAGAGCTAACCTTCAGAACCATCTCAGTGAAGCTTATACCCAATCTCATGCATGAAGTAAAGTGTCAACAAAAAGCTGAAGGCATGAATAATCTGGAAAGATTAATTTCCCCTGTAAAACAAGACCTGGGGAAGTGGAAAGCTATATTTATTATCTGCACACTTTTAACCTAGGAGAAAAATAAAAAGCATAGAGTGGAATTGCTCTTTGAGGATGCTACATGAAGACAGATGACTGATCTGCCACCAAGCCACAGGACACCCAGAAAGCACAGAGTCTTTCACTGTGTGGAGTTTCTGAAATAACAACACTGAAGAAAACAAGCATTTTTCCTAAAAGCAATTCCTGTGAACATTTTATAGATGCAGGTTAGTGATGGTTAGTGACGGTTCAAGGAGGCTGGTTTGATTCATTCAGGTATGAAGTAAATGTGTTCTGCATATACACATGAATAAATATGCTCTAGATATATACATCTACTATAATTCTAAATTAGAAAATATTCCTCATTTAATTATCATGCTATAAATATGACAAAACCAAAACTGTTTATGAAGTAATAGTTAGGAAAGTGCCTCCTGTATATTGATCATGACAACATTCTCCATTACTGTCAATGGAGGTACACATGATGAGAATCTTTTTGCATCTTAGTATCTATTTTGACAATCACACAAAGCCTTCAGCCCAAAATGAGGAACACCCAGGTATCTGGTACCTACTGCAGGCCAAAGATTCTTCAAAGTCTTTTACGTTGGTTCTAATGGATGTGCTTCAACTTCCCCTAGCCAAAGAAACGACTTGAATAGATTTATAATGGCTCAAACTAGACAATCAGAATGGACCCTTCTAGCATTTTTAAGGAAGAAAACTAATCCTCAAAACAATTAAAAATTTATTAAATGAAAACAAATTATATGAAATTAAATAACTGGTTCTGCAAGTGAGTAATAGGGTTTCCATAACTTACTTTGAAACAATAAATATGCAGTTTTAAATTTTGACCTTGCTAGTACCATCAACATAGGCAAAATAAAGCTCACATTTTGTGGTCAGCAAAAATGAGACCACATAACTATTCCACAGTGCATTTCCCAAGTCACACAATCAAAAATATCAAGCTACTATGGAAACATGCAGCAGAATCTGTTAAGAGCTCAAGAAATTCACCTTTTCAACTTAATTAAAAACAATTTCTTGTTCAAGCAAGAGTTCATGCATCAAAAGCCAGAAAATGAAAGCACTCTCTCGCACTTGCTCACTTTACAAAAGTGGGGAATTTGGATTCAAAGCTTTGCTGCCAACTGTGGATTTGTATTACAGCTTTCTAATTTCCACCTGTGGACAGGTACATGCACCCAGTTGTGCCAGCAGGCAGTAGGATTTGCAAGGATATCTTTGGTGGCAATTTGGGTCTAGCCATATAAAGAGTTTTACATCTGTAGTTTCCAGCCATTTCCAGAGCTTATTACCAGCTTGAAGCCACGGTTAACCTAGAGTCATACCCACAGAATCAAATGAACTACTGGGATACTCCACACTCCAACACTGGCTATGCTGATAATATTTCCCAACCAAAGCTAGTAAAAAAAACAACACAACCAAGCCTGATTTTTAAAATCTATAAATAAATCTTCTAAAGACTAAGTGTTTTGTGAAAACACGTACATGCCAGTAAATCTTTCTGCAGCCACAGGCCCTGTTGATACCTGCCAAGCAGATTTCCTGCAGAGCCCTGCTCTTTCCAGCCCACCCTCTGGCAGCCTTTCTTGCCTAAAGGACAGCTTTGGACCAAGGGCCCAGCACTTCCATGGGAACAGTTTAGGAAACGTAAGAATCAGGACAGGCATCCATATTCACATTTTTTCAAGCAGTACATTGCAACTCTAAGCAGACACTTAAATTTTTTCATTTCCATTCCAATTAAAAAGATTTTCGGACAACTCAGGAATTATTGCACAACAGAAATATAATTTACCAGGCACTCCTATTACAAAGAACCACAGGCTTAATCCTTTACTGGAAAGCCGATCAACTGCTGCTCAATTGGTTTCCCTTTTCCCTCACTTCTCCCCTCTACGAAATTTTCATTCTCACCTGGAGTTGCGCCCTAACTTTTAGTTTGGGAAATTACCACAGAACTGTCCTCCCGGTCATCTGACCAGTCTCCCTACTCTAACACCTCATCACTGGTGGCTGGGACAGTGCACAACAGCCTCTAATGCTATAACCAAATGACTTTCAAGAAGAGGCAATTTGCAAGACAAATTTGCATTATCAAAAGTCTGACAGAAGTTGGACAACGGCAGTATTGCATCTCTGACCCTTACCTTTGCTTACATACAGACAGAACATACTTCTAGAGTACTTTAGAAAGAACTAGTACCTACTAACATTCCCATTGTACTTGACCCTAAACGTGAATATATTCTGTACATGCAATACAGGGACAGCTATGGCTCAAAATGCCTCACAGAGTTGCCATTCAGAGGTTATGGTGTCAAAGACAACATAATGCCAAGGAAGAGCTGCCAAAATTGTATACTGATACCAACAAACTTTGCCACATCTAAAACTTTTTCTGAGGTCTTGCCAGGCAAGGTTAATATAATCTTTATTTTAAAGGCAAGCGCTGCCAATGAAAAACAGATTACTTGACCTGTCTTAAAATAAAGGCTGGGCTTATATAATCAAGGTCTTGAATTTAGACAAGAAGCATTATATCCTATCTCTTGTGAGAAGTGCCACAGGAATTTCAATGAGTTCAAATGGTGAACATAACGTGCTTCATGTGAAAGACAGCATTAAAACAAAACCAGTGCCTCTATGTCACTCCCAGTGACTGTCTCAATGCTAACCTAGGAGGAAATAAGATTCTTACTACACAACCAATGCTATTCTGTGCCCAACAAAAGTTTATCACGCGAGTTTCAGCCCAATTCTACTTAACGTACAAGATACAGCAACATTAGAGACAGAGGCACCATGGTCATTTGTCAGTTAACACTCAGAGCTAAGTATAGCAAGAACAGACTAATGAACAATTGAAATTAGTCATTCTCCCTTGGCTTCTCTAGATTTTCTCTTCAGATGTAGTGACTTATTTAAGTAATAACGACTGCAACTTTGATGAAATTACAGCAGTTACAGAAACAGGTTTCAAATGACAGTAATACATCTAATTTTACTAGTGTGACATCTAAATGCGTTACTGTGGGGTTAAACCTACCAGAATACAACATATTTCGTTTTGAGTTTGTAAGTTTGTAAGACTCTTGTTCTCAAAATGGAGACTAGTATGAAAGCCACGGTCAATGCTCATCTGCATCTCGTACACCCTGGAGTGAAGGCAGGGAGCCAACGCAGCCTTGAGCCAGGACATTGCCATTAGTGCAACGTACACCAGCTTTAGTCTTCCTTTTGACAACATAGAGCAATAGTGCTGAGTTTGGTTAACATAGCTGTACAGTGTTTTCTCAGTTCAGAGAGGGAAGAGTAAGTAAGGGACTGTAAAGGACTTTGTCAGACCACAAATGTGCTATCGTATCCAACGCAAAATACATGTAGTGTATGAATCAATTTGAATATAGCACTAGAGACTAAGGTAGGTACTGGCTGCGAAAGAGCCCCACTATTCTTACTCTAGCCATTATACTGTCTGATTTTTATTTCCTCACAGAAAAAAAGAAAACAACAAACATGGAAAAAAGAAAGGAAACAAATAGCCAGTGTTTCTAGCACAACCCTAGTGCATTCAGGTCATTGTCTACAACTGCGAGCTCACCACCTTCAGGAACAAGCAAGGAGAAATACCAATTCATTTACTGCATAGATTTCTGCAGTGAGATATCATCAGAGTCTTACCCATTATCTTGTAGAAATGAATGCCTTCTGGGCCAAACACAGCAACATCAAACTCAAAACTCATCAAATAGCTAGCGTTAATACTTATATCAATGTGGATAACGACCTCAGTATGGAAGAATTCAGTTCCTTTCTGTCCTAAATTTGGTGTTAGCTTCAATATCATACGCATGATCAGGCACAGCCAACATGGGTTCTCAAAGGGAAAGTCCAGTTTAACTCATTTGATATCCTTCTATGATAAGGTCACCTACTTAGCAGATGAAGGGAAGGCAGTGGATGCAGTTTTTGGGGACTTTAGCAAGGCTTTTGATACTGTCCCTCACAGCATCCTTCTGGACAAGTTGCCCAACTGTGGGATAAGCAGGTTCATGGCGCGCTGGGTGAAAACTGGCTGAATGGCAGGGGTCAAAGGGTTGTAGTGAACGAGGCTACGTGTGGCTGGCAACCAGTCACCAGTGGTAGCCCTCAGAGTTCAACTCTAGGGCCAGCCCTGGCCCATGTATTTACCCATGATCTGGATGCAGGAGTTAAATGCACAGTTTGCAAGTTTGCTGTTGATACCAAACTGGGAGGTGCTGCTGACTCTCTTGAGGGACAGGAGGCCTTGCAGAAGAATCTCGATAGATTGGAACACTGGGCAATGATTAATGGGATGAAATTTAACAAGTCTGGATGCCAGATCCTGCACGTGGAATGGAGTAACGCTGGGCACCAGTATAAGCTGGGAGAGGAGTGGCTGGAGAGCAGCCCTGCAGAAAGGGATCTGGGGTTACTGGTTGACAGCCGGCTCAGTAGGAGTGAGGCCGGAACGCAATACCTGCTCAGCAGCTCTACTGCTGTACAGTTTGCTGCTTGGGGTAAGAACTGAATCTATGATTCTATGAATGTTAATGACTTGACTATTCATTCTTTTTATATGCCTCGTTTAATTGATTAACGTCACATCAAATGTACATGTGTGGGACCTGTAAATCCCACCTGCTCCAGTACAGGAGGGAAATCTGTTGTCTCTGTCAATTTACCCAGCAGAAAATTACACTCTCTCTGCAAGGTAAAGAGCTAGGATTCTTTCAAAAACAATAATTTAGATTCCTTTTACATGGCCAGTTCCCAGAGATAAAGGAACTGCAGCCTCAAGGAATCTGAAGCGTAACTGAATTTTCAGACACTTCTAGTAGGACCCTCACTTCTCTTCTGCATCTCTCCCACTCCCACCCAGGACAAGACTACTTTTTTATTAGTTTCAATGAGGTTCCACATCAAAGTAATGCTTCCCAGTGTCTATTACACCTGCTGCCTTGTCTGAAATTGCTTTTAATAAATGGACTTCACCATTACCCAACAGCAAAAAATCTCTATTACTTTCTGTGCCACAACGTGGTGGATCTGGATATTCCCCTCAAAAGATTTTATCAGTGATGTAATTTCCTAGTACAAAAGTGCTTCACGCATACAGGAGGGGGGTGGGGGAGAGGGCAAGGGGGAAATAAATTGTCTGAAATCAACACCAAACCTTGCCTCATCTCCCAGGGGTGATGAATCATACACCCTCCTCAGAATAAACATGTTCACAGTGAAGAGGACTGTTGGATGGATTAGATGGAAAACACCCCAACTGGAGGATTTTGTTTGTCTGTTGATGCCAGTCCAATGCATGAAGGAGAAAAAAGAAAGTAAGTCACCTCTCTGTGATTAAGTTGTTGCCCAAGTATATCTCCAACCCTCGCACTAAAAACATGTATGTTTTTTTTGCCCTTGGTAATCCAGTTTTTAAAGTATTCAGACTACCATTCATCTTTGCACCGGGAACATCTCACCACTCTCCATGGCACAGCTATAGCCAGTTACTACCTAGGAATGCAGATTTTACACAAACATCCGCTTACTTTATTTTTGGATGGCTTAAGGAAGAAGATAGGCCAACAGCAAGGGAGGAGAGGAGGAGAGGAAAAAAAATTGCAGAGTAAAGCCAAGACTGAAATGGGGTCAGCGGCAGGAAGCAGAGTGGGGTGGGGAGAGCTGAGCTCTGCAACAGCAGGGAACAGCAAACTGGCTGGAGCTGGCAGAGCATCCTGAGATGGAGATAAGACAGCATAAAGCCATGAGCACACTGTGCTCTGGCTCATGTGAGGAAGCCACGGGATAGACTTTATAGCACCATTAAAACTGTGAATTTTAAATATTTGAAAATTGGACTGGGATGGAATAATAATACTGCAAAAATGAACTGAGTACTGACCCACAAGGCCTGACATCTCTCACCTCTCATTTGCTCAAAGACAAGTCCAAAGGTCTCTCAGGTGAGACTGCGTAATTTATAGACAGCTCTAAGCTACTGCTATCGTTTCCTCCTGGGGAAAAGATGGTAGTGTACCATCTGAAAAGCACAAGTAAAGAAACCTTGAAACTTCATATTGCAAAGAACAGTTACACGTTTATGTACTGCACCTGTACTCCGTAACCCACACTACCTTTTTTATAAGTTTCTGATAACTTTTTATTACACTGTGTTGATCATGTTCTGTAAAAGCCTCTGTGGAAGTTTTTGTCGTCCACCCTTATCAGCTCTGAGTGTTGGAGAAGGATCTTTTTGTGTTTTAACAGGGCTGTGGAGATCAATCGGAAGTCCTAGTACGTTGTCACTAAGTATCTCTCCATAAAGACAAATGTTCTCATCACAGGAGATCCTCCAGTTTCGACACTACTTCCTCACTTCACCTAAAAAGCAAATGACTATCTGAGAAGATGGAAAGCTTGTTTTTCTGGTAAAATGATTAAAACCCTTTCCACAGGTCTAGTTCACCTATCAGAATTTGAAAACAAAATATAATGAATCTTCCCCCACTTCTGGACGTTCTGCCCTGCTAGTTCACGGAAGTACCTCATGCCTTTGCTATACAGACTTCACCTGTACACCCAAGGATTCAGCCTGGACACCAGAGAAAAACAGTGAATCAAGCATATAGCTCTCCATACCTGCAAAAAGAGCCCTCCAGCACTCAGAAGAAACCTGGGGTTTTTCTGTCCCGGTGCTTCTGTGAGAAAATGTTACAGTTGGGGGCTGCTTGAGGTCTGCGTAGACCCTGATTTTGTTAATTGTCTTCTTACATACTTTTAATAAGCCACAGAACAGTTAAAATGGTGATTTAATTACCCAGCCCCAAGAACTGCCCTTTTAAACAAGTTCATGGCCATAAAAATGCTCTCTGTATCATTCACACAAGGCTATGGAAGAGGTCATCTGCCAAAACGAGGAGACGTACTTAGATTCCAACTTAATGGAGCCAACATTAGAAACTTCAGTAAGTCCAGGCAAGGCCTGAGGAAACAAATCAGTTACTTTTTACTGATTTACCGAATCTAAATCTTATTATTACTGGGATTTTTTTTTAGTATTATTTTACATTTCAAAGGCCATATTAAATCTAGTTAACTACTCTTTCATGTTTTGTAAACATGCAGACAGGTTAGGCTGACATGCTGGTGACTCCTGCAGAAGTCCATGTCCTTGAATCAACTGAAGTAAGAGGCAATCCAGGCTTTGAGAGGGGTCAGAGGGTAGGAAAAACTTCATGATCAGCATCATCTTACGTTCTTGCTCTGAGTCTACTAAGACCGGAAAGATCCAGTTTCCAGCCTTGGAGCATAAACTCACTGCTGCACAGAAGGCAGCTAAAAGCTTCCTATTGCATGTAGGAAGGAAAGTCATTCAGACTTAGAGGGTGGCCAAGGGGTGGGATTTCAAATAATCAGGCAGAAAACACTGGTAAAAATGGTATCCCAGACTAGACTGACCACCGTTGGAAAGTCCTGCACCTAGAGAGGTATTCTTTATCAGGGAACGTAGAGACAGGTCAAGTTCCATTGGTTTTAAACTGAAAAAGGGGAGATTTAGATTAGATACTAGCAAGGAATTCTTTACTGTGAGGGTGGTAAAGCACTAGAATAGGTTGCCTAAAGAAGTTGTAAATGACTCATCCCTGGAGGTGTCAAGACCAGGCTGGATGGGGCTTTGAGCAACCTGGTCTACTGGGAAATGTCCCTTACCATGTCAGGGGGGTTGGAACTCAATGATCTTTAAGGTCCTCTCCAGTTCAAACCATTATATGATTCTACGATACTCTTTATTCCCTTTCCTCTCCTGCTCCTTATAGCAGAGTAATGGAGAAGAAGTTTTTTAATTGCACCTTTGCTTGAAAATTCTGTGACAGGACAGTGGGCAGCTTTGTCAGGGCGGTTGTTCTCACAGAGCTCTGCTGACATGCTTACTCAGCAAACATGCCCAAGTGGAGCTACAGCCAGAGCTTGTGCTTGGCAGAGGGAAGCTAAAGATTGTTGCCCTCCTCCCCTCTTTCCTTTCCGCATTCAGTCCTTCTGCCGACTGACACTGATCAGATGGGCCTTAGGTTTTAACAGCTGTGTGAAAAGGAGAAGGGATGTCTCCTGATGTGCTTCCTGGCTGGTGAAAACCCACCTCAGGCTGGAACATGCCAAGAGTTGCCCATTTGAAATACAAAACAAAAAACCTGGATGCTTTACCTCAATGGAAGCTGCAAAGCGGTTCACACTGGAACTGGGCACGCACATACACACACAACAGGCTTCACAGCACAAGTGAAGGGGCTTATTAGAGATGAAAGAAGGCCTCACATCGCCCCTTGTAAGGGACCATTGTCTCCCTTTCTGCTACAGTGTTCTGTGAAGCTGTGGGAAACAAATGACCTCTGAGCCACAGCGCTGTGTGTAACTGCAAAAGAAAAGGAAGGGGGAGGGTGAAGCGGTTTTGTGGGAGGACCACTGTCTTCCCTGTCCCGTCTTCCAACGCCATCCGCACCGTGCCATCCCGGCGCACAACAGAGGTGTCTCTCACGCCTCCAGCTCCTGCTGCAACAAAACTGGAACCTCAGTGGAGAGAGCAAGACACCCTTCCCCACCAGCACAAGGGGTTTTCCCACCTGGCTGCCTGGCTGGTCACTCGTGCTGATTGGTTGAAGGTGTGCTCCAGATTTCCTGCTTTTGATTTGTACTTTTTCGTACCAATAATAAGGAACAAAAATTCCTGCTTCACTTGGAAGAAGGGTAGACAAGGATCAAAAACCGGAGAAATCAACAAGAAGTAAATGAAGCACTGAGGAAAAGGGAGAGAAAGAAGGACGAGTGTAAAAGAAAGATGAGTGTAGCACACAAAAGAAAAAATATCACTAGCTGATGTTTATCCCATGTCCATTACTCTGGTTATGAGAGATGCTGGGAAGAGCAAAAATGAGTTAAACAGTACCCAAGCACATGCATTCCCCAAAGCCTGATGAGCCACTTTGAATGCAAAATGCCTTCGTTTTTCTTTCCCAGTCTTCTCTTCCCTTTTGCTTGCTCCCTATAACCCTCCTTCAAGTCATTTGATCAATCTTCAGTCTTTTTCACCTAAATAGAAGACCATCCTCTATTATATTCAATATTGCTCTGAAGAGCAAGAATGGTATTTGTGACCTCCAGGCAAAATTACTGTTTTTACCAAGAAATGAAGTCTAGTGTTTTTGTGAGGTCCGTTAGTTCAGGATTATAAATTCCTCTTAACTAATTAACATAAAACAGCATTTTCCAGTCAGAATCTGAATCAAGATTTCTGCCTTGATACTTGGAGATTAGTCAACACTATGTGAGTAATCATCTCTCTGCAGTGCCTACAGTCAGACCAGGCTTCCAGAACTAAAGAGGATGCTCCTGGCCACACCAGACCAAAAAAGAACAGCGTGGGTATAACTATGTTCAAAACTATAAGTGACATTCAACTTATCTTTCCCTGAATTTTTTCAAAACCTCTAACCATGACACCAGAAAGTTCATACAGTAAACAACCTCTGAATGAACTATCTTCTTTATACACTGAAAAAGAAAAGTGTAACATCACTACCATTATTTCTGTACTTAAATATTTTAGCAGATGCTCAGACACTTCGGTAGTGCACGGAGATAACTGCATATGCAGAGTAAAGGTTTGGGTTTTTTTTCCATAGACTCTAAAATGCATAATAATTTTAATCAAAAAGCACATAGCTGTTACTAACAGCAACACATATTGCAACATGAACATTTTCAAAAGCTAATATACCTTTCCATGATAAATTGTCTTTGGTTATTTTGTTTAACGCATCTCAAGCTGGAGCCAGGTTTTTAAGCCCAGCACTATACTGTCTGACTTGCAAATGCATTTAGGAAATACCCAGAACTGAACAGAAACTGTTCTCAATTATTTAAGTTCATAAAAACAGCTCACGATAGGGTTCTGAATCCCTTTTTAGTTAAAAGAAATACCCCTGGAACAGCTGGAACCCAGACTACAGCTCTAGCCACCTCTCTTTCCAGTGTCAACAAAATTTTCCGCTTCTGTCACAAGATTTTGACAGTTCTTACAACATCAATGAATCAAGTCTTGTGGTCTCTCTAGACAAGCTGTATTATCCCCAGTGCACATAAAAGGGGAATCAGCAGAAAGACAGCTTTGGGGTAGTTATAACCCCATAGGTTACCCTGCAAAGTGAAAAATGGGGATGGACAAAGAAGTGTTGCCCTTGTAGTTGGTCAAGGGCTAAACACATTCAAATCAACAAAGCTTGGATTAAAAGTAGTAAAATGCTTCCCAGGACACAGAGTCAAGAAAATAAGGAAGGTAAAACCTGGAAGAGCCCTCAAAGTCCTTCAGGGGTGAGCAGAATCCACAATGCAGCACAGATTTGTACAGATATTTGTTATTCTTCACAACAGGATTATGTATTGTCCAATGTAGTTGTGTAAAAAACTTTCCAACTTTGCTTAAGTCCTTCAGGAAGCTAATGGTAAAGCCACGTAGAGAAGCCAGGTCTCCAGTTGAATAGGCCTGTAATTTCAGAATCTTTCTGAAAAGGGCCTGTATGCATATGTAAGCAATATCTATATATAACATATATAATATATAATAAATGCGCAAGTGTCACTACATATATGGACCATTTCTGAAAGCTTGGGAAGCTAATCCTGGTAAAGAGGTGTCAGTCAGTGTCTGAGACGTGGGAAGTTAAACCTCCACAATAAAACTTGGCTTTATGTACTGCTTTTCAAGTTACATGTTCTTGGCTAACAATAATTACACAACTGGTTTTCACTCTCCATTCAGAGTGAAATGAAAACAAACCACACTAACAGAAAGTAGTAAACAGGACTGTTTGTGACCTTTTGGTTTCAGTAGGTAGGGAATTGTCTAATGTTTTCTATCTTGCTGATGGTCCTTTTTGAGAAGTACCTACACATGACAAAGTTAATTAAAGTGACTGCATGACCTATGAAACAGTATTTGCTAATGACAGTAGCTCTGCAGTGGCACGGGAAAGGCACTCCCTAACCTTCAGAATACCTGGCTGCAAAGAACAGTGCAATTGATTAAATATAAACATTGACACCCAGAAAACCACATCCCTGAACACATTTACTCGCTGCTCCTGTACTCTGAGGGTAGAAAAGTATGATCATAAAAATCAACAAAACCAACCTAAGGAGGATCACTTCAGTGCAATAAGGCCAGCACAGGGTCCTCAACACCATGCCTTCTCTCTTCCCTTGGACAAATGCAAACAATGTCACTGCCAAACAGAAAACAGGCAGCATTGACTGAGACTTTAAAGTTCTTCTATTTTCAAGTGCCTGTAAATATTATTACAATATTATTGCAAGCTAAGTTGCTCTTGTTCCACTGGGATCAGGCTGCATCAAAAACAACCAGGGCAGAGTGAAGGTGAGCTAAATACACATGCATTTCATTCTGCATTTATTAACATCCATCTCAATTATTTCCCAAAGAAAATATTCCCAGATAGCTAGTGAGTTGTTTAAAACTCTGTCCTGCAGCAGAAGTAACAATCTGGCTCTCATTTTTGTGTGGTTTCAGAAAGCAGCTGTTTGTGTTTACAGTCACCAGCAAACAATTCAGCTTTTTAATCAAACAAGAGCTGCTTGGGTGCCTTTGCCCATGGCTATGGGAATCAAATCACTCTGGAAAACAGACCTTTGACAACAATACTAAGAGGCCCTCAGCGGATGCAGGGGATTAAGAGAGGCATGGTTTTTGAGAAGCTAGGTTTATAGTCTGTAGCTCTCTCCATCCTGGGTCAATATACTAGGCTCAGTAGCAAACTTTCAACTCTCAAAAAGGCCCGGGTCAGTTTTCTTTCTTCTTCTCTTTCCTATTCTTTTTGTCCTCATGTGCCTATGTCCTCTTTCCCTTCTCAGCAGTGCATATGCAGAAACACAATAAAATGTTAGTTCACACCTACAATAAAATGAAGTCAGGCAATCCAAGAATAGATACCAATTTTTCCCTGGCAATACAGTACCTTACTTGTGAATATAGAGGTGTTTCCTAGTATGTTTGAACACTTGTGTGATAGCACTTGCTTAGAGGTTAAATAGATTGTGTAAGCTTCTCTCTATATTTCACTTTAGCTTTGTAGAGGCCTCTCCCTGTACTGCTGGTCTCTTGGAGCTGTGGCTGACAACTACAAGGTGTGTAAAGGGTAATAGTACCTATTAGTTTGTCACAAGAACAAGACCAGTTGCTCATTTCTCCACAAATTAATTAAACACTGAAATATCAACGGTGTGCCTCATAAGGAGTCAAACTAAAACATATACTGGCCAAAATTTTTGTGTTCTTGCACTGGTATGTGGATCAGTAGCAAAGGAGGAGCAGGGGAGCTTAAATGACATAGCTCTAGACTTGAAAAAACAAAAAAGTGTATCTCAATGAGAAGCAGCTGCCTAGTTCTTCCTCCTCCTGATGACAGCCTGGTAATGACAGAATGCTTACCTGTTGTATTTTGAAATACAGACCTCTGAGCCACTCCAGAAAGAAAAAGATGCCAAAGGAAAGAATCATTTACAATACAATTACAATCTTTGCCATTCCTGTCCACAAAGCTTCCTTACGAAATGGCTCCATGAGCTATGAAAACCAGATTCTACCAGGACATTTTTTTCTCTTCCAGAAAAGAAACACAATGCTTAAAAAAGCTAATATATGAGAAAAATCCACTAGAAGTGACAGAGCAGCAATCATGTGAGGCTCCAACTTGACCTGAAAGGAGCACAGTCTCTTTTATTGCAGTCAGGTAACATGAGCCAGTTTAGTTAATGTTATCTTCCTGGTTCTGCCAGGAATTCCAGGGTAAATCTGAAGACTTGTGTCTTCAGAAAAATTTTAGTCTCACAGATGCTTCACTGAAGTAAGAAAAAAGCCCATGAAGGCCACAATGGAGAACAAAACCACTCACTTGAGCTGGCCTACAGAATGATGGAGGACATCAAATGAGTCAATAAGAAAATAAAACACCACCACCATCACCAGCTGGGTGCCAGACTCAGGGATTTGCTATGATTGTCCCATGAAGTGGAACTCAGATTCTCTGTGTTCTGTCATTGCAAGTGGTGCTGCAGACATTAAGAACCATTAAAAATTTGTTTTCCCACAAGGTTATTTCCAGTAGATCACTGCTAAAAGACTCAGAGAGTGGCAACCTGGAGACCTTGTGTTTTGATTTTGTAAGGTATCTGCTTCCTCTGGGATACCCTAGCCAAGGTAGCACATAATCCTTTTCAATAAAGCAACACTGTTCAGGCAATTCCCAAGCCAGCAGCTAAAGGGAAAAAAAAATAACCCTTAGCAAAGAATACACAAACAACTATCTACAATCTAAAAGAAAATCCACTTAGACACAAACTAAACAGGAAGCTGAAGTGTCTTGAGTTTAAATGAGGGGAAGCTGCAGATGAGTTCTGCCTCTCTAGAGAATAAAAGCATTTTAGCCTTATGGCCACTACCAGAGAAGAACTTTTTATTCTGTTTCCTCACAACCTCAAGTCTGCGATCTCTATCCAGTGAGTATGAGGGAAGATTAATTCCCTCCATTAACTTCTTGAATCTTTTATCTTGAACACAAGTTCAAAATTGTGCACAGCATCCTTATGCAAAAAGCAGTCCCTGGATTTCACAATCTAGATTATCTTTCCTCAGCAAATGCAGTTTATTACACGGAGGGACTCCAAAAAGTTAAGTGTGTAAGTTTATACAGACATACCACACTATTTATGTTGGACTGATTAAAAGACCAGCAAATGAAAACAATGACTCTAAAGAAAAGAATCTAAGACCAGAGCGCTCTTTATATATTTGTAATTTTCATTACTAAAAAGACACACTTTCAGGAGTTGAATATGCAATTGTTATCAAAACTTACAAATGTCCAGTAGTAAATGAGGAAATTGGAATAAATATTTCTTTCTGGCTGAATTTTACATACATTTCTATTTAATTATTGACTTCTGAGGTTTCAAATTTCTTTTCCATGAAAATATCACAGTTGATACTGATTTCTGTATTTCATATAATCCAACTCAAAAAGGTTTAATATATAATTTCAAAATAATTAGAAGAAAATTATTTCTGTTGAAGTGAATGTTGCAATTGTCACTGATATAGTGTGAGGAATGCATGACAACTCCTCCTGACTGGGGCTCACTGGAGGCAACATTCAATTTAATTGTCAAAATTGCCTTTACCTTCAAAACAGGCAGAAATTCAAAGAATATGAGGTAAACTTAATCATGCTGTGATTATGAAAGTAAAGGAAAGTAACCAGCAGGAATCTAATTTAAAAAACCCAACACAACAACCACCAAGACACAAAAGCAAATGGTTTCCTATTTGATTGCTAGTTATCCTTTCACAATGATTAAGATGGAAATTCTTCAGGAATTTTGCACAAAATGTTGTTAATAAATATCTACAAACAAGAAACAAATCTACCTTAGCTGAGATAATCAACATCCCTCCTCTGAGCATTATTTAAAGGATATGCTCAAAATTAGAAGGAATCAAGCACAGAATGAATGCAAAGTGCAGGCCTTGGGAGAATTCACAGATGTTTTAAGCCAAAGCATCCACCTCATGACACAAAGCCCTGGATAATATCTGCACAGCACATAGCAGCTTTTCCCATTGAGCAGCTGAGCAAACCAAGACTCACGATCCCAGTTCCCAACTAGTTTTCTCCTTGTTCTGATGGTGACTTATGGGACTTCACTCACTTCTTTCTCTCAGCAAGTGTTTGTGGCTGACAGTTAGAGAAGTGGCTGGATTTATGCTTCCTCGTCCCCTTCATATCCTTGCTCACTGTGGAGCGACACTGACATTATGAGCAGCTCCCCATTTCTCTTGCGGACACTCAGATGAAGGCTGGGACAGAGTTGTCTGAGGTTAAAGAGCACCCCACAGCAAACAACACAGCCAACATGTGTCACAAACAGCAGTTAGTAAAGAATCAAAAGCCATGTACCTGGCCGACAAAAGCCAGTTCTCCACAGTCAGTGGTAACGACTGGGTGAGCACTGATTGAAAATCAGTGGATCCATTTTTCCCCACCACTCTGACAAAAAAAATGTTGTTATGCAAATTAAACTGGTACTCCCTTCTTCCATCTTACTATATTTAACATGCAGGATATTTCTGGAATCACAAAAACAAAGACCAGATTTTACGTGCTTTACTCAGAGGTAATCTGAGCAAGTCAAGCAACTTCTGAGGTCTATTTGGATAAGGTAAAATTAGAACACCTTAAAAACAATGCAAGCTTGTAAAACTTCCATAAATAACTGCTGTGGAGGCTATTTCACTTCTTCTACTCCTGTTTATTCATAATAAGCTAAAACTTCCAAGGCATCTTAGGAGAGTCTAAAACCCAGTGGATGCAAAAATACTGCTTTAAAAAATTAGGGTTATCAAAGCATGGCAGGGAAATTTTAAGCAACACAGGTTTTATACTGTCTGTGAATTATAACTTTGTTCTGTTCTTTTTCACCTTTATGTGTCTGTGCAGCTGAAGTCACCTGGGACATACCAAAGGAGTGGTTTGGTTTTCTATCTCCCAGTCACAGCAAAAAGAAAGCTGGAGATGTTCTCCAGAAAACAAGTTCTTATGACGCCTGCAGCCTAATACTTTAGACATGAGATTACGACAAGTTTCCACTTACATCTGCAACAAATCTATAAATCTTCTGAGTGTATCCTGCAGTTATAAATGGAAGATAATTGGTATCTATCAGTCTCGATAGAAAATTATGTCTCAATAAGAATAATGGTAGACTGGCTAGGATCACACACTCACAGAGGAACAAGTATCTTTCAAGCAGGTAACCACCAGCCCCTCTGTCTTGGATCCCAGCACAGGCACGGTCAGTCATGGTTACCACTACAGCAGCAGTTGCTCAGAGAGTGAATGAGGAGCAGGTAAAGATGAATGGGTTGATTCCTGGCTCCCAGCCACAGAATTCATTAAGCTATTGTTTGAAGCAATGAAGGAATGGTAATTTGTAGATAAAATAAGCCAATGTTGCACTGTTACATGATCGTTCTCTTGCCAAAGCACAGAAGAAGAAAGAAAAATTCAGCTTAGTGACATGCCTCAAATTTTCAGTGCTATCTGTGACTACTCAAGCACAGCTTACAACTTGTCCTCTGCTTACGACTGTGCTTGAACTTATAATGACATAAAATAAGATGATACTGGGTCTAGAATTACAATAGTCACAACCTGCATTTTCTCAAAGGCTGTCCAGCAGAGCTCCTAACCTAGAAACCTAAAATTACATTGACTATCATCAGACTTAACCTTTAAAAACTCGGTCTTCCTAAAGTGAAGACAGATGCACACCTATGATTACCAGCACAAGCCTGATGTGAGCTACACCATAAAACGATCCCAGTACTGGCTATGACATGAAACTGCCCATAGTTACTTGTTCTGGTAATATCAGCGTGCAATTTGTTGGACTGATTCTATAATCCACAGATGAAGGTAGTTGTAGATTTTGAGTTTATCCAGCATTAGCAGCCCCTAATAACCTAGTTCAGTGCAGACATAACAAATGGAAATGGCTTTAAATTATCCTTCCCCTGAGACATAATTTCATAAGGGAACAAATTCTATATGCACAAGAAGAGATTTCCAATGTAAACATGCTGTGGAAGCTAAAAGCTGCAGTCAGATTTAGGGCAAAGCAAGGGATACAATTTCAAAGGCACTGATTTCTTCCCAGTTCACTATATATATTCTTTTCTGCTGACTTTTCTGCTCTTTGTGCTCAGAAGGCCATGTGTATTAAAGAAGTCACTTTTTAACTTTTTTGAAACCTTAGTGGTCTTTGTCTCATTTTTTCCCCTCACACAAAAACTCTGGCTGCGATGCAGAATCTACAATTGTTATGATGGGTTAATTGTAAGCCACATCAGGCTCATTGCCAGCATCTGACTGTCAGCATTTTATATTACCCTTTATGTTTTCAGAAGATAGACTCTAGAATTTTGACTAACTTATTAGCTAATTTGAAATTCTGAAACTAGATAAAGTGTATTAAGTCCAGTAAAGAGGATTCTTTGCTTTTTGTCTCTCAGGATTAATGTAATATCAGGTCTGATTTTGGTTTTGATGAGATGTCAAGCAAAATCAGAGAGAAAAGTGTTTTACAGAGAAAAAACTAATGCCAGTGGTAGCAAAACCTGTATTTATGAACTCTAATATTTTCACCCTCTGACTTCTTGGTACTCTGACATACATATCTATGAAAACATATCGTAACCATTATTATTTGGAGGTTTGACCTCACCACCTCTCATAAAAACACAATACTAAATCTAAGTTCAACGGAAAACTTCCAGCCACTTTGCACAACATGATATTGACTTATTTCAAAATGGAAGTTCAGGCCCCTAAAGGTTAGTAGCTTTTGTTGGCTTGTCTTTTCAGCAGAGACACAGTTTGTAAACACGGCTAACATTCGATGCTGAATCAGCGCCCTAAAAGGATGGACAGAATATCTATTTGAAGACAATACGGTGGTTTTTGTGACTGAACACACTGAGTCTGTTGTACTAAAGAACAAAAATATTCTCCATCGTCTGAGGTCTATGGTTTCAGATGGCTGTGTTTAAATAGAAACAATCTGTATTTAAACACTGTCTGAAATGAACAAATTTAAGAATACAAAATTAAACAAAAATCAGGCAGAAAAAAAGGGGTGAAAATGGCAAATCCAGGAAGAAAAGAGGGAAGCTTATACAAGCCTTTATTTGTAAGCAAATATTACACACTGTAAAGTAGCAGAAGAGCTATCACTATCAACATCTATAATCAAATAAAGCAAAAAACAGCCTGCATGTACAAAGGATTAATTTTGTTACAGTGATAAATATTTGTATGTGATGCAGCTGTATAGCTCATACTCTAAAAATTATGTGCCGACATTACACCAGCTTTGTGTAACTGATAGTCCTGATACTATACTGGTTAGTAAAAATAGACCTAATCACATTAGAAAAACTTCCTCCTCAAGGCCTTATCCACTAAGGGAAATCATCCACTGGTCTCATATTCCTTGGGACATACAAGTCGCTCGTTAGCAATATTTACCACATATAATTTACCACCAACCCCAGCCCTGATCTGTTGCTGTGTTGTGTTTTAGAAGGATGCTGATTCTACCATCTAATTCATAAAAAGAAATTTCAAAGTCATCATCCTTTTTGAGAGACCATGACACAGGACTCATGGCTCATTGGTCTAGGAAGGTTTTTTTTACTATCTCATGAAAAAGCTTTATGTTTAAAGCAAATACCACAGGAGGCAAGATGGGAAATAGATGACATGTTTAGCTAAAGAACAATTGATAATGCCTGAAATTTCTATGTTGTCAACATTTATATAAGCAAAATTTTGTACCCATATTCTCTCAGACCTATCACTATTGTCTTCATCTTGAAATTCCACCCCGGGCATATGCCTAAAGCCACTGGTACCCAGCTTTTGGCTTTAAAGATCAGTCTGTTTGGGTTTTTCGATTAATTATTTAGCGACCAGCTGATCAAAGACTATTCTGTAATTTCCCAAAGTAAACTTTTCCACTATTAGATGAAGAAGGATCTGATAATCATAAAAACTCCAAAGAAAAAGATAAAGGGAATGACTGTTCATCCAAGTTGTCCCAACAGACCTATTGTAGAAAACTTCTGAGTATGTGGGTATCGTGTTGTGAGTGAGTAGGTGGGTAAATCCACCTACATGTATACACACATTCACAGGCACATAGATATCTCTCTCTCTTCCATTATACACTGAATCATCTTTGTGTTTATTTAGGAGACACAGGTGGAATGTGGAAGTTACAGCTGTTTCAGACATTCACCTCCCAGAGAATATGCTTTCTGAAAGAAAGCTGCGCATTAGAATTTGATACTCCTGTCTTTTGAAGAAACCTAACTTAAGCAAGTACGGAAATGGGATTTTAAATGTGTTTAGATCAGTCAGAGCAGCTAAGTAAAAGGGCTTTACAAATGTAAGCTGAGAGTTTGCTTTAATTTTTACTAAAAAACTTCCTTGATTTTTTTTTTTCTTTTTCATTCTTCAACAGTCCAGGACACAAAAATTTGTATTTGGAGAAATGACCCATACTAAGCACGTTCTCTGACAGTATATACACAGAGTATGGTGCACGGTTTTGTCCTCTGCAACTTCACCTGCTTGGCTTCCTGAAAAGATCCCTCAGAACAAGGATGATAGTGTATTTCTAGATGGAATTGTTTAAAGCACAATCAGGTGGAAATGATGACAAAATAGTCAAAGATCTGAACAGCACTTGCATTGAACACAGGCTGTAACACGGTAAAGCTACCAACAGAACATTTGAAACTATTCTCCCAGACATGGAGGAGGCCACTGCATGCACTAGGAAATAAATCCACTCTCTGCAACTTCAGTAATGAAAGATTGTGAAGATGAGCAGGGACAGCAGCAGCCAAAGAGAACAGAAAGATCCATTATCCTTTAAGCTGGAACTCAGACAAAAGGAAGTTGAAACCATCACTTCACTATGAGAGACTCAGGAGAGACAGTTATTTCTGGAGGAATTGAAGTTATACAAGAGAGTTTTGACAGATAACAGGAAATCGAATCCAAAAATGAGATGCTAATTCACAGTAAGACACAAGAAACAGCCACTGTTTGCTGGCTCTCCCGCCTTTTTGCCAGATGCAGCAAGAACATGCCATTTGAAAGACAGATAATTTCTTCCTTCTGAAGGCATAAAAATCACAGAGAAAGGTCACTTTTAATCTGAATCCCATTTCCAAACATAGCAGGACCTGGGCATGCTGGGAAAGAACTGCTGAGAAAGAAATACCCAGTTCCTCTTGAGTGCACAGAGAAGGATCCTTTAATGTCTTCTCATTTGTGATCCTCCACTTCCTCCTGCTCAGTAAGCTTGATTTGTCTTTTATTATGAGGAAAAAAATCCCCACAATACAACAATGCTTGATGAATAAGAAACTTACCCCCCCAAAAACAGGTATCTTCCTTCACAGAACATTTTAAAGGTTAGCAACACTGCAACTGGTATTTAATTTTTATTCAGAAAGTAAAAAAAATACTCAAGAAGAAAGCTGTTTTTAAACAAGTCAGAATGTATAAACACTTGCGTAGAGAACAGAGACTTGTGTTTTCTCAGAGTGAACTGGGTGAAGCAACTTCAAAAATTTCCTCCCTTTTACCTTCCCTTAGGCTTCATCTCATCAATCCAAAACACATGAAGTTTGGTCACCCAAAAGAAAGACAAATCCAGAAGGTCTCTCCTTTGGTTTACACTTGCCATCTTTTGCTTTAATGATCAACTGCCTCTGCTTAAAAGATAACTGCACTCACCCCTCAGAAAAAGTGACTTTTTATAACTCATTGATAATCTTCTGGTCACGTAACTAGAAAGGAACAAATTTCCACTTTATGTAAGTGTTTAATCTCATCAGGACCTTGTTCTGTACTGGATCAGTACTATTCACACCAATGACCTAAATTCACCAAACTATACAGAACCAAAGAGAACTGGTTAATGCATTTACTGGTTGCTGTGGACGTCATTGATGGCCTCAGCACAAACTGGAAATCCCACTTGGTTGGAGGCAGTTACGATTTTGGACATACTTCTGATGCCTAGAACCCAAAAGTGAACAACTAGCATAATGCCACTGACAGCAATCAACAGTTTGAATATTCCACCTATGGAGAAGGCAGCAGGTACACCTTACCTGACACCTTTCAAATCTGACCTGTAGTCTTCATCTGAGCCCTCTGCACCCACCACACTGTCGAATGCACAGAGCTTCCTGAGCCATCCAGTGTCTCAGTGAATGATTGCTTTTCTTTGTAAATATTACTGGCCACAGCTCAAAGGAGCTTTTCTATGCTCCTTTCTATGCTTTTGATCTCCACTACGAATACAAAGGACTGAGCAGCACATGGCCCGGAAAAGCTACATCCAGCGAGAGGCTATGAAGACTTCTGCCTGTAGAGTCAGTAAAAAAGGAAGGTAAGCTCTTCCACAAAACAGTACAAAACTATTTCTACAAGGATTCTGCTTTATATGTTTGGAAATGGTAATTTGTGTCCTGTCCATACATCCCTGTTCTCAAAATCCCAGAAGATTGTGGGGACATATTTCAAAAAAAAAAAACATAGATAAGTGAGGCTGGTTTATGCACCTCACCAAGCTTACACGTCACTTCATGCAGAAACTAACAGTATATACGTATGGTATGAGTGAGCACGAATAAGTTATTCCTTAGGCATAATGCCTAGAAAAATGAAAGAAGAGCTTTCTGAGAAAACTCCTAGAAAAACTCATATAAGTATTGTTAGTGAAGTGCAGAGTTATAAGCATGCACTTTTTCTCCTGCCTTAGGATGACTTCAGATCTTAATTTCTTCCACAGATGCACTTCTTTGCCAGGTTCTGACAAGGCTGTCCAGAAACCAAACGATTACAATGCAAAAAAATTTTGTATCTTCATCTATAAAACATACTAAATGGACTGCATTTAGTTGGCCTTACATTTTCCAGTCTCATTTTTCCTTATGGTAAAATAATGGCAATGCACACAGCCAGAAGAGCTTCCTGTGAGCATCTACCCTGGTCTGCACCCCACAAAGCTGAGTTAAAGTTTGTTTCTATACAGATGTTTCATGTGCTCTTAAACATACATCTGAAGGTGTGTACCAGCTTCAAAGATGAGCTGCTCCAAAGTCGTCACCCACACTGCTGGCAAGTGATACCTCCTAAGGCTGAAGTTTACCACTATTTCTTCCAGTCACTGCACTCTTACAATTTGCCTGCAAAACTGAACTGCCAAATAGCAAATCCAAACACTTTTGCAATCTCACATTCTCACCAAACTCCTGAAGTTTTACACGGAAAAGTCATTCTACAACTTGGACTGGTTATTTTGGTCCTTTTCTGAACTGTCCCCCAGTATTTCCATATCCTCCCCAAAGTGTAACAATCAGAATTGGACACAAATTCCAAATTGCTGTACCCAAAGTTCTGGGTACAGCAATAAACAGCATTCCTCCTTTCTATTTGGCAATCCTGCTAAGGCATATCAGGATCCCATCGAGAGGCTTTTTGCCAGAGCTGATTAGCAAGACAGCTTCCACTGAAGAAGTTTCAACTACTTTCCCACCCCAGGATAATCTCTGGATCACTGTTTAAGTCTGGTTTTTATGCTGTATGCACAAACTTGCATTCTTTCCTCTCATTTACATTGCCTTTATTTGGCTGTAGCAGGACTACACAGAAGTGTAGTTCTTCAAAATCTTTAAATCACTAATCTTTAAAAAGGAGCTAAAAATCAGACAAGGAGATAAATGGAATAACCCATTAAGCCATGAAGATGTCCCATAAAAGTTGTGTGCAAGTATGCTCTCGAGTCAAAAAGGGGAAAGCCTTCAGTCTCACTGTCCATCTTAGGAATTTCCTGGGATACCATAACATCGATGGAACAGACCTGGCACCATTCCACAGCACTAAATGCACAAGTGAAAATTAATCTTCAAATAAGTTAATAGTTGCTGCTGGTACTTAGAAGTGTCTCTTCATCCTAACATCCTGGCATTCCTGTACTCTTAACTAATTCAGACATTTTGGGGAATATGCACACACATTTTATTAACTGTTTTTAGCCACAAGCATTTATAGTCATCTTCAGTACAGATTTGAACAGAGTCAGAAGAAGTGTAACACAGGGATGTACCCTGTCCACCTATGGTCCATCAGATATTTATCTGCAAAGGCCAAAGGATAAATATACTTTAAAAACTATGTTACATTATCTTTTATTTGTTTCCTTTTGCAACTTTAGTTGCACAAGCATGAAAGTCTAAACAGCATGATTCACCCTTATCAGTGACCTGTCTGCTCCAAGATTTATTCAGAGGCCAGGAGCAGGATCCCCCGCCAGGCTGTGAGGAGGACAGTCTGGACAGAGAGCAAAAGCCTGTGTTTACATGTACATTCCTTCTTCACTAACAAGGAAACAGCTCAAACCAATGTAAGTAACAAAATAGCTTGGTATAAACACATCCACGTGCGTGTATGCACATCTACAATATGCAGGGCCTTAAGTCCACAGGGAACCTGCATGTGCAAACTGTTAGTAAGAGATGCTCAGAATATGAGGCCTTATCTGCTAGTTTTTGGCTGGAAATTCTTCAAGCATTATCTGCCCAAACACATGAAAGCTCAAAACCTGAAGTCTATTGACTTGAATCTCTGATTCAGTCTCTGGCCTTGCAGTAAGTTACAGTTTTCACTGCTGGGCCACCAGCTTGGCCCAAGTTGAGAAAGTGACTGGCTCTAGGAGAAATTATGTTCCACCTTTAGGTAACTGATTTGGACCCAGTACGGGTCAGTAGTAGTTGAATGTCGTCACCATCAGACAGTTGTTTACAGTCTGATGCAAAATTAATTTGCTAATTTACCAGTTTCATTACATACCGCAGTATCTACATCACCGATGACCTTCACACCACCTTTGGAAATTCAGCAAAGGACTAAATGGGAACGTGAGCTTCCATGCTGATTGAATGGATATGGAGTCGCCAGATCAAAGCTGAAATACAATGATAAACCAGCAGAACAGCTGAGTCACAATGACTTCTGTTCTACAGTCCAAAGATAAGAGGAAAGAACCATGGTTTGCAGAGCTCTCAGCTTGGTGCCTTACAATACACTAAAAGCTACTAAAAAGTACAATCTGTTTTTAGCAAACATTTTCCTAACTACAGATGCAAGTAGAAGGCACAGTTATTTGTGTCAATACCCTGGAAGCAGCAAAATTCTTTTCATCTAGCCTGTATTAGGTGCTAGAAAAGCATTCATGTTGACCATGAGGTGGGATTTAAAACAGTCTTTAAACACACCTTGGTTACACCTGATTAGTTACACTAAGTTTATCACTGACATTACACCCAGCTACTTTTTCAAAGAATGTCAACATTTGAGGGCTATGACTTACTGGTAGTTTAATGTTATCCTGGGATTAATATGAGAGGAGCAAAGTGGACTGTGAGTTACGAGAGGCTGTGTGCTGCAAGAGATCTGGCAGGACAGGATTCTCATTAGGCCAAAATTCGGAATGTCCTAGGTCTGTACGTATGCCATTAATCACTAGCTGAGGCATACCAACAAAAGCAGCTTTTCCATTAAATAATTCACTGTTCACTTTAAGAGGAACAGAATTATCCTATCTGCAGAGTACAGATTTTGGGAAAAAGCAGAGTTTCTTCAAGCTCTGTTCAAAACAATCTCAAATTAGCCAGAGGGGTCCAGAAGACAAAATATTTTTCTCTTCCTGTCTTCAGGCAGAACTAATCCATCTCAAAATTTATTAAGTATTTACTAACCTCAGCTGGCAGAGAAGATAATCTTCAAACCAACACCACATTTGACAGCAACAAGGTAAGTAGATTTATAATTAAGAAATTAGCTACTAAGAGAATAAGATCCCTGTCTTCTGAAAGGGCCACCAGTAAAGAGATTCAGTACACATTAGAGATTCATCAAAATGTGTACCTTGTATAAAGATTAATAAATAAACAACATGACATAACAAAAAAGAGTATATGTATAAAATGACAGTAGGAAAGAAAAAGTACAAAACAGACAAAAAGGCAATGTCATAGGCTCATAGGGCATTTCAAGCTGGAAGGGACCTCAGGAGGTCTTGAAATCCTACCTCCTGCACAAAGCTGGTCCAGCTGTAACATCAGACAAGTTACTCAGGTCTTTATTCCACCAGGTTTGGAAAGCCATTGATGATATAGACAGCACAACTGCTCTGGGCAACCTGTGTTATTCAGAGTATAGGTGAAATGAAAGAACAGGCAGACAGAAAAATGCAGAAGGGAACATAAAAGAACCTGAAAGTTATATTAATAACAGAAAGAAAACAAAAGGATAAGGGAAGAAAGTAAAGTTCTTCCTTAAAAAGAAAAATAAAAGTGCAGGAAAACATTTTTTAGTACTTCAATTTATCCAGGAGCCTAATGTGAAGGATCTGATTCTTAAAGGTTCGATTTTGTAAATTAAAAAAGCATCTCAAAATCAAAACAAAACAGAAAACATTTTTGGCCCTTAAGCCATGTCAACACAGACTCCAGAACCTCAGGTAATCAAAACCACCAGCTACTTTCAAACAGGTAGATCACAGCCAAGCCTGTTGAGCAGTGTTTGACATAATTCTAAAATTTTGAGGATAAACAATGAATGACACTATTTTGTATGCAGAACTCTGTAGTTCCATCAGATAAGAAGCTGACCGACAGCCCTCCAACTAAACATATTGCCTCTATGGCTGTTTTAATGCTTTCCTTTGCAAGGATTTGGGAAATGGTAGGAAAGCACGGCAGGGGAATTTTTAGTGGCTGGCAGATGAAGAGATTTGGATAAACATTTTAAGTTTCATTTCCTGGCCTACTTGTTCCGTTACGACCATTCTGATTGCAGAACTCAAGAGAACACAACATCTCTAACGTGGTCGAAGACAGGGCAGAGGAAGGATATTATATTAATATCCACTCTTTTGCCACTACAGGGTCAAGCAAAAGAAAAGAAGATTAAAATAGACGAACAAAATCATCATCATTTCATCTACTAGCCAATAATAACAGGATGCTCAGGGCTATAAAAGCTTAGACACTGAAGGCACAACTCTCTGGCCTGAAGAGTTCATACTGACCACCACCAGTGAGGGCACCTCATGATTCTACCAGATTAAGGGTTAAAAATATCTTTCCTTTCAGGACCTCCTGCCTTTTTTAAGTGACATGGGTTGGTATCACTAGGCTTTGATTTAATGTTTGAAAGTCCTACGTGCTGACAAGAGTGGGATTGCCTCAATAATTCAATTAATAAATCATAGCCCTTGAGATGGAGAGAGGACTAGAAAGGCAGAAGCAGCAGTCGAGGAGACAAATAAAAGGCTTTCTTCTGAGGTTAACTATAAGCGAGTATTGTATATCTAACGTGCTCACTCCACAACTGCAGCAAACAGAGGTAACATTAAAACCTAAGTTTAAGACAATACTGAAGTTAGCAAGATGATTTTAGCATTCAAAATAATCAGGTGATGACAGGAAGCCACATCTGAGTGCCCGCACTAAGAAAACTCCACAGAACTTTAAGTGTCCATGACGCAGTCTTTTCCAACTGAGTGTAAATAGGACATGTCACCTCACCCAACACCCCAGACCACAATGTTTTGAAGGTACCAAAGGAGGAAACCGCACCGCAAAGAGGAAGCGACAAATTCAGTTTTAAGAAGCTTGCAGGTTTAAATCAACCAGAAACAGCTATTAAACTCTGAAGCAATAACACATCATTAGCAACTAAACTGCTGAAACTGGGCAGCAAGCTCTTAAACCTTTTCAATGGCATCATTGAGTGCAGGGATTGCTCACCACTACGTGCAGGGTGACCACTGGCAGGCAATTGTGTATCGGAGTGATTAGAATATGGCATGCCATTACCACAGGTACCTGTGCAAAACGCAAGACAAACACCACATAATTTCATATGGAGCTAAGAAGGAGGACCAACAGGCAAACAGTTTTATTTTTGTTTTATTCTTTACTGGTTCAGCAAAAGCAAGACCTTGAAAAACAACATTTTTGGGGTGGGAGGGTGCAAGAATGGCAAGAGAGAGAGAAAAAAAGAAATACACAGAGAATAACCCAGACGTTGTATAGCACATCTCCAGTTCTGATCAAGGATCTCAGCCTCGTCTCCTCTCTTGTCTTTAAGATTCTTATTTTATCAGCACAAACATGTTTCCCAGAACACGTCACTTCTGATAAAACACCTACTTTTTCATTGAAACCACAGCTGTCAAAAAATTTGTCAGTACAATCGAAATAAGAAATACTTTATCACACTGAAGTCTGACAAAAATCCACTGTATTACAGATGCAGCAAGCTGTAGTCATTTGTTTGAAACACATATGATTCAAAACTGCACAGTCACCAAACTGCAGGTGAATTTCTACCATCTTAAATACTGATGCAAAAGAACAATAACCAAATCTTGGGTTGAATCTACAAGAAACTCAAAACTGCCCTAAATTGCACGGGCTGAGCTGCCCTATTACGTGCCATTTAACTTGCTCACAGTCACTGTTCAGCCTGCTGGGCACAAATACCTTGTTATAATAAGTGAAGAAAGCAAGATAACCCTGCCTAAGGGAAACCCACAGATCATTAAAGTAAGTTTTCCAAGTCCTTCACACAGACAGAATGGCACGAGGGTAGTAACACAGCCTCCTCTCACCTCCTCTCACAGGATCTTCCCACCCAGACAAAAGACATTTCATTTTAACAGATTCACCTCTGGATATATCTACACTGTACGTGGTAAATACTGCCAAGATCAGCCTATGCTGACCTCTCTGCCTTTGTGACTCATCTGCTGCTGGAATCCTCTGGATCTCAACAGCTCATTTCACACTGCCTCACATGACCACCACAGCAGTGACTAAGAAGCAGATGCACCCTCAGGAAAAGGAGAACTGCGCAGCTGTTGACCATAAGCCAAGGTAATGAACTCTAGGGACACTAAGCACTTGACACGTTGATCCCATGTTGTTCGGAATTACCTCATGCTAACCTAGATGAAAAATAAAGGCACCGGTCTTTGCCAGTTTGCATTATTCTGGTTGAACAGTCAACGGAATAAACTAGAGGCTCCAAGAATCATGAAGGTTTTGGCATTTAACCTGAATCCACCAGACCTTTCCTCTTGAGATTCAGATTCAGTCACTGACAGGCACTGAAGTTTACCCTAAACTTCATTCCTACTGAGCAATAACAGAAAAGGTTTGCAGACTTTTAAAGCTCCAAAACAACACTTGCAGGCCCATCTTCTTAGTCACCTTTCAGTCATTTTTCAGTGGGTAGCAGTTTTCAGTGAGTATCAATTTAACATTAACTAACTCTCAAATATTACAGCACTGTTTCAATTCTTAGAACATCAACATCATTAGTTTAAAGTTAACAACAGAGGGTACAGCAAAGAAAAAAGGGAGTTGGATGGGATTGACAAAAGATCAGATGCTGAGGATGACTGAAACCAGGAATGTGGTACTCAGGGCATACACCCAATGCAGCTGAGATGTGACTACAGACTAAGGGTAGGCAGAATGTCATATTTCATAGCACAAAGAACAGTGAATGAAAGACAGGGCATCTCAGTCTTCAGCACAAATGAGCTTGTCAAATCCTACCAGCCAGGATTTGAGCAGCTATCACTGAATCATAGAATAGTTTGGGTTGAGAGGTAGCTTTAAAAGTCATCTAGTCCAACTCTCCAGTATCCTGATGAAACGCATTCTATCGTTTCTTGTGATCAAACATTGCCTTAGCCCAGTAACAGCAAGTTACCACGGTCAGGCAATGGGCATTTCAGCTTATTACTAACCCTTCAGCAGAGGCCAAGAGATATTTGAGGCACAGAATGAATCTTACTGGACAGATCTGCTAGAGCATAGGAATTTATATACTTTACTCTCAATGAATTAGAAAAAAAAGCAGTCAGCTCCTATTCAGTACATATTCCCAGAATGTCCTAGAACCAAAAGCTTAAACCACTTAAAATACAATTCTGAATTCTGATTGGTTATCAGTAATTTTAATTAAGAACCATCCTGCATGATTCACAGTTCTTCCTTAGACCCAGATGACAAAACCCAGTCTACTGGTTCGCTAAGCAAAACCAACAAACAATGAAATTTGATATGAAGTTGAAAATCTACCATATTAAAAAAAAAAAAGGAATTAAAATTAAAAGATAAGCAAGGGAAGTAAAAAAAAACCAAAACCCTGGATGAAATCAGATATTTTTAGAACTCAAGAATTTATTTTTTTGTGTGTGTAAGACATCAGAATTTTTTTCCTCTTCCTTCAAAGCTACAGGGGCATAGCTGTTGAAGCCTGAAATTGTAGTTCCATAGCCCTTTGCTTTTAAATTAAACAAATGATCTCAGTTTTTGGAGCAGTTTTTGACTCCAGGGAAACTATGCCATTAAGAGAGTGCCAGAAACATATTTAATTGATGCGTGTCCCAAGAACAGCTCAAAAGAGTACAGACATACCACATATAGATTTCAAGGAAATTGCTGGAAAGCCACAGAGCTTGAACAGAATGTGATATGTGAAACATGGCATATGAAAGATTCAGTATCAAAGGGGTAAATTCAGTTTGGGAGATATTAATCTGATTACCTAAGAAGTACTATGAACCCGATATGCTCCTTTGTGCACCATATCCAACCTGGACAGATGGAGGAGACTTTATGCTCCATTTTCTGACATGTAATTAGTGTTTAAGGGATGATCAAATTACCGATAAAAAATTTCAAACAATTTTTTCATTCGGGAGTGGCACGTACAGCAACCACCCTACAACATAAGATTTTCTGACATTATTTTGTCATGTGGCTTAGACACTCCAGAACTTGACTTCACTGTTCCCATTTTCAGTTGAATGCTTTCTATGCACCTGCCTGACAGAAAACCAGTCCAACAACATCTCGAAACAAAGAATTCCATACAGAGCTCTGAAACAAGACTTGCACAGACCAAATTCAAGTTAATTTTATGCAAGACAGGTTTTTGTCCAAATGATAAGCAATTGTTAATTTTTTCTGCACTGTCTCCTCCTCTCGCCTTCCTGCTGTCATTGGCAATTTCCAGGATCTATTGACAAAAAATAAGTAAAAATAAATTATCTGTTGCAGGCTTCTCCTCCCGTTGGATTCATGCAATGGGAGTCAAACTTTCATGACTGTAAATTATGAAGTCAATAGCCTTGGACTATCAAGCCAGTTAGCTATTAAAATGTTACTATTTCAAATTATGGTAATGAATGCTTTCAAAAAACCAAATTTGAAATCCATTTTTGTTGTTGTTTATAAATTCCATTTAAGATTGCAGCAGAACAAAGCTTAAAAACCAGATCTCTAATTAGAACATCTGTAACTTGGCATTTTATACTAAAAAGGCTGTCTGCCTGGCTTAGCAGAGACCCTAGGCTTTGCAGACCACAGCAGCAACCACAAGGCCGTTTTCCGTTTATTTCTCCATCACTATCCCACATCCGTAAGGCTGTTCACATCCACGGGTATATGAATAATAGAACCAGTTTTACAAAACATAGGGGAGGATTCAGCCCACCTCCACCAACTGAATATACAGTTTTTAATTATTTTGAAGATAACTTTTAATCATTTCAGTAGAGAGACAGTTATCAACCCCTGCCTTAAGGCACAGCGTGTTCAGGGAGAACCGTTTGGGACAGCGTGGCTGAGGAGAAGCAGCAAGAGGGAGCGGCGGTGGGGCAGAAGCTGCAGCTGGTACACATCCAGCAGCCGTGGCCAAACCAGCTGCGCCGTGAGGGAGCCGGGGCTCGCTGCCAGCCAACTGACGGGGAAGCGAGATGAGGAGGCGAGTCCAAGCAGAAAGGCTGCAGCAGCGTGGGAGGACGATGACCTTTTGATCTCCGAGATGTTCCTGATGTACCAAAGTGACATGTCAGCTCTAATAGGCTGCACTCTCCAACTGGTGGCAGGGGCCTACAAATTACTGTGAGATCTGAAGGCATTTGTTGTGATGGTCCTGGCCTGGATGGGGCACGCCAGCCCTTCCCCAGCAGGACTATCTGACAGTCTCTCGCAACGATTCCCAAACCAGAGGTCATAACCTCCAGCAGGGTCACAGCCCCACAGAGCGGGGTCGCAAGCCTAACAGAGATGCAGTTGTTTATGCTAGTATTTAGGGTCGTAGGCTTGGCTGGAGTGAGTTCACCACCAGAAACGGAGGCACAAACAGAAACCATTTGGGAACAGCTGGTCTAACAGATTTCACGCTCAGAAACAACTTCTTGATATTCAGCTAAAATGTGCCCCAACTACTCCCTTCCATATCCCTGTGCCAGCCTGAAACAATAGCTCCTCTGCCAGGTATCAAACTGGCTCAAATTACTTCCAAAGAATTGGGGCTGCTGACATGGTAGTAGCATCTGCTTTGAGTTTTGCTTTTTCCTAACAAATTTGCCATTGTTAACAGTGGTGCTATTCATACTTGAGCCACTGTCTTTTCTACCCCTCCTTAGAAGAGAGATGTACCTAGTTAAGTATCAGCTCAGTCAAGAATCTCCTGTAAGCTGCAGCTTGCCTGGGACTGCAGAACAACAGTAGGACATTTTAGGAGAGCCGAAATCAGTATAAACAAAGCCTTCCTTTGGTTGAGTTCCAGGCATTTCCTCTGCCTACCATTTCTTCACCCATCTTTCTGCACAGTACAGTGACCATTTGGATGGTCTTCTCTGAACACTCCTTTATTTTCATTTTTTAGTATAGTTGATGTTACAAGATGACAAACAGAACCCAGATTAGATGAATTTTGCCCATGCGGAGCATGCAAAATCTGCTCATACTCAAACTGTCTATTTTCATTAAATTAAGAGATAACACACCAACCATATACTGTCTTTTTATTATCATGTTATGTTTGGGCTTAATGTAACATTTTAGGAGCAGACTGTCACTGGGAAGAAGTTCATTCACACGCCAGAGCACCCAGCTTCAACCTCCAAAAAAGGCTAATAGGTTATAAAACCTCCATCGTTTCAGACAATAAATCATTATTACAATAATAAAGCAGGAAATACACACAAATTAAGCAGAAACACCGATGTGCGCTTTTTACGATTAAGGGGAATCATCAATCATAGAGGCTGCCTGAGATTAACAAGGAGCCACTTTTTCAAACATCCTGCAGTAAACCCAGAGGAAACCCAGCTGGAACTGCAGCTAGAACATAGGCATCAGGCTCTGAAATCCTCTTCTGGCCCCTCGTCCTCACCTTCCCTTTTGGGGTCCTAGGGTCACTCCTAACTGGTTCAAGTTCTGCAGGTGAGCCACGTGCTTCATCTAATGCCACAAGCCAAATATAATTCCCACAGTGATGTCGTGCCATGTACAGAAATCCTTCTGATCTGTGCCAGCCCCATCAGAAGAGAGATCCACTGCTGGTACTATAAAACTCCACAAGAAATGGGACTGAATGCTACTGAATGATGAAGATTCAATTAATATTTTCTTCCACAGCCTCTGTTTGTACAGATTAAAGGATAGCCCACAGTAAGTTAAGATAGACTTTAGCTGGTCATTGTGCACAGTGACAAATGGTGTTTAGCTCTTTCCTACCCTTGAATTCATTTTTCACAATGTAATCTGAAAGGTAAGTTAGTTTGGAGCAGTTGCACCAACACTGGTGTACAATGTAGTGTTGCAGAAGGAATTTAGAGCCAAACCACGTCTCATGTTTCCAATTGAAATCACCGATTTGCTAGGGTCACAGTAAAAACACTGGTTGATATTTTCTATTCTGCTTAGGATGGGAAGAAAGGGCAAAGAAGAAGGAATTACTATCATATAACTAGGTCTTTTGCCGCTACTTTTATGCTATAAACAAAAGTCCAAATTCCAATGTATAAGAGAATCATAGTTTCTATATACGCCCACACTGAAATAGGAGTTAGTCTTACTTTTAAACATTTTTAGGGAGAAGACCAATTGCCATCTTGCTATAGTGCTTTACAGCCATGAACTGAAACTGAGAGACTGACACCTGCATGCTCCCAGCTGACTGCAGTTAAAGAAAAACAGGAATAAACTAGTGTGGGCAGCAGGAATCATGCAAACCCATTTTACTTTGCATTGGAAGGTACAACATGTTCTGGGCCACACTTTGTCTCAGCTGAGGTAAGTTACTTGGCAGCCAAGAGGTGGTAACTCCCAACCACTCAGCTATGACTGTAAGCACTTCTGTTATCGTGCCCCTGATTATATAGACGAGTGATTCCCAACAAATGTACCTGAAGGGTTTTTGGATTACAAATTGTTGATTAATGATTGTAAATCATATCAAGACTTCAGAAAGAAACCACAACAAAGCAGTAAAACTTTGTGTTCTATCATCAGAGCAATTAGGAAATGAGGAATGGAGATTCTCTTAGACTGATATATAGAGGCCTTTGAATGGTCTTGCTGACAGTTTTCAACCCTTTCGTAGTCTAGATCAAGTGATTATGCATATGTCATTCAGCTTCAAAATTCCAGACATGTACAGTCTCTGTAACCCTGTTTTACTGAGAGATGTATCTTTTGATGAAAAAGCTGTTAAAATTCAGTTGGATGTTACTATGTCACTACTTCCCACTTGTTGAAATATAGCATCAAAATTAGTACAGGCTGACATGACCTCTGTTATCATGAAATCTAACTGCTCCATACACCACCACAACCCTGCTTCATGCAGAAACAATCACAAGATCATTTCCCCTAATGGTTAATATCATTTGTTCCAGGCCCTGTAACGGTGGTACACTTCCTCAGGCGCTCCCAACAGCCAGAAAGCCTTATTTCCTTCCACTGAAACATCGGGGTGCAGACTCCACTACTCCAGAGTTACCAGAAACATGAACACAAGTGCACAAGAAAGAAATACTATTCTGAGAAGGCTCTTTCCCCCGCCATCAACATGAACTAATGAGTTTTATCAAGGTCACTACTTTTTTTGGTGCCCACTGCTTACCTATCCTAAAGTAGATAGGGTACATACTATCCTGACTTCTAGCAGATTAAGGAAGATGTGTATGTGGGCCTAACAGTCTTTCTCATGAAGAGTCTGGAGCTGCAGAAGTAACTCAGAACAGACCAAAGGAATAAAAGAGTTCCCACAGCACTGCTGGCTAGTAAAGGGGATTACAAGATCTGCGCCGGGGTTGTTTCTTAAAAGACAGCTGAGACATCAAGTTCAGCAGCAAAATAAAGAATTAGAAAGAAATAACTCCAGCCATTCTCTGTTGCAGCTCACATGAAAAGGAATCAGGGGTTCAGACCTGAAGGCACAATTCCTGTGGCTGATGGACTCACAGAGCTCTCCTGTCCCATCATGAGAGGGCAGCTTGCGCCTGAGTGGCAACCAAATCACCAAGTGAGAAGTGGCAAGTGACATCAAAGCAAAAACAGGGGCAAATCTCACTACGCTTCCCTGTATCATCATGACTGTAGAGGGCAAAAGATATATTGCAGCAATTCACTATCTTGATAAGCCATAAAACAAGAAGAGAACTCCATTACCTTTTCAGTCATGCGTTTTAGTCTTCAGCATACACGCTTCACACCAGGCTCAGTTGGGAAATTTACTCTTCATTATGCATAAGCGGGGACTAATTGTTGGAATTCACCTTATATAACTTGACAATACCACTTGTGTTATTCGTACTCCTTGCCATTTTGCACATGTAAAATTCACTAACCTTCACAGGATCTACATAAGGGGTCACAGTCAAAAGATCTTACACCGTGCCACATAGTTCTTGAGTTTCATAAACAGGCCTAGTAATCTCCATACAGAATATCCCATAATGGCAACAAAAAAAGAGATTTTAATCACTATTCCCAAACATTTGGGTCTCAGAAAGCCACTCAGAAACAGTGGATTCATATTAAAAAGATGGGATATTAACTTATTAATTGTTCTATTTAAAAAACTATTATAATTAACACCATTGTTTAAATGATCCAAGACAAACTATCTCCTCTTTCAAGCGAAATTGTGTAAAGCCTACAATAGGTTTACAGAACATTCAGCTAAAATAATAAAATCCTAAAACATGACAAAGTGTAATGATACTTTCTCATTTCTAATCTATTAAATTCATATCATGCGGGAGCACTTCACTAAGACCTGCATTATGACTGCATTAGTTTGAAAACTACAAGGAGGAAGTGTTTTAGAAACTTGTTTAACAGCTGCTTCATTTGTAAGTTCACAGTTCCTGCAAAACAGGTATGCTTGTGTTCTCACTGAGTATTCTTTTTTATTTTTATTAAGTCACCTGCAGGTCCAACCGTAAGCATAAGCGTATACATAAATCAATAAATAAGCAAACCAAAACAGCCTCTAATCCCTAGGTCCCCTTAGTCGTCTTGGCAATTCCTTCAGTATTCTCTCTCCATTCTGCACCATGACTGAAAAAGGGGATTTAAAGGGAGAGAAGTAATAAACTAAATAACTGGGTTTACTCTGGCAGCCCAACTCATTATTTTCCCTGCAAGAATGTCTTTAAGTATGGAGGGAAAAAAAAAAAAAAAGTTGCAAAATAAAAATATATCCCCATATTTAAGAAAGAGTGAACTGAGGCTTGAAGAATGAAATGATTTAACCACAATCTGATAGGAGATCAAGGGCAAAGCAAAGAAGCAAGCCAACGACTCCAGCTTTGAATTTTCTGCTCCTAAACTACAGCAGGAAAATCTTGTGGGTGGGAGATATTACGGTAACTTAGTTTTTTCCAGTCTCCACAACACGAAATCCTACTCCTGCTCAACAGCTTAAAAGAATTCAGGATCACAGCAACAAAGATGGAAAGGTCAGACTAAACTCATTGCTCACACACTGTGCACTAAAAATATACAATGCTATGACAAACAGCCTGACGAACACAAATGAGAGAAGATTGAACGCTGGCCTCCCCAGAGCTAGCACAAGTTTACAGACAATTTTAAACACAAAATAATTCTGACTTTTCCAAACAAATATTTGAAAGTGCTAGCTGAGACTTGAAGAAGCCTGAAGACAACATTCCTTTTTTTCCCTGACGTTTTGTGCGTACTGGGAGGGGGATGCTGTTCTTACTCATGCCAACACACCCCTGAGCTTTTTCCAAAAAAGATGGAGTTTGGCTTTGATGTCTGCAAGAGGAAGTTGGAGCTTGCAGCTGGCAGATGTATTGCTAGGAAAGGCACTGGTGGACTAGAAGGGACCTCAAGTAGGTCATGCTGTCATATCTCTTCACAGCACACAAATGAAACACAAAAATTTCACTATCTAGTTATTGCTCAAACACAAAGGCTTAGAATGAATTTTTAATAACCCTCTATATCAGGTAAAGTCCAGTTGTCTGAACTTTGAAAAACTAAGAAAAATAGTCCAGTCACAGCCACAGATAACTTGCTTAAAACAATCAATTAATAGTCGTACAAAATACTTTGTTTGCGCTCCATTTCTATTGTTCATTTAGCCTAATGCGGTTTAAATATATATATTTTTAATTATTAAAAATATTTTAATTGGGTTAAGGGCTACTTTTTACATATTTAAATACTAAAGTAAGTATTAATTCTTCAGGCCACATTTTGAACCACCAACAAACACAGTTCAACAATTCTCACATCACTACACAAGTGGAGGGATTTTACAGCCAGCACTGCTTTCATAAAGCCTTTAATGTTCTCATAAAAACCTTACGTTGTTAGGACACAAGTTTTCATACACTAGATCACAATTTTACAGAAGACAAGCTTTGAGCCTGAAACAGCTTGACAATATCCTTTCAGCTTGTTCATCAGATTAACTTTCTGTCACACATCAGATGAACAGTTTCCTTGGTTTCTTGCCTAATCTAACACATAACCCAAGCCATTCCCTTCTAAAGCACAATCAGAAGCAAAACCAAAAGCCACTGTAACATTCCATTTCTTTCTAATAACACATTTAGTTTGAAATTTTCATTTCCACCTCTAAGAAAGATTACCCTTTTAGCAAGCCATTTACAGTGACGTGACTCTGATTTCAGACAGGATTAAAACAACATATTAGACATATACAAACCAAGGGGTCTGAGTTGCTTACAGGACTAATAACGTGCTATGGGTCCTTTCACATCTAGGTCACTGGTTCAAATTCAGCTTCAGATGGTGATGAGTGAAAAGGAAGAATGAGGTAAGAATCCAGTCATGAATCTGGCCTCTGTTCCTGCCTCTGCAACATATTCACTTGGCACACTTGGGCTACTCACCTACCTACTCTTACCTGCAAATTTTACAGATGTAAAATAGCAGTACTGTGGGTATCAAATTAATCCTAGACAACTAATTCATTAAGGATTCTTAGAGTACCCAAGATTATCATAAGATTAAAGTATTGCTACTTTCAGGTCGTTCAATAGCTAACATGAGGTAAATTAGGGAGGACTTTCTCAGGACAAGTCAACACCTTGATGTTAAAAAAACCCAACACTGGCTATAAAAAAAACCAAACCAGCAGAACTGCCATCTTGGACTTCTGAAGAGCAGACTTTGGCCTGTTTAGGAACATGGTTGAGAGTGTCCCTTGGGAGACAGTCCTGAAGGGCATAGGTGCCCAGGAAGGCTGGGTTATACTTTAAGGAGGAGCTCTCAAAAGCACAGGAGAAGGCCATCCTCAGGTTCCATAAAACAAGCTGACGGGGAAGAAGACCAGTCTGGCTAAATAGAGAGCTTTGGCTGGACCTCAGGAAAAGGAAAAGGAAGGTTTACTATCTCCGGAAAAGGGAGTTGATAACTTACGAGGAGTACCAAGATGCAGCAAAGCTATGCAGATGGAAAACCAGAAGGGCCAAAGCTCAAGCAGAGCTGAACTTGGCTATTATGGTTAAAGATAACAAGACGAGGTTCTTAACCAATTCTTGGTTAAAAGGTGAAAAATGGTGGTAGAGAGTTCATACACAATGTGATAGCTTCACCAATAAGCTGTAACTGCTACAAAAATCATCATACTATCTCTTACATAGTCCTGATACTATTGAACTATGGCTCATACACAGCACTGAGAATCTTTCACATTTGCAGGAAAATCTAGAAGGTTTACAACTATTCCATGCTTTTCCCAAAGACTCTTCAAATATGTTAACCACAAGAACAAAACGCATTTTACTGAGAACATATTTTGATATTACTCCCACTTCAGAGTCAGCTATGCCTTTCTTTTCAGAGGAAGCTCATGCAAAGCAATTACAAAGGACAAAGAAAAGCACAAGTCCTGCAATCAAGAACATTTAATAAGACAGCATGCAAAAAGTTCATGCCAAGAAGGAAATCATAAAGATGAAAAACGATGCCTTCCTCTTCCAAATCTAATCACCAAATTTCAACTCTTTTTAACAGAGATTGGGAGCGATATTCAAGCAATGAACTTCAGAGATACTTTGGCAATGGATGGAGCCAACAAAAGCCACAAGCACCATTCTGAAATGATTTAATGGGCTGTGCTTTGCCCAAGCTCCTATTGACAAAATTATGAAGTAAACACATCAATCAGTGTTTAAGCTGTACACTGAAGCTATTTGCTACTCTTTGACATTCTGTTTAATCTAACTTTCAACCTCTTTCTCTTGTTCATTGAAATGAGTTGCAGAATTAATGTCAGCTTCAGCTTCAGCTCAGTTGGTTTTGCCACCAAGGTGTTCTTGTGTTTAGTCAGACAAGCTTGAAAGGGCTGCTTGCGATCACTCAGAACCACCATAACCTGACCAGAAACACCAGAAACAAGGAGAGAAAGGAGGAAAATACCCCTATTACACAGAGTCAAAAGTCTGTGTGTCATTACCACGCCCTTACAGGAAAGATGAGCATTGCTTTACAATCATACATTTGTGTCTATGCATGAACTGATCTCTAAATAGCAAACTTCTCTGCATCTCCCCCTGAATGAGGGTATTCTGAAAATTCTTTGCAAGTAGGGAAAGCTGACATTATACTACTTTGCAAACCTTGGTTCAGAATTAGTTTTTCTTAGCACAGTAAGTCAGTCCCCACTATTGCCCAGAACTGCATGCTTGCCTCTAAATCTGTGCAGAAAAAATAAACATGAAGATGCAAAGTAGTATATAGGATCACATAAAACTTCAAACTACATTCTTGCAATGTTGACACCTGCCATTTGAGGCACTGCCCTTAAAAATCAGATGAGCACAATGCAAAGGACAGGCCTGAGTATTCTTCTTCATTTGCGACCAGCTGTTTCTCTTTGAAATCACTTATACCTTAAGATCAAATTTGTAGCTTAACCTGTGCATTAACCTAGTAGCAGCTCCAGAAGACTAGAGAAAATTATGCTCTAAATGCATGCGAATGAAAGTACAATTCTGAGGAACATGCTACAGGACTGACACGGCAAGAAAAATCATTCCTAGCCCTTAGAAAGCACCAGATCCTTTCAGTTAATATACTCACTTTTCTTCTTATTTATAACTGGTGTTTTGGAGGAACTGAAAAATAATTTTGTTCCCAGACTATTTTATGTTAGGCTTGATAACTCGGCTCTCACAGACCCCTGTATTTCAACAGAAGACTGCACTTTACAATGCAGATTTGTGTCAGTGTAGAGTTTCAGTTCTGATAGAAGGGATCTCTTACCTTCAGACAGGGACAAATCATCAGCTGGAGACACCAGGTCTGCCTGGATCGAAAAGCTGTTGCTCAAGGATGTGGTAATCTGATTCGTCAAGATAACCTGCAAACAGACAGGGAGAGGGGGAAGGGAAATGAATTTTTATAGCTACTGGAACGCAGAGAGCAGCCCAGCCGAGGACTGGAATCCTGCAGGCACAGCATCCAGGCAACCCTCTATTTTGACCTGTAGCAAATTCAACACACAGAAAATTTTGAACTACCTGCAGAAACTGCAAGAAGTGCAGGAAAAGGGATATTGTTAAAAAGATGAAATACTAAACAATAGTATGTTATTGATACATACAGCCACCTAAAATGAAACTACTGCTCTGAAGAGCTTCATTCTTCAGTGATGCTGTCTCCTCCAGAGTGGCTGCACGTACCTATAAGTGCACAAAAGCAGACAGGAAAGAGCCTGGCACACACAACACCTTGCAGCCACTGCTGGCTCTCCTGTTCACCAGATTACAAGGTAAGATTCAATTTAATAACAGAGAAGAAAAAAGTCACTTTTTCCTTTCTTCTTGCCAGGGTACTTATCTTCCATTTTAGTGAGCAAGTCCATCCTTGTGATAGGATGAACACCAAAACTAGTTCAAGGCAAATGAAAGGATTGGGCAGCCAAGAGTCTGGAGGGATAAGGAACAGGATGTGACATCTTTCCTTCTTAACACTGTTTTCACTTTGTTTTCACTGTGTCACAAAATCCATAGCCTCACCCGCCCATTGAGACTCTTTAGTCTTGTGGAGTCCCCTTCTCTGGAGACCTTCAAGACCCGCCTGGATGCAGGCCTGAGTAACGTGCTCTAGGCTATCCTGCTTTAAGCAGGGGAGTTGGACTAGATGATCTCTAGAAGTTCCTTCCAACTCTGACAGTTCCGTGCTTCAGGGAACCAGGCATGAGATACACCAACAATATGGCACAACACTGAAGCTTTTCCTCGATGTGGTACTAGAAAATGAGCTGAAACAGAACACTAACAAACTTTCACACACACATACTGGTGGGGTATGAAGTTTTCATTGGCACGCTTTTGCAATGATCACATTATTCAGAAGTGTCAAATGCTCTGTAAGCAATGCAGTCATCCCAGACCTCTGCCAAAGTAATCTTTGTACTGTGCCATCACTTATTTTATTATTTATACACCACATTTTAAAGAAAAGCTACCAAGTTCAAGGAACTTTTAAAATCAAAAAAAAAAAAGACCTGAACACACAATATTTCAGATTTCTCTCCTTCAAAGGAAACTAACTTTAAAGTCTTAAAGTCTTCAAATTCCAAACAATAAGAACAATTCAACTGCTTTTTTTTTAATCTTTCGGCTTTTTTGGCCTCCTCTTTAACCAGGAATTCCACAGCACTGTTCACTGTACGACTGTAAATCTTCTCTACCCTTTATGTTTAACTCCAGCTACACTTCTGAACTTAGGTTTCAATTTCTGATGCATCCTTCAATAACTATTTGATATTAACAATATCCTAGACACCCGGTTACACTGTTTAAAAAGCCAGTTCAAAAACACAGTCCTTCCCAAATCAATGTTCCTCTCTGTCTTGCTCTGAGGATGGGAATTAAGTGTATTCTTAGTTCCATGACTTCACTGATAGTTAAACATTTGCTTAAATACATGTTTAAATTCTGTCTTGAATAAGCACACTTCCTCTGAGATGAAGCCATATACATGTAAGAATGCTTATTTTGGAATTAACTGAAAATTATTCTTCGTTTCTGCAAGCCTGCAGAGCTAATGCAGAGATTCAGTTCTCCCATAAGTACAAGCCAAGAAGCTGTTGGCTAAGTGCGAAATTTGACATCAAATACTCTGTCACATTTCTGCAGCTTTGCTTACTGCAAAATTCTTCTATCAGGTATAGGTACTCCTATTGTGAAACAACTAACAATTAATACTTGTCTTTGTGCACCTACCATAACAGTTTGATCCTCACTCTGCAGATGCACAGAGTGCTCCAGACTCTTGCTGGCTCAGACAAGCTGTGGGTTGCTAACGAAAGGATAAAGAGCTGGCCCTTATTCAGCTCCAGTTCTGAAGAAAGAAGTTAAGACGCTCACATGTAGAGAACCCCTCTGAATACATACATCTATCTTCAAAATTTCAGTTGCATACCATTACTGGAAAGTGCTAAGATTTCTTTTCTTTTTCCCAGCATAAAACTGAGGTCCCAAATACTTTGGCAGTAAATAGTGCCATTCAAATAAGACTATATTTTCAGCAGTCCCCAGTCCTACAGACATTCAACTCGAAGCCCTGAACGTTGATGCCACTTGATTCCAGTGTCACATCTAAAGAACGTGTTAACTTGTCCCCAAAGTCTCCTTCACCGACCTGAAAGACAACCTTCCATTCCATTCTGCTACCCTTTGAAACGGTTCAGCTTATTCAGAAAGCTGCAAATCGGTGTATGAGGGCACAGTTAAGCCCGAGTGTGACTTGGAGAGAACAGGCAGGTAGACAAAGGAGGTGGTGAATGAAAGCTGTGTGGCTCTCTGATGAGTAATCACATTTGTGCATGGCCAGAATCAGCTGAGTCTCACACACTGATTCATACCTGCGTGCACAGAATATAATGCTAGTTCTGACCTTAATGATCCTATGTGTTACCTACCACCCACATGACAAAGTGGTCTGCTAGGTGCCATGCTTGAAAGAAACCACCTCTCACTGCTAAACAGCACCTGGAAACAGGCTAGGGTCACAAGTCCAAGCAGACTTACTAGAAAGAGTGTCTTACACTGAATTAGCAATAGCACTTCCTCAACTTTTCACTGGAGATTTGCCATTGAAGTACAGATTAGATTTGCCCTGTTTAGTACAGGAGACCTGCCAACTCTTCAGTCTAAGTAGGTAAGGAAAAGTTGCCTCTGTTGTGGTTGCTTTTGTCAGATACTGGGCATCGTTACCAGCCAAGCATAGCTTCCACTTAAGAGGTTCAATGCCAATCATGAGTTTATTATGTTCTAGCAGAACGCTCAACATGAGAATGTTGCTAACGTTACCATATTAAAACACATGATATTGTATTTTAATTACATTAATACATACACTGTATTTTATAAAATACCCGATATTTTAAGAACAGCTCCTATTTTGACCATCAAGTAATGGAACAAAATATTTTTGTTACCAGAGGTACGTTTATTACCACTAATGCACTAAAAGTCACAAAAAAAATTACAGCTCTCCCCATACAACTGTGCCCTGACGTGCGCAACAGGTAAGGAGGGTACATTACTGCTTTCTGTTTCTGCCTCGTGATGACTGAAGAGTGTAGGGCTTCTTCAGCCAGTGACTTTGCATGAATGGAAAACATGCTCCACTGCTTAAAGAAGAGGGGGGAAAAAAAGACCAAAAGGTCAGCTAGACAGCTCAGTAACACTGGAAACTTGCCCCATGCAGTCTTCCATGGAGTTCAGTGAACCACTGCCTTTAACCTTTCGGTCTATTCACTTGCAACTGGTTAAACTAGCTATTTAACAAGTGAAAATTTATGGTCCACAGCCTTCCAATTCCAACAACTACAAACACTGTAGAAATTCCCTTAGATTCAAATTTCAAAATCATTTCTGGGAAAAAGTCTGCGACTTAAAATACCATGCAATTGACTGACCACACAGTTTCCCAATCTTATAATTTTCACTTCAGCATAGCAACCTTAGTTTGTAAAATAACCTATTCTAACCATTACAAGTGTTACAACAGCAAGATGAATTTTATTTTTTTTTTTTTTACAGTAGAAAACCTGGACATAAACACAATAGGGAAACAGTGAGAACACATTTTCAAATTCCTAATTTTAGACTCCTTAAAAAAAATTGACAATTCTTTTGATCACTTCCCCAACTTTTATAGGTGCTGATACCTAGGAAAAAACGGAAACAAGAAATTCTCAAGGAAAACAGTGTTCATGCTCTAGACAGGTCATTGCAACTTCTAAGATTAATCTAGAAGTCAACACTGCTGCTTATGTTCTCTTGAAATCTTTACATGTTGTTGTGAAAATAGAATCTCCTTCCACTGACGTTACTTTAGCAGCTGCCACTTTTGCGGAAACCCATTAGAAAAGTAAAAATACTTAATTTAATGTGCCTAAACTCCCCACACGCCCATTTGTCGGGAACAGCCCGCTTCCTGCATGAGCGGAAAGCCCCTGCAGGTCCTGGGAGAGAGTTGGCCTAAGAACTGAAATATGACTGCTTTACACAGAAGAATAAGCAAACTATTTTTTGTTTGGTTATTTATACAGTACAATTTTTCAAGTACTCCTCCTGTCCATCCTAGGACCACACTGAAACTACTAAATCTGACTTTGTCATCCTTGCAAATCCAGTTGAGTAAATAAGTCATTTTCTGTAAACTTGTGGTCTCATCCTCCTTGTTAATTTATTGCAAAATTAAAGGGAGCTCGGCAGAGAACTATCAATCAGTAACCAGCAGAGGTATAAAGTCTTTTGGAATGTGCCAAGAGGTGAAAAAAGAACCCCACTGTCTCATGAAATAGCTGTTTGTTACAAGAACGGAACAGAATTCCCCATTTTGCATGAAACACCCTTTAGGAAAACTCTTTATTAAAGGCTTCCTATTGAGCTGGGAGAGCAAGCACAAGGATGCTCGCAATAATCCCAAATTACTCCATCCTTATTACTCCACGCATTTTCTGGTTTGCACCGTACTCAAGCAATGTCACTAGAGAGCAGCAAGTACAAGTGACAGTCAAAAGGGCTGGGATGCTGACTCTGCCTGCCAGAGGAGAAGGAGAAGAAATTTTACTGATCCCCAGTGATGCTTCATAGCAGTCCCTGAGAGAGATGGCACCTCTCTTGTCCCCTGAATCACAGAGCTTTTAGTGAGGCATTCAAGCAGTCGGGTGGAGACAAGGGTGCCCATTGTTGAGGCACTAGTGAAAGGCAAGTGCACCCAGCAATACCACAAAGCCAGATGAGGCAGGCAGCAATCCTGCAAACAGAAAAAGGGAACAGTGAGAAAAATTGGGGTGAAGCAGCATGATTCAAACAGCCGTGAGAGCTGCAGGTTTCTCCTTAGGAACCTGTTACAGCTCCTCCAGACTGGCACCAGTCTGCTCAAGGAAGAGCCCTAAATTACTACTGTCTGTCATAGTAATTGGGCATTCATGAACTTCATCTAAGATACACACTGAACTAGCTTCCTTGTTTTTTTCAACTCCTGCTTCTTCAGGGAGACTGTCTTCAACATCAGTAGCCATTTGCCACAAAAGCTGTCAAAAATTGTCGATTACCTCAGAAGCACTTGTACCTAATAGTCACAAGGAAGGAATCTTCCTCAAAACAGGATTTTCAATTTTCAAAACACCAGAAGTCTAAACTGCAATCCTGAGAGCTCTTAAACAAAACAGGAGTTTTAAAGAGAGAATTTCAAGTGCCCACAGCAACTGGGCACTTGAAGCTGCCTACTGCAGCAATGCTCTACAGCAGCCTACCTTGCAGGAGAGCAGGCTTCTCCCATGAAAAGCCTCTGTACAAATCGAGACAGTGCTGGGCTCCAGAAGCAAACCAAACATACTTGTATCACAACTATTAGTATGAGAGGAGATTAAATATATACACATATCTTCGTTCTTAGAAAATGTAAACTCTTCTAGCTCATATAAACCAAATACGTAAGAGAAAACCCAACAGTTTATCATCTGAAATCCAAGCATATCACCACACCCACCCAGTACTTGTCCCAGTAGGTGTCCCCCACTCTGAGTTAAGCATCCACCAGCCCCAGCATCTCAGGTTTCTGTGGGGAAGAATGAAAATAATGTCAAGTACTCTACAGAGCCCAGCTATCACAAGCAAAAAGCCTTATAATAAATTAAATTCCTATGTTCAAAGTCAAACACCACTTCGGGTGTTTAATCAAGGCCTAACTAACAAAGATACTCAAAAGTAATTTTAATGGTGGTACCGAAATGGTTGTAGCTGACAAAGAAAGCACAAAGCTCCTTCACTGCAGGCATAAGCAACAGACAAGTGCCCACATTTAACAACTGTTGCTAATCCAAATCAGATGAAAGAAAAAGTACCCGTTACAGTCACCTTGTTTATACGTGACAGGCATAGGCTGTAACGGTGATGCTCATGTTAGAGGGATGTACATGGATGTTTTTGGACACAAAGGCATAGCGGCTCCCCTGGCTGAAGGCGAAGAAGAGGACTCTGTGCTGAGGGCTGTTCAAATTCGTATCTCAACCAATGTCACCAGAATTTGGCATAATACCCTGAATAGCAGATATATTCACACAGACCACTGCAAAACCATTGAGAAACACTTCCTAATCCTATAATCAGTCTAGCAACAAGTGTTGGCCTTGCCTCAGAGGAATTTCAGCTGTATCTATTTCCAACTGTACCTGTTTTCATCGCATCTAGGGAAAAAAGACAAATCCAAGCACAATTAAACAGTCTAACAGCATAGAAACAAGAAAACAATGATTCTCTGGAAGGTTCACAAGCACCTCTTAAAAGCTTAGAGACCTGTTGCTCAGGTCACATTGTTACTAGCTGCAACCTTATTAGAGCTCCTAGAACAGGACGTCCACCTCCTGCTTCTCCTCTTTCCTCCCTCAGTGAGGCAATTCATAGCAGCAGAGGTCATTTTATAGTCACTGGATTTTACTGAGTATAAATAGGAGTCAGAAGAAACCAAGGAATCTTTCAGAGACTGGCCACTGTATTACATCCAATTTATTCCTCTTTGCATCAGATAAGTACAAAGTTAGGCAATTCTGTTCCATAAGCCTTCTGGAGAAGTAAAGCGTCTATTCACATCTCTGCCAACTGCTTAAAAATAATCACAATGAATTAATAAAACTTCCACCAGAAGAAAAAAGAAAAAAAAAAAGAAACAAAACAAAACAAAAGCATGCTCTTCTCAGGCAGCTACATGTCTTCAAGTTGAAATAGCTACCACCCAGCGATAGCCTGAGGTCTTTAGCCTTTCCTCCTCTGTGAACAAGGAATGCAGCCAACACAAACGTAACCTTCAAAATCCACGCCACAGCACCCTGGCGCTGTGCTGCTTGGTGAGAAAGGTTTGTGTGCCTGGAAGGTCTTCACATCTAGCAGCCTGCACAGACCTGTTTGCAGGGACGTGCGTAAGACATCCCCCCAGAGGGATTGCCACCCTCCTTCATAGCCTGCCAGTTGCCCAGAGCTCCGTGTTGGCTTCCAGCAGACCTTCCCTCTCCTCCACCCTCCCCTGCAGCCTCTGCATAACGATGGGTTTCGGAACAGAGCTCACTCCTGTGCATAGCTAGCGAGGGATCACAGTAAGAGGCTGCTCCGATGTGGAGTACCTCGCAGGAAATCTCTGTAATCCACAGGCAACTTCTACAACTAAGACCTTCTGCGCTCTCACAGCAGCAAACACCACCACATAAAAGGGAGTTTTCTGATGAATGCCAAATTGTCTTGTAAAAGAATAAGAAAATATACTTCCAAATTCACAGCTCACTCTTAGATCACATGCTGTTCTCAGCAACAGGGCTTTTGGTTGGTTTAATGGGTTTGTTTTTGAAGGATAGGCAAGAAACTGGGCTGTCTGGAACAGCAGCAAAATAGTACAGAACTACAGTTCTGCTCCAGGCTGAGAAGAGAGCTGAGTACATCTCCTACTCTTTAACAGGGTTGCAAGGCAGTAAAAATTTATGCTTACCTTTTTTCTCAATGAAAAACCTAGTTTAGTTTATTGGCACTTGTTACTTTCCATTAGCAGATGAGAACGCAGACTGAAGGATCCTTCCTTTCACTCACTGAATTCAGACCGTCTGCCATGCACCTACCCTGAAATTTACCTAGATCTACATAAATTCTATGACATTAAATTTCACTGCCTTCTGATGAAATAAATGTATTGTTACCCCTCTTGTAGAGATGGATGCCCTGACGCTATGCAAATTGACCAAAGGTACCACAAATCTTTATTACCACTCCTAAACCCTGACTTCAAGAAGGGAGTTGAAAGGGCTTGTACTCACCTGAGCACTCTAGGACAACTCAGGACAATCTAATAGCTATCCAGAAAATTACATATTTATAATTCTTTCTGTATTGGGGGTTTATTTTATCCAATTTTTCTACACCTCTCTATATTTAGTTTTTTCCTAATACCTAAATAGGAATATGAACTTAAAAAATGAAACACTCCTAACAAAGACCTATTTAGGGCTCATAGCCTATTTCTGGCTGATAATTAGGTGTACAGGCATTTGTATTTGATTTTGATGTTTTGACAACCCCATCAGAAAGACTGTTTATAGTAATATACAAATGGAGATCTGGAGAGGTACAGAATATAAGGGACAACTTAATCTCAATGTCATTAATTCCATTAATTCCTCAGATTCCTTCCAATTAATTCCTTCAAGCCTTCAAGGCAGTGGGTCACAGGAGACTTGCAGGGTCTTGGATGCAAATTGGAACAGCTCAATGGGCTACTGTAATTTACAGCTTTGCTGGACCGTTTTTTAAACACTCTCCCTAGTTCCACCTTTTCCCACATCATGAGCCTGTGCCAACATTTTTAAAGGGAGGACAGTGTTAGTTCAGACTGCTCCTCGGTGCCTCCTGAAAGCAGCAGAAAGCAGTTTTAGGATGTGCTAGAAATCTCATCAACGCTTTGCTGTTCAATTCCCCTGCAAACCATAGTTCCTTGCCTGCCCTGCAGCACTGGACCCTTTCTGTTTACTTTTTAGGCAGGCAAGGGAGTCCTGCAGGAATATTTGCTCCTCCTTGTCTATTCATTTAACCTCTACAGGCAGGTAAGTAGCTACTCACACCACCACCAGACAGCATCCCGCGGCTTACGTTGTTTTACACTCAACAAACTCTGCTAGTATCACAGAAGTGGAGTGAATCTCTGCCAGCCTACAGTGGGGTTAGAGACCACAGCGTGCTTTACACAATGCTTGTTAGAGATGCTTTCCTTTCTTGCTGTGCTGTGGTAGCTGCTGCCTTTCACTGAACATATTCCAGACACAGACAGGATTTTTATAATTATCTATGATGGCTACCCTTAGATAATCATGTAGCTTTATTTTGGTGAATATAGTCAGAGAATCTTGAGTATGGGTAATAGGGAATCTGGATATATATACCTCCATCCCCCAACTTGCCCAAGGCAATTTAGGAGGTCTGTAGAGTATTAGGGTAGTAACTGCTATTGCTCAGAACCCTGACAAATCAATATACCAATAATTCTTACAAAATGAGANACAAAGAAAACAAAACCCCCAGCTGCTGAAACAAACAGACTCTCAAGTCACCACCAGTTTTACTTCCCTGTGACCCAGGGCTCAGAAAAGTATGAAAGAACAAGTGAGAATGAACAGCTGTGAATTGTATGTACTACAAGCTGTAGGTATACACTAACATTACATTTTCCTACACTGAATTGCATTTGCACCCTTTTCAGCCTAACCTGCAATTTAACCAGTAACCAATTGCTACCAGAAATATTTACAATATTTCAAAAATATCAATAGCTTCAGCTTCCCTTAAAATTCAACAAATGTACAAAATAAACCAGTTACAGCCAAGCACACTAACTTGAATGCTGGACAGTATTTTTCTGCTGTCTCAGTAACTGTTATAACAGTTAACATCTTTTAGTCTGATCAGGTTGAAAGTGGAAGTATTACTATCTAGCTTTTGAGATTTGTGATAGATCAACATACCTCTAATACCCTTCAATATTTTCATGGAAAGGGAAGTTGCTTGGCTATATTTTGCCCGTCTTCTAAACCTGCAAATTAGATTGCAATAGCTTTATATTTTAACATCCTTTCACTTGTAATGTTCAATAAATTTTCATAAACTAAGTTTTGGGTTTGTTTTTTTTTAAAAAAAACTGCCATAGCGTTTTAGGAAGCCTTGATACTCAGTAGTTACATTATCCTAAGCTNTTTTCAGCCTAACCTGCAATTTAACCAGTAACCAATTGCTACCAGAAATATTTACAATATTTCAAAAATACCAATAGCTTCAGCTTCCCTTAAAATTCAAACAAATGTACAAAATAAACCAGTTACAGCCAAGCACACTAACTTGAATGCTGGACAGTATTTTTCTGCTCTATCAGTAACTGTTATAATAGTTAACATCTTTTAGTCTGATCAGGTTGAAAGTGGAAGTATTACTATCTAGCTTTTGAGATTTGTGATAGATCAACATACCTCTAATACCCTTCAATATTTTCATGGAAAGGGAAGTTGCTTGGCTATATTTTGCCCGTCTTCTAAACCTGCAAATTAGATTGCAATAGCTTTATATTTTAACATCCTTTCACTTGTAATGTTCAATAAATTTTCATAAACTAAGTTTTGGGTTTGTTTTTTTTTAAAAAAAACTGCCATAGCGTTTTAGGAAGCCTTGATACTCAGTAGTTACATTATCCTAAGCTCTTCTTTCACAAAAGCACATGAAAAAAAACCTGTCTACAAGTTAAAGATAACAGTCCATGGTAAAATAGAAAAAAAACCCCGAATCCATGTGTGTTCATGATTGTTTTCTAAACACGTCTGATCTGATATTACCCAGAAGAAAGAAGAGGGGAGGGGACATAAATCAGCCAAGTTTTTCTCTTCAGAATTTTGGGGGAAAAAAAAATAAAAATCTTCTGGCTCAAGATATTCTGGAATTTCAGTGGCATTGTCTTGGCCTTTATATCCTATTTTATCTGAATCCTTTCTCTAGGAAATAGAGTTAGTCAGTATTTCCCCAATAAAACTGGCATCTATGTCACATCTTAAAATGATAAATTTCTATTTACCTACCTAACTCACTTAAATTAGAATGTACTTTCCTTGGAAACATGAATCATTAGCAACCTCTTTGAAAGTTACGGCCTAAGATGGAAAACGAACTCAGAAAAATGCAAGGAGTCAATTTTGTGCTGAGACCACAGCATGACACATCCCCCTTTGCCTTTGCCTAATACAGAAAAATACTATTTGAGATTGCCCAAAGAAAATCACAGACCCATGAAACTACACTCAAGTTAGTTTCTCACCTCCTGGGATAACAACCCAGTCCTCAAGGTCCCTGCTTAAATACGTGCACAAGGCAGCACTGTAGAAGCACGTTATCTCGTCTGTGTTGCAGGAAGGATCAGCCCTGCAGGGTTGTTTTGACAACCCTTTTCCCAATACTAAAACAAATCAAACTAAGAGACTGATAACAGTGGAATTCCTGCCAAAGCAAACCAATACAAACCCAAAAGTGTTCCTTTTCTTTTTAAAAATTGGTATCAATTTGTTTGAGAAGTTGGCAATCACTGAGAACAGCTCCACTGGTTCCACTGGAAATGACATCAGGTCTACCAACATTTGTTGCTGATAGCTCAGTTTTTATGTAACTAGTTAAATGCTAAAATGTTAAAAAAAAAAGTTATTTAGTCAGCTATTGGGGTACACCATTATATTTACAACTGCTACTAGAACTACAGAAATGCTGAGAGTTGATGTTAGATGAATAAAAACAGCCTGTGGTACCAGTCATATTAAACTTTAGGAAAATCTTAGGAATGATACAAGATTTCAGAAATTTCACAACTAGAAAGCATCTGCTTTTTAAGATTTAAACTTAATAACTTTTGCACCTCATTCAAATTAATTCAAGTGAGCACAACTGGGTCAAATCTTCAGAGATTTGCTGTGCGGCCTGCATACTATACATGCAAGCATTAGAGAAAAGCAGCTTATCATCTTCTGGACAACCAACTGAAATTTTGCAGCAGCTCTACATTAATTGTTTACTGCAGTGAGCAATTTTTAAATTTGATTTCCTAGACTTGCTACTAAAACTCACAGGATCATGTGTTTTCCTTGGACTCTATCATAACTGCTTCATCCAAAGTCTTTCTCTAGAAACCACAACTGTCTCTCCACTGTGGAGTTCAGTAATAAATTGCAAAGATAACAAAGTCAGGAATGAATTTCATTAATTTAGAGAAAAACTGAAGAGGAACAGATTATGCTTTAGTCAAGAGAACTGAGGTGTGCCAGTAGGCCTTCTGCTGCCCCATGAGTGGAAGAGCTTCTTCCAGCGAGGAGTGAGACAAACGAGCAAACCCATGGGAAGCCAGTTCTAGATTAGAAAAGTGCTTTTGGACGGGATTGAGGCATACAAGCAAACATTGTGGGAAATCAGGAGCAAAAAAACCAACAAGCTGATCAGGCCAGGCTGGAAGCACATCTTCAGATACAGGCACGGGGCAGGAGGAAGGAGCTACTGAATTCTAGACACTGGGATTGACATGCTGCATGTGGAACAGTGCCCCGGCAGAGACTTTCTCAGGAAAGAATGGGATGTATTTGTAGAGTTCCTAAAACAAAGATAAAAATAATCCAGAGGAAGAGGCTTGGACTTCACAGCAAGGTGCAGCAGCAGAGCAGAGTGTGTGACAGGTTGAAGATAATTGCTCAGTTATATCCAAATCTCAGTAAAAACTCTTCCACGTTTAGACAGATGCTAATTTGCAAAATGCCCTGTGTGGTGTGGAGACAGACATTTTCTGCAGGCGAATGGCAGTTATGGCATATACCCTCTTAGTTACGTTGTCTGATTTCCTGCAATCATCAAAGTATTTATCAACTAGGAAAGCGCTTTCAGCAGTAGTGATATTAATTCCTGCCATTGGCTAATCCTTGTGTCTAATTAAGCATAACTGACTATGGGTGTCTTATGGTAAATCACTTCTCAAAAATCCTATTTTTTTATTTTTTAAACAACCCTTATCTGCTGCACCAACCCTTAAAATTCCCTGTATGAAATGAGTACCATATAATGGTTTGCAATCATGTAACGGAATGATCATGGGCTTGTGTCTTTCCACTCTCATCTTTTTGTCCCTAAATACACTTGCAGAGAAACAAAGGGTTCAGAGTTTTTATTTTGCCACTAACTCTCCTCAACTCATTCTCAAGAGGGAACAGGAAGGAGCAGAAGTCCAGTCGCATGTTTCCTAATCCTGGTTCTGACGCTAAGTAGCTGTGACTGCTTACAGATATAATAAATTCTTTGTGCCCTGTTTTCAAAGCAGGCATAATGCCTACCCCATAAGAGTGCTGGGGGGTTCAGTATTTTGCTTTCCTAACACTTTGAACTCACGGCATGAAGGGTGATTAAAACCAGCAAGCATTCTCAGAGTCTTCCAGTGATACAGCTGGGCAATGTCTAGATACAATTTAGCAGGAATAGTTGATTGGTACACATTCTATAAATATAAGGTTGGAGATCTTATAACAAAAAAAACCCAAACCACTGAATCTTCCTCCCAAAAAAGACAAAGGTCTTTTTCTTAACTTGTTGATTTTTTTTAAAAAAAAGTAAAAAAAAATAAAAACATCCTTCCTCTTTGCTTGAGTCAGGTAATGGACTGGAAGTACCACTGGTTTGTTTGCATAACAAACGGGACAGGTAAATCTGAAAAATTACCTGTGGCTCAACCTTCTGTATGTTGCACTGTATTTAAAACTGAAGGAAAGAAACAAACAGATGCCAGTTTATTATTTAGGTGTTATCTGGGACTGCATCCTGAAAAACTACTTTTGGACTCTCTTGAACTTAGTGAGGGTGTTTTAAAGAACTATTCTATAGAGCAGGGAGTATTGAATAGTTCCAGAGCAGCAAAGATAACAAAATAACAGGAATGCATCATAGTCTCAAGTCAGGCATGTACTAACTTACTTCCTGAACTGGATAACTCAGATCTTACTTGTGCCAGTAAAAGGCAAATAACAGCTATTCTTTAGGGTTTTACAAGACCAGTAGATGCAGATCTTGCACAACTTTTAAAATATGAAGCTAAATAAGGAGCCAGACACATTGGTATAAGCATGGAAAAATATCCCACTCCCCGCTGCAAAAGCACAGGGTGAGACAGACACACAAACACATGAGGAGGCGAGTGCTGAAATAAGAAACTCCATCTCAGATGTAAAAAGCTGATCTTTTTAACGGGCAGGAGCAAACAGCAGAGATTACCTAGACTTCAGCCCAAACTCCATCTCAATGGCTCTTTGGGTTTCTGAGCAAGAAAGACATTGTTACTGAAGGAACTGCCGCCTGCAATGACTTCTCCAAGAGCCAAACCTGCACTGGAGTTTCAAACAGAACAGGGAAGAGGCCCAAATAACTAAGGAGAAGGTATGATTTACAACTAATGAATACAAAAGGTCCTGCAGGAATGCAAACTGCTTTGAATACAAACAGCAAATATCAATGACGGCAACACAATCGGCATGCCAAGATCATGACAGAACCCTGAAAACTGCTGCTTTGGAGGCAAAGGCAGTGCTTCCAAGGAAGAAGGCCATAAATAGAAAGGAGTTGTCCTTGCTTTGCAAGAAGTCGTGTCTCTTGGCAACACAAACCATTAAGTATATCTGCAATGACCCCTATCTAGAAGATCCATCATCATTTTGGTACAATTTCTATTCTGATAACAAACAGCAAGAAACAGCTTCAAGAACAAAAGCAGACCTACCTCAAACCCATTGGGAAAAGGCTGGAAATGAACTTTATGCTTCAAGCATGTCTAGTCAACAGAACCTGAAAAGGTCATAGTAGCACAAATTCCACAGATATTACTAAGTTACAAGCTTTTTCTGATGTTCTGTGGGGATGTCATCAGATTCAGGTGATTGGAAGATATTCTAGATACAGAAGGTTGCCAATTCCACCTTGCTGGTGTGCAGCATTATCTTCTGGGGACCAGAAAACCAGAAAGGAGGCTTAGGTGAATGAGAAAGGCCAAATAATGTTCATTCTTTGTTCTTTTTAGAACTCATAGCACTCTGAGGATAAAAAGAAAGAGTTAAAAAGACATTAGATAGGACTATATTCTTATTTGTTTTCTCATTTGCGTCTTAAGCATCCAGATTCTCTTGAATCCTGAAGACCAAAGTTTTTTCTTAGGCTTCTGTAACACTGAAATAACTCCACTAGCAGGAGCACATGAACAACCTCAACCAACCACTACTATGAGATTCATAATAAAATCTTGAGAACTTGTAACAAGAAGCAGGAAAAAGTTAACTACTGATGATGGGTCTGTTTACACTACAAATCCAATTTGCCGAGAAGTCTAGCCACAACAGTTCAATTTTTAAGTCCATGACCACAATTTTGCACACACACATGCAGTATGTATGGACTCAGTGCTCTTTGCCCCAGATCTGGATCATGTCAGAAGGCTTGTCCAGGCAGGCTACTTCACAGCACTCCCTTCCCACCTCCTCTGTCCCAAGCCAAGCCAGAGCTCAAAAAACCTGCCTTGCAGCATGACAACTGAAGCTGGAGAAGGGCAATGCAACTCAGCTCTGTGCCAGCACAACTGTTTCTTCCATCTTCTCCCCCAAGCCAGGCACATGACATTCAGATATAGGCAGAAGGATACAGAAGAGTTACGTTTGCAGCTTACTTTGAAGTGTTTTGCTAACCCTGCTGCTGTCCCTTCTGGACAGCTGCTTTCTTTGCCTGTATCTAAAATTGCTTGCGCAAAAAATGGAGGAAGTATTAAGAAAGTATTAATAGAAACAGAAAATACCTTCAGACTGAGTCAGTACTCAATAATACTAAAATCCTAATACCTCTGAGTAATGCAGGATGGCAATAATTACAAGCAATCTATATATTCTACCAATGGGTAACTCTAATCATACATGTATATACATATAAGACATGGGACAGAAACATACCCAGACATATATACAACAGCTTCTCAAAACAAAAGAAATTAACATGATGAAAACACAATGAAAAAAAAAAGCCTTTGTATGATATTTTACAGAAGATGCTCTCAAAATACTACAAAGACTCAGATCCCGAATGTCAAAAAAGATAGACAGGAGTTATTCTACGCATTTTAAGACCAGAAAACCAAGACAGGAATTCGTAAGACCTTGCCAGCAACAGAGGCCATCAACATCCAACAGGTCTCTATAAACATCAATAAAAAGGTTGCAAACCTGAAGAACTGAAGAATGGTTAAAGAGAACATCAGCTGTGGGGATACACTGTCTGATACTGATGAGGAATTCTGCAGGGAACTGAAAAAGCTAAGAGTATGTAGTTTCTCAATTTCCACACATGCACACCCCTTTCCTCAAGATGCCTCACAAGATGGAAGGAGACTCTTATCTGCCTCCCAGAAGGCAAGGCAGAAGAAAGAAGCACATCATCCCAAAACACTGTAGCAGAGTAAAGCCTGAAATATTAAGGAGTTCAGAGGAACTGCACACATTCTTTTCCAAATCCAACTGAAGCCTTTGTTTCAGCATAGCACAACGCAAAACCTCTTAGCTCTGGTTCGCACTTCCACTAAGCTTTCTAATTGTCATAGAATGGTTTATGTTGATAGGGACCTTAAAGATCCTCGAGTTCCGACCCCCCAGCCATGGGCAGGAACACCTCCCACTAGAGCAGGTTACACAAATTTTATTTGAAAATGGATCTCAAATCAAATCCAGAGGATGCAAAGCAGGAGGTTTTTACAAAGTACCCACTGATCTACCTGAGTTTTATAAAGCACAAAGAGCAGGTTTGCCATTACTTTCTCTTTTCTATAAAGAAAATAGGAAACTGCACAACAGCCTGTTAGAAAGTACAAAATACACCAAAGGAAGGCATTTTAGCTGATGGCTTTAAAATTCAAAGAAAGAGAATTTTCAGAGGAAAGAGTTTAGAGTCAAACTGACCCAATTTGTTGAGGCTGTTGTCTAACAGCATCAAGTCTGGGACTATGCAGTTATGCAGGAAAGGAAGTACCTCTGGAGAAGAACATTCATTTACTGAAAAGACCAGGCAGAACATAATATACTCTTCTTTAAACCTTCAGAAAGAGCTTCTCAAGTAGTGCTTTCACATAATGAAGTGAAAGAAAGAACGACAGCTCTGACTAAAGAACGACTTAGGCACTTTTATGATTTGGTACACCCATCACTCAAAGATAATGGTAAGTTACATGGAAATTTTGTAGCTGAGCAATCTCTGAAACAATTCTCAACTAGAGGCCACATGACAATGCTCAGTGTCAACCAGCTTTAAAAAAGTAACTGTAAGCTGACAAAAAAACAAGCAGGGTTATATAGACACTATTACAGCCTACATCAATGTTTCACAAAGATAGGAAGCTTCTGAGACACTTTTCTTTTGATTATTATTATTATTGCAACTAAAGGAACACTGAAAGGCAATTCTTATAACCCAAATGGGTAATAAACAGGGTATTAATACCATGAAAATACCTTACAGATAACTTGAAATTATGGTAGCACATGTCTATCTTAACACATTCTTGCAGAAATTCTGCACATGTCAACTCCCAACTTTATTTCTCTTGCCTCAGACTGAAGATACAAGCTGACAGGCAAAATAAGAAAATTATTCTAATTTTCACAAGTATCTATGTATCTTTAGATCAAACCAAGTTTAAGTTGAACACTGCCACGATAACCATTGATCAGGGAATAGTAATAAATGCTCCAAGAACTATATTCCAAAAATGATATATTTGTCTTTTTTCCTTTTCCTCCTCCCAGTTGAATATCACAGCTGGGTGTGCATACTTGCTGCCGCTTTCATTTTGGCCCAAAGCGATTTTGTTTCTTATCAGTCATTCTTCTGACTTCACCTACTTTCAGAAACATTATTGAAACAAAAGCAAAATACTTCAGAACACACAACCAGGACTGGAAAAATTCTTTTAATATAGGTTTGATTACACCTGGTAAGTCATTAAATTATCTGCTTATAACTGTAAACAATAACCAAGGTCTACCTTCCTTCAGAAACATCAAGAGAGTCGTTCAGTTTTAAAAAAGAAGGTTATGATGTTCACCAAAAGCATCAGAAAATTGTAAAGAAAGTGTCTATTAACAAACTTTAAAATATCTTCTCAGTTCACTGGAGATAGTAAAAAATGTCAGCCAGATACCAGTAAATAGTACAGCATTCACACGTATTTGTGGAAAACAAAACATGAGAAGAAAGAGCAACAAAACCAGAGAACAGTATGAAAACTTATTCCTGCTCAAGACAGCACTTAAGCATATACTCAATTTTAAGTATATATAAGTATATACTTAGACTTAAGTCTAAGTATATACTTAAAACACTGATTAAAATATGCTTAAGTGCTTTCCTGAGTTGAGGCCAAAGAATTCAATCAGATGTTAATAGAAAAAAATTTCACAGCATTGATAGCGTTCTACTTCATATTTCAATGCAAAAGGGTTATTAAAAGACAAAATGCTTACAAGGCAGAAGCTGCACAGCCTTGTAAGTGTAAGCTGCAACGAGCCTGGCTACTGTACAACCGAATTGCATGCAATCANAAGATGGACAGTCTGAGATAACAGAAACAAGGTGTTTTCAAGCAAGTTTCAATCAAGTATTTTAAATATGCATATTTTCAAAAATAAATATAAACGTACCATACCAATATTAGTAGCTTAAAGGAAGTGGTGTCTAACTAAAGGACATAGCAACAGAAGAGAATCTGGTCAAACTAGATATGCTAAAAAAGGAATTATTGAACAAAAGTCAGTATTTGGCCACAGAGGAGGAAGTAGCTTTTGGGTACATCAAAGTAATGTTATACTGAAAGAACAGCAGAAAATGTACTGTATTGGTGAATCTTGATGAACGCAAACCCAAGCCATTAAAATATGATGAAATTACAAGTCGAGCTATATTTCTCTTCCACACTCCAAGAAAGGGACACTGAGCATACAGAGTTGAGACTAATAATACCAACACTACTACTAAAAGTAATTAAGTCCAGGAAGATAATTAATTGCTTCATTTACAAGTTGTAACCAAGGGTTAGCGTTGAGCATTTTAGAGATACCTGGCACATCCAGGAAATAACACAAGTGCATAACTATCTGACTCTAGTGCCCACAGTCTGAAAACTTCATAGTGATGCTAAATTCATAAGAGAGATTAAATTAAAAGCATTTCAGCTCAAAAGTACATTTAAAAGCCTCCAGTTTTAACAGAAGGCCTACATCTCAGAAAACACAGACAGCCCTAATAATAAATAGAGTGAAAGAATTAAACACGATTTTCAATACACAACTAGACCTTAGAAAATGAACATTTGGGCTACTACATTTGATGGAGAGGAAAATAAACTACAGCCATAAATATATAAGAATGAAATCTAGAGAGCTACGATGCAATTGGAAAAGCAAATAAAGACATAAAACAAACAAATTCCAGAAAAAAAAACAAGCACACAAAGAATCTGCTGGGAAGAAAAACAGGAAAGGGAATAAGAACCCCTTACAGAAACAATATGCTTGTGTTAAATAAGTTCTCAATTACAAAAATCCTTACATGAATACTTATTGTGATCCCACAGTGATTTTCAAATAACAGAGACGAGGCACTGTCAGGAACCAGGGGATCAAAAAGACACTGAAGTGGCAAGTTAAAGAGAAATGCAACAACATGATTGCCCAGAACGCACCCAGGACTTCAGGCAATGCTCACATTCAAACGGATGAACTCCTCAAAAATCCACTGTAAAACAGCTGCACCTCAACGCACATAAACACACCAAAGTTGCTTTTCTCACACTATATAGGCTCCATATTCTTGCCCATCTGTATACTTACTTCCTGTACCAATACTGGTTTACACAGCACAAACCAAAACTCCCTCATATCCATTGGCATAAAACACCCATCCACAACTCCCTTGGTCTCAGGCCTTGCTAGAGCTCCACCAGCTCACCATGGACACACCAAACGTAGAGTGTGGTGTCATTCAGGCCTAGATGTCAGGCCCCAGGTATACAGGAGTTAAGTATTTTCCTTCTCCTTTAGAATGTCAATTTGTATAGTGTATTATTAGACATGAACACCTTACATTTAAATACACACACTGTATTATAAGGACTGTTTGTGAAAGTTTGAAACAGCAGTATTAACCTTTGAGGTTTTGCCACTTGTGTACGTAGGCCACTTCCAGCTACTGCAGATGATACTGAATGCAATCTGAATAGGAAGCAATTTTTCCGGAAAACCATTTTAGATGGTTTCAAAACTAAAACACACTGTTGACACAACTACTGTCCCTGTGTTCCCCTGGGGACAGTCTCATAATGGGTATCCATTATGGAATAAAATCCCACAACTCTGACTTCTAATATCTTCTTTAGACAGAACAGTCGCTATATGAGACTGTAGTTTCACATGCATTTTAAATGGTGTAAAACAACAACCAAAATGAGAAGAAACTGTCCTGGGCTTTAATTTCTCTCATTCTCATCCCTGAACTACTGCCCATTCCATGCAGGAAAACATTTGTGTGGTCATAAACCAAACTGGACCAAAAAAATTGATGCAATTTCCCAGTCTGAATGGAGGGAGGGTGGGACGACTCCTGTCAGCCCCCATGCCGTGTCACTGCCCATGTGCAGTGTTCGCAGAATTCCAGGACAAAAGAGGTCATGTCAAGACCAAAACTAAGAGCATAGTATCCCATCACTACTATGATCTCAGACCTTTAAAGGAGAACCAAAATTTTAATTGCCCTTATGTTAAGTATCTTTTCCATTGCTACAATGAGGAAAAATACCATTACATGACATCCTTTTTCCTGGTCCTGGTAATTCTCAAAATTTAGATCAGCCAGTCATGACTGAAGAATTGGCTGTAGCTCAGTGTATACCTCAAACTATCATACTTTTTGAGAAAGATGAAGGAGACCAGTACATAATGGGCTGTTTATTTGTCCTATTTATTTTAAATTGTATCGTTTGGAAGTGTTCACGATTTTGAATGATACAACTTTTCCCAGAGAGATGCAGAGAAGAAAGCCAAGGAGTTGCCAAACAGGCCATGAGACATCAAATGCAGTTCCTAGTTCCTCCCCATGCCCCAACCTGCAAGATACGTCTTTCACAGTCTTTAGGCTTTGATTGTTGAAGAATCCAGTCACAATTTAATAGTAATTTCCCAGGGAGCTTATTTCTTCAAAGATGACAGCAAAACTGCTCTGCAGAACAATACATTTCATGGCAATATGTTTACATAAATACTCTTCTATAAAAGCCAAACATTATATATATGTAGAATTTACACAGATACACTTCCTCTAAAATACCATTTGCTACACTTCAGCTGGTGCCTAACACACGTGTCTGATCTGCAACACTAAAGCACCACATACAAACTCTTCAGAAACCTTCTTAATAAGCATTTAACAAAGTGAAAAGCAAATAAAAACCCCCAAAACACCACATTAAAAACTGAAGAAAACCTTGTAGCATGTGTTTGGGAATTGCCTGTTGCATTCTCCATTAAGAAAACTATTTAGAGTAGCAATTGGTCACATCTCACATAGATGCATCTGTTTTTCTCTCTAAGTTCATTGAAAAAAGTTGAGCGTACCAAGAAACCAACTTCCAGTGAAGTTATTCTGCCACCTGCTGTTGCTTCTATGGATATGCTAGCTATTTTAATGCAAATATTTTCAATTTTAAAAAAATAATAAAATCCTAATAAAAAAGGGAACTACTTCCTCATCGGAGAAAGAAATCTTGTCATTAACTATAAACCACTAATATATCATAATCTTTTCCTTTTGTTGACTTCTCAAGCATGTGACCCAATAGATGAAGGGGGCTGGGTTTGAGAAGGGAAGCATGGTACAATGGAAAAAAAATTAAAAAATTATAAAACCTCATAAAACAAAGTGTTTTCATGAATCTTCTAAAATTTGCACAGGAAAAAAAAAATGTATAAAGTCCTTTTAGTCCAAAAATTTTGATCCCAAACACTGCTGGATTACAGTATCAAAACAATTTAATAAAAAGAATAGATTAAAAGAAATATTGAAATTCACTGGTCTACATTCACTATCAGAGCAGGGGAAAGAGAAAATAAAACGAATTCTCATGTCTTTGAAAAGGTAACTGCTCTCACACCTTCAGTTCTAGCAGCGATGCAGCTGAGGGTATAGCAAATTTGACAAGTCCTTTTACAAAAAGCCAGTGACAACAAGGTGGACATTCCACCTTGCTGCTGCAGTCCATGCCAGCTAGAAGCACCTACCACTTATTTTCAGGACAGCCAGGACAAGTGTCACCCCCTCACCTCAGGCCACACACACCACCTTCTCACAGAACTTCAGCCAGTGTGGTTACAGCATATAGTGTCTTTATGTGGCTCATCGTGCACACTCTTCAATGTTTCTTGCCAGCATGGGCAGGTAGGAGAGTATCAGAAGAGTTTAGGGAAAAGACTGAAAAAGAATGGGACGCCAAATAAAACTACAGAGGGAAGTTGGGAATGGAAGAGTGACCCGTTGAAAGATGATGCATCCACTTGAAAAAGCCCTTCAGATTTTTAATTATTGTAATTCATGAGAAATACCATTCTAAATGTTACACAAAGTACAACACAGAAAAAGGTCCCCGAGGAGAAGGAAATCTTGACTCCACAGAAAGAACATGCATGCAGCAGTCTGCTCCATCCCTACCCCATCCTACAAACGTTCCCTCATATTAATGGGCCAAGAGAGCCATGGGTGGCCTCTCATTCAACCACTATTGGACTAAACTTGCTTAGCTCACGAGACCGGAGGGGGATCACAAGACAAGACAGTGCGGTTAACCATTTTTTGTATTAAACAGACTTATTTAGTCTACTCTTCATTCAGGGCCCTGCTCAAAGCTTGTTCCACCTTGCAAAGTTTGGCAGCTGCCCACTGCTATTTAGAGTGAATATTCAGTTGTTCCTTCAGGCTCTTCAGCCCTTTGATATCCTATTGCCTGTTACACATTAGACAGGCGTACAACCCCCTTTTGCCAAGCAGCACATGCATGGCAGCTTCACTCTCCTTCAAATGAAGCCTCCTAGCAATTTTTGTTTTCCCCCTTGGTCAAGTACAGAGATTAGTTCTCAAGACAACCGCTCTGCACCCTACCGCGGGTGCTTCTCAGGGCAGTGCTCCAGCAGCTCCCCGAATGAAAGAGCATCTTGCCTGCTGCAGGGAGCCCCACGCAGCTGCACTCTCCTGCTACAGTGGAAGAGGGGGAAGGACTCGTTGGCTGAGTTAGATGAGTTTAAGCAGTATTTTTGCCTCTTGCTTCCTTGATTTCTAGTAGATTTGTCTCATTGCTGAGCCCAGTGAGCAGATCAGCAATATTAATTACTGCTTCTTGTTTCAAAATTAAATTCTATTTCTAATTTGCATACTGTGGAAAGGAGATTTTAACTAGATCTTGAGGCCTTTATATGTGCAGAATAGCAAGAACAATTAAAAGACAGGCAAAGAAAATCTGTAGAAGAGCTAGATCCCAGTACAGATCTTGGCCCGTCTTTTCTTTGTAATCAATACTAAACAAACCTGCAGAAAAAGCACAGCATGCATAAAAATCAATTTTAAATTAAAGTGTTTCTACTAGATCTGGTTTCAGAGTTCTGTTTTCTGTACTGAAATGGAAGGCCATTCTGTACAAACTTGTATATTTTCTGCTCCTGAATTTTGTTATCCTTTGCTGCATGTACACAAGAACCTCTTACATTAAGAATTTATGCAGATGTTTTAGTTATTACAGTAAGCTGATTTCCTTGTCTGTGCAATAGATGGAAGCCAAGTAGCATTTCTCCCAGCCTGTCTTTTTGCATTCTAACACGATGAATTTGGGGTTTTTCCCCCATAAGGTATTTTCCCATAGGAATTCCCATAAGGAATGTTATTCCTTGCAGTGCCCTGTTCATATAATTTTTGTCCCTTTCAACAAGGCAGATAATTAGATACTTTTCCCCTGAAGCCAGATCATCTATTGATAAAACAAGATGTACTACACCAAGGCCACACCCTATGATTTGATTAATTTGTTCTCTGACCTGTTTTTAATCACACTTAGGACTTCAGTTTTGAAAGGAAATACACACGGACAGCGTGTAAAAAGAGAGGTCAAGCAGATGCCACCCCAGAGCTGTATTCTGGCTGGACTGCCTGTTCATCCTCCCCACCCCCCCGAGTGATTGAAAATGTTAATTATCTTGCATTTGATAGTGACAGAAATTACATGTACAGACTATCAGAAGAGCAAAGGCATTTTTGACACAATCCTCATTTCAACTGTTAACAAAAGCCCACCAGAAGGAAGACAAAAGGAAATCCAAGCTAACTGTCCATTTCAGAGTCCAGTAAAAAAAAAATAAAATCCATAACATAGCCACATCGGGAAGAAAATCACTATTCACCCTCCTCCCTTTGATTTGGCCATGCTGGAGCTACCAGCTTCTAAGCCCTGAAGAAACGCTTCTCTTATCATCTCTTATCCAGTAATTCAATTGCCATTTTATATATACACTAAGAGACCTCAATGAAGATAGAGTTGCAGAAATGTTGATGTCCAATGAATTCAAAAGTATCCAAAGACCACATCAAATCTATTGTATAATTTCCTGTATGCTGACAAACCGCATTATTCTGAATCAATTACTGCACACTGCCAAGAATTTATACTGCTGCTGAACTCCATGCATTGCCGTGACTGAGTTGTTAAAATACAATTCAGTGCAATAGATACGAGGGGGAAAGCAAAAGTCCTTCAGCCATTTGGAGACTATTTTAGGGAAGAAAACAGAGATGCCCTTCCAGAAGTTACCTGGAACACCTAGATCTTCATACAGAAAACACGGAGTGCTTTGGTGAGCACAAGATGTTGAAACCATGGGTTTACATCTCGTTGATCACATACCCTTTCCAGCTGTAATCTTTTACTCCAGGATGCGGGCTCAGACCTGACTCAGGGGGAAGAATGCCTCTAACTAAACTGCCAGCAAGAGATCCTGGAGCACAGATTTGTTAACTCACAAACACACCCCTTCACAGGGAAGAGGTTGCCCATCCATTTACTGCCCAGACTCAACCCTACTTAATTTGTGAATTGTGACAAATCTCACAGCCTGAGGTGCTATAGCTGTGTGACTTGTACATTAAGCACCTTTCATTAAAGAAAGAGTAAATGGAGTAACCTATTAATGAATACATCTTGCAGGGCCTGAAAAATGTGAAAACAAGCAAACATTTCATAATACATATAAAAAGGCTTTTCAATTAACATCCTGTTTTGAATACATGGCTGATCCACAGCAGCCCCTGGCAACAGTCTGCCAACATCTCAGCCCGGCATGCTTAGACACTTCTGGCAGTGCTTCTATTCCTCCACACATCAACAACAAGCCTATTTATTATCCAGCTTGCCCGATCTATAGTGCAATGCGGCCAGGACCTGGAGCTATTTCCTTAAGATTGAATGAGTCAGGACATGAAAATGATTAATCAACATGAAGAGGTTTAAAAGCTGCGAGAAAACTGCTCTAAGTAAAACCTCTGTAAAGCAAGGATTGCAGCATTTGGAAAGATGGGGCTTTCCACAGGCTGATAGTACTGGGATGCTTTGCTATTTCTCTCTGAGCATTGAGATAAAAGTGGCACACAAAGAGACAACCAGACAATGGTTATTTGAGATCTTCAGGGTACAGCTGTACAACCTTTTGAAGGCAAAGACAACCTCACTGGCCTGTGGTCCAAGGAGAATGGAAAACACATTAGTGAAATGCCAAGGCCAAGCTAAGACACAGTGCACCTTTTCAGGGTTCAAAGCAGAAGCCAAGCAAACCCACATCTAACCTGTGAGCCCCAGCTGATACCGACACGGTATGGAGGAAAACAGCACGTGAATAAGATGGATTTACTTTTGCTGCAAAAAAGAGGTACCTTGCACCAGCCCTCGCTGCCCAGCTGGGAAGAAATACAAGCAGCTTGGGTAGGTGCTGGTACCTGACTCCCATGCCTTGTGGAATCTCAAAGTAACTAAAGCAGACTTAGCCAATATGAGGAAAAAAGGACACTAGTCATCATGCTAGTGCTCACCCATGCAAATCAGATGGCAGTATTATAGGCATTAATGCTCTAAGAGAGGCCTGGCATTGAAATGATAGTAGATTTTACAGTTAGTTTATGTGTCTTAAACTGCAAAGGTGCTATGGAGTGCTGCACTGTTTGAAGGGAACAGAAAGAGGCAAAGTCAATAGTCGCGAGGGCTGGTATTCAGTAACTCTACTGTCGAAACATGGCTGAAACAAAGCAGCACAACTTCAGCACAAGGAAATACATTGCAAAAGTATTTGCTACCCCTCAAATGAAAAACATTTCCTTTGCTGCAATGATATTTACAGTGCTGAGAGCTCTTACTTAAAATTCCTCTCATTTTATCTGTTGCATATTTATCTACTTTGTAATATGCATGTTAATGTTAAAAGCCTTTTATATATGTATACAACACACATACTTTATATGTGGAATTCCTTCCAGTTTTTAAGGAAATCTATTGTTTCCAAATGTTGCCATTGTTATAGCCTTAGACAGCAAGAGCTTAATTACAGGTAGGACAGAGCAAAATAATCTTACTACCTTATCACGGAGCTGCCAAACTACCTCTGGCTGAGTTCCTTGTCTGCAAATACTAAATCTTCAAGTGCTGAATAAATGATGGCATTTGTAACTTTTGCCAAGCTAGTAAGGCCTGAGATCTCCAACACATTTCACATGAATATGAAAGAACAACTAGATGACAGTAATTTCTGGGCATCTATCACCTGGCAACAACCAGTGATCCAGAGGAATATAGTTAACTATGTTTTGGCTGGGTGAAGTGAACAGTCACGGATAAGATTAGATTTTTGATTTAAACTTAGGAAAACAAAACATTTCTTTATTTGTCTTTCTTTACTTCCTCCTTGCATCCTTTGTAATAGCTAAATTGGGATACAGTAGTCCTGTTTACTCAGCAAATCCCTTTATAGTGACATTTGAAATGGCCAGGGATCATCATCTCAAACAGACTCAAAATAGTACTTTGCAGTCTCCACCTTTACAGCTCACAAAATGTAGAGAAAGTCAGGCTCAAAAGAAGGTTGGGAATATCAATATGTGCTCGGGAGTATGGAATCTACCATCTATTAACTCTGGTCACCGTGGTCATTCCTAAAGAAAGGGATACTCAATGCTCATGACTTTATCAAGTCATCTACCAGTGGGAAAAAGTCATTAAGAAATCAGTAGTGATGATTTTACTGAAACTGGGCTTATACCCTTTTCTGTAACAGCTGACCTTGATGAAAGAATCTCCTTAGAGACTTTAAGGAAGGCTGAATTTATAATGTAAGAGCTCCTGGCAGTTTTCATCACCTCAAATTACTAAGTGATTTCCATCAGTACAGAGGACCTAGAAGGATGAATTCTGCACTGCTTTACTGGCTCCTGCTTCCTTGCAAGCTGTGCACACAGAATCACAGTGGGCAACTTCTCCTAAGAGGATCTTTAATCCAGCAAATTGCAATCCCATCTCCTCTCCCTGTTAGTGTTTGTATCCAAGTACACACATACATGACTTATAATCTGTATTTGGGAGACTCTCTATGGTTCTTTCCAGACTTATTTTCTATGAACACACAAGACCCATAGGAGAAGTTGCAAGGTATTCTGCATGCTTTGCATCGTCCATTTAGTATCATGCAATCCTCCCAGGCACAAATGAAAGCCAGCTTTAGATCTGGATGCATGACCTTACCAAAAGCAACACTCAGAAGAAGAAACAGCCAAAAGGCCGACTTCACCTTTTACTGGGGGTTCCTTCCCTCTCCGTGTAGAGGATTGCTTCCATACTTGTCTGGATTCAACACCAGCTCCAGGTTTAGTAACTGCAATATTACTCTCAATCAATTAACGTCAATTTTTACTGTAACTATTCCTATCAGGCAAAGATGTCCTAATTTTTATCTGTGTTTTAAACAGCTCCAGGGGACATCACTCAAGTTCCTTCTATTTAGAAGTGAAGATGAGATTCATTCAGCAATGATAATTATCAAATGGTCTGTTTGTAAGGCAAGCAAGACTAGCAAAAACTCACCACGTAACTGTGCCCTATACTCCACTTCCTCCTCTGTGTAGCATTTCAAAGTTTTGCTTTCAAGTCCATAGTGCTCTACATGCTCACAGGCATCCCCAGAGTTACAAATGATGAAGCTGCATCAGGACACACCATTCCTTGCAGGGAGCTTCTGGATACAAATCTCAGGTCGGCGTGAGCTTAGCACAAGCACTGCTCTCTCCTTTCATTTTTCCAACAAAATAAAATCCTTCGTTTACAACAGTTAAAACAAGATAGTAGAAAATCCAATTATTTTTAATAATTTTAAAATTTCCCTTTTTTCTTTTTTTTTTTTCCTTTTTTTTCTGTATTTTTGGCAAGTATAAGGAGATTAGAAACATATATTCAACTCTTCCACACAAATCTGATCTGCAATAATCCGGGTGTTTGAAATATATAAAATTTATAGCACACCAGTTTTGTGTTAACTCTGCTCCTCTACATTTTCTAGATCTGAAGCAAAAATACTAACATCTTGCCAGAGAGCACGATTTAAAAAAACATGAAGGATAGACTTTGACCATGTGTTAAGGCCGACTAGATTCAAAGTGTGAGTCTTCCTGATCAGCATCGTAGTCTACTGAAAAGATCTTATCCAACACATCAAACTTTCCATTTTAACTCAGATTTCAGCTGGAATAGAAGCAGAGCAGACAGCTGTACTTTGATGGATTTGTACGTACATCTAGTCAGTTCACTTTCATACATTATCACTAATAAAGTAACATTTGTGTGGCCAACTGTCAAGGTGCATTACTCAAAGCCACCTCTTGCAATAGCGCTTTTATACAGTAACAGAAATATTTCTTTTCACTTGAGGCCTACAGGGGGTTCTTGGGGATTTTTATTTCCTACAACTCAGCCAGGGACAAAATCATAATACAATGTTCCTTTAGGAAAAGGGCCGATTAACCGTAACCAAAACCAACACCATATTTAGGCAAACTTAGATAAGGACAACAAAAATCACATGGCTCAGAATATAAACAGCTGCTAGAATTGTCATGGGAGTATTTCCCCACTCCCCAACTCCATTGCAAGGCCAGAGTGAGTAAGGCAGGAGAGGAGGCAGTGCCTTATTCTGATCTAAACAGAACGCAGAAGACAGACAGACGGATCTGCTGTAGTAAATCTTATGTTCCTTAGACTTTGCCATCTGGCAAGTGATCCATAGCTCATGTGAAACGAGTGGGTGGTCACGGTCCGGTTTGTACTAGACATTTTTTGGGATCATGGAAAAGCAAAACAAAACAAAACATTGCAATTGGCACCAACCGCTGCTCTTGTTAGTGGCTTTCAACAGGCGAAGGACCAAACAAAACTGAAGACTAAACCTCTCCCTCTTACAGAACTGGTCACAGTTTCAGAAGGAGATAAAAGTAAGCTCACATAAGAGAGGGAAAGTTTGCAATGCCTCTGGCTCTGTCCCTCTGTGTGATAAAGAAAGAAGATATTTCAGTCCTTCGAAAAACCAGTGACTTTACCTTTCCTGCTCTGATAATTCACCCTTCTATGAATATCAACTTTGGACCCATGAAAGGGACATGAAATTTACAGCTCTGATCTCTTTTTTCCAGGTAGTTCTGATCCTAAAAATCTTCATCTGACATCATAAAATGTATATATATATATTTTATATTGTAATTCATTATAAATTATAATAATATATCTGGAAAAAAAAATAATCAAGATTTTTGTCTTAGCACAATAGGCTCAAGAGAGGGATGGGTAAACAACTACATCCAAGACACAAGCTGGTGCATGGCTGCCAACCTTAAATTTGTTTTAATAACAGCTGTGGAAAGCGAAAGCTCTTTTATAAAACTTTATTTATAGATGAACAACAATGCTTAACAGCAGGTTTTCTGCATTACGGAATCAGGTTTCAAAGGTTATCCCACTGAAAACGAGCCAAACGCTACAGCATTTACGTTGTTTCAAATTTAATACAATGCAGACTTTTCAAGCACAAATACCTTTAAAGGAAACCATATGGGAAGAGCAGACTTGCTTTTCCCTAACAACCTGGAATGCTTTCATTCCAAACTTCAAGTTACGAAGGGTTCAGAAATGGGTATGTACAACATTCCTTTTATTTCAAACAAGAACAACCATTTAGCATAAGGAGATAGTGTGAAACAGCACCATCAGATATTTTTAATTCAATACATCAACTCACTGAACAACTTTAAATCACACTAACTCATGTTTGCTCAAATAGCATCAAAGCAGCTACACAAAGGCAAGCTGCATTGTACTCTATTTCCAGCACCAGGGAATGAATATTGAAGTAATATTTGTTTATTTTTAAGGATTTGCTTAGCAGCTTACAATTTTGAAGTAAAGGATTTAAACAAACAATTTTATGATTTCTCAGCCGCTTTCCTTCCACAAATCAAAATTTAGGTGAGAATGCTGCATAAGTGTCCAGACAAAAATACTAATCTGACTAAATCAGTAAGATTAATAAAAGAAAAAAGAAAAAAAAAAAAGTTAGCTGTATAATCTCTTTAACTTTTTAATCTTCGATATTATTTGCAGTGACTCCAGAATAAACATTTACAGACCAAAGTTAGGATTTCATTTATGGTTCCCCTCCCACTTCCCCAGTTTTCAGGGTTACACCTGGCTTCTCAGGATCCCAGGGGGAGCTTGTAATACCAGCAGGGGGAAAAAAAAAAGGGTATTTTCTGACTTGCTGACTACACATATTTGACACAGAAGGTCATGTGTATGGGAGATTGTGATTCTTTGTGTTCACTTTTCAGCATACAGCCACACATTTAAAATCATCACAGTAAATATGCATTAAAGAATTCTATATGTTATAAGAAAGAAAAGTTACTAACACAGCAGAACAGTTAAATCTACCCAGAAATGTAATGTACAAATACATACTTGACAGTACCCTTTAATGAAAAATTAGCAAAGGCAAGAATGAGTTCAGGCAAAATTACTGTGGTTTGCTTAGCTATGCTTTCTTTTGTTTCGGCATAACAGTACACAGTCTTGAATCAACAGGAAACCTCCTTCAACTTTCTGATGATACATATAAATGATGAAGCCTTTCAGAGGACGTGCCACATTTCTAGGTGCTTAAAATATGTTGACATTTTAACAATGCACTCTTAACCTATGTTAGTCTAGTAAGAGCAGGCAACTAGAAGCTCTGGTGAAGCTGGCCAAAACCTGTCTAAGCCTGACTATCAGCAAAGAAGACCTTCACTTACTTACATTTCCTCCTAAGTCCTTTATAGAAATGAACTGCCCAAACAAAACCAAGGAACAATACAGCAGGTATACATCATTACACAAATTTTAAAGCTGCATCTTCACTGCCATCAGACTGCAACACGAGCAGGCTTGCTGGTGCCTTTAGTCCAACAGCAGCAGAGAAGCACGAGTGGCAGAGGCTGGAGGGCACACGCTGCTCAGGCTTGCTGGGAACACGGGGTACTTGCGTGGGCTGCTGGTTGGGGTACGCCTACCCACGCTGCTGCTATGCCTGCAGCAGTGTTGTAGACATACCGTAAATGTATGGATCAGGAAATCAATCTGTTAGGCTCATGGATTTCAAAAGCTGCAGTTTCTCCTTTGAAGCTACTAATTCTGGAGGAGAGGTGAAAACTATATTGCTAGTGGCCTGAGAGATAAAGCATTTATCTGATTTCAACAAAGAAAAAACAGCATCCACATTCGCACAATGTTTTTTTCCTACTTAGAAAAATAATTTCTCCAAATCTCATTGGACAAGATTAGATTTCATGACTGACTGGCCAACCATGAGCCTAAATATTTTTTAGAATAAGTACGAAAATTTATAAGGGAAAGCTATAAAACTCAATTTGTTACAGCGTATGCAGCTTTTCTGAAGTCTGAAGTTACCATGTTTAGCTGGTAAACAATTTTTAACCAGTGGGCAAAGCAGTCGCATGGTGCAATTATCATAAAACTTGATACGGTTCTGAAGAACAGAAAAAAGAAACAAAAACCAACACTCAAACCCAAAAAACCCCAATCAAAACAAAAATCCAAGGAGACCAAGCTGTTGAATCCCTTGCAATGTATACATCAAGAGGTGCACAGTGGAAGAAGGGTAAAGGCAGGTCACTGAACTATTCTCTGCTGTCTACCCCGTTCTGTGGGGCTTGTTCTTCCCTTGAGGCCTAAGTGCATAAATTAAGGATGGGTATTTCTCGACTTTAACAAACCACCCATATTAGCTGTGGTTGTTCCACACGGGGTAAGTCCAGGGTAATCATTGTCACCAGCTCGAGAGGAAGCACTTTCAAAAACTATTTTAGTATCTAAAGTTGCTAATACAGTAGTTAAGGAAACTGCTTTGGATTAAAACACAGAGCATGCCAAGAGCTTCATTTCTACAGGTCCTTCATCCCAAAATAGGAAACTACACAGACCTAGTTCCCACATACCCGTCTTAAAAGTGAATTATACCACATTATAAAAAAGTTTGATTGGAATTTTGGAAGCTAATAGGGAGATTAAATATTTAGTAGTAGTAGAAATGTTTTCCTTGTCACTTTTAATCATGTTTTCTATAAGGGCACTAAATTATACGATATTGATAGTTGGTCCTAGGTCTTTCCATTTTGAAAAAGAAAATGTTCTTAGCATCTAGTTCATGTAAATTTTAACGTCCTTTGTGTTTAAGATACTGCTGGAGTCAACACCAACCATAAGGAAGGCCTGTTTGAATGAGAGGAGTTGACAGGTATCAAACATGAGGTGTTTTTCTGGTACAGCTACAGGAACTGTTAAGATCAACTTGCTATCAGAACTGCCAAATCTGCAGAATCACTGAGGCATTAAGGAAAACTTTGGAAAAGATCACCTATTTAGCAATACTTCAGTTCATACCCACCGCTGTCTCGTAACTCAATTACAATTTTTCAGTAACTGTTTGTATGATACACAAACTCAGCAATAAAAGCGTGATCAAATCTCAAAGGAGAATAGTACACAGAATGAGAGACTGTGCTTTGGAGATTAACATTCAGGTTGCTACTAAAGCCTCTGGGGATCTTGAACAATCCTGATTCAGCAACAGGTACCAATCTACATACATAGCCCAGAAGGTGTCTGCCCACAACCTGGTTACAAGCATCTGCCTGTATTAGGCGGATTCAAACTCACAACCCTCCCTTCAAAAAGAAAATGTTCTCCTAGTCAAACTACAACTTAAGCTGAAATCCAGACTCTCTAGACTCTTCTGTTCATCTTTGGCCTCTGTAGAGTGAAAAAAAAATAAATGGGAAATTCTTAGTGCTGAGGACTACGCAAAAATGAATCCTGATCCCATAATACAGTCAGGACAATAATCTTCTTAACCCAAGCATCAGCTTTTAATTCAACGTTAATTGCAAAAAATGCCCATTTCCACAGAATACCACTCTGAGCAGGGTCAAGAACTGTTATTTCACAACACTGCTCTAACAGATTAAAATCAGACTCTTCTCTGTTCTCTCCCAGGTCTCAAGAACCCTGCCTTACGCCTGTAGTAGGCCTTGCTCCTGCCACACTGGCCATAGATCCAGGAGCCCAGTATCTAGATCTGGTGACCTTTATCATCACTTGCAATACATTAGCATCCATAAGCTCTATTCACAGACCAAGACCATGCTGTACATTCTGCACTGTGCAACCCCGATGAATATACTGACACCACACTCAACCCGCCTGTCCGGCTCCAAAAGACTTGCAGTGAACAATTCTGCAGACAGCTCCAATGCAACTGCATGTACTGCATGCAGAGGATATGGAAGTAGTCACTCTTCACAGTTGGGTCAGATCAATAGTTTATCTACTCCAGTGCCCTGTTCATTATAGTGGAAACGGGAGAGTACATCGTACTTTAAAAAGTGGCTGAGTTATTTCTCTTGATCTTCCTTAGCAACTACAGTCATTAAATTCGGCATGGTAGAGGGCTCACCTCTAGCTATTCCCTTTAGAGCCTGTTTATGGCACGTGGTCATGAATTCGTCTGATCTCATTTGCACCACCTGATTTCTGGATGGGGTCTCCTTAAGCTTTTTTCTTTTTCAATACTGGATGGGAAAATCTGATTTTAAAATCCTTCTGACAGTTGCTTCTGGAATTAACAGAAACACGCTCTTCAGCTATCAGTAACACAAGTTTTCCTCTACCTGCAGACTCCTCTGTTTGCAGACTTCCAAGCTACTCTTGGGCAGGACACCATTTGTCCAATTCTTTAGTTTATTAAAGGCTTGCATGTAGAAAAATCATCTGTAATAAGACAAAGGAGCTAATGAACATCAGACTTAAGGAATTCCTTAAGTGACTGAAGTTCTTAGAGAGATGGATGCAAAGCCAAAAAAAGCTGGTATGGTACAAGTCAGCCCTAAGGCTCAGCTGCTACATCTTACTGTACTGGGGCTTTGGTATTTACCTAATTCAATAAAATCAGAAGTGAATCTACACAAAACAGTGTCATTATTTCCAGAGGAGAAACAAAATCCCAAAACACTGTGTAGACCCAAAGACTTTAATACATAGTGTACTGTTTGCACATCAGTGACCCAGATCCACACTATAAGGGGTCTGTAGTCCCATTAGTCATCCTGGTGAATCCATGGCTCAAATGCAGGTTTGATATGCCCAGCTAATGCATGTTCAGATTTCCACACATCTGCCTTTTCAAGCCAGGCCCATTATTCATCAGCCTTGGGCATACACGTGTTGTGTTAAAGAAGAGCTACATAAATGACACACACCTTAAGCAATCAACCATCCATGCCTATGTAAGTCATAAAACATGACTACACCTCTTGTAGATAGGGACCAAAATATGGGGAGCGTAAGGTTCAGATTCACCTCACCTAAGCTGTTAGGTGAATGGTGTAGCTTTGGGATCCTTCCGTTCTCAGGATTCCTTTAGAGTTATGGTGAAATAGATAGAAGGGAACATTATTTCTTAGAGGGAACAGAGACAGCAGGGCTAACGTGTGTGCGTGTGCTGTGCATCGGATTAAAGTTTGACATAAAAAGGATGTGCCACACAGACCTCAGGCTGGCAGGTAAATCAGCCACAAATGAGACAGTGTGTGACACCATGGTCTACAGACATAGACTCAGTGTCCTGCTCTAACTTTTAATCAGATAAAAGAAGGGGCTTGATGTTGCTCTAAGACTCACAGAGTTTCTCTAAAATCTTGCATGAAGTGAAACATTAACTCATTGACTTCACCTGTGATACAAAACTGCCGTCATATGGTAAAGTATTACAGTCATTACCAAGCTGAGTTGTATTTGAAACGGCAGACTACCAATGATGACCATGTAGTCCCAACGTAACATCCCAGTTCATCCACTCTCTATTCCTTGGTCTTGACAAACACATCAGAGACTACAACAGAAATGTTCTGGTTAATGTTTACACTGCTCAAAGCCTCAATGACATCGTACATTTTCTCAGGCTCACCCACACTAACAGTAAATATCGGTTTCACAGACAAGGGAAGTGGCACAACAGAAATAATTAAAAACAACTAGAAGATAATTACCGCTGTGTGACTCCAACCCCCAAACCCGAAACTTTAGTAGAATTCATTTTACTTTCTTTAATGAATTCCTCTGCTTCTGTCATGCAGCTAATTCAACACATTGCCTCCTGCCCTGCTTATTAAACTGGAAAAGTGGCCAGTATAAACATCAAAGAGCAGCATTATCACTTTCTGTGATACCAGAAAGTATACAGGTAAAAAACGACCAGTGAACTTTCTGATCCCTTGGCAGGATGGGCATTCACAACTTGACACAGTGCAACCATTACCCAAGAGGCATTACACTTACATACAATGAGGTTTGGAGAGCTGGGACTTCGTAAGACAGCACTGCGACAATGGCAGGACAGAACTGTAACAGATACAGGCCAACCTTCATGGGGGCAACAGCTCTGCCCCTGCCTCAGTGATTAAAAAAACAACCCTTAAAAGTACTTTGTCCTTTTCCTTCTTCTAGCCTTTTGTAACTGTGCCCACGCAGGCACATGTATTATGAATTCACTCTACTTAATTTTAATTCATACTACTTCAAAAAATAATGAAGTTGTTCAATCAGCTTTACCTTTGTTTCTGATACAGCACAGAGGACAGTCAGTGAGACCTACAGCCTCCCAACAACCCCAAAACTACATCAAGAAAATAGTTGTGAACAATTCTGCTATTTATTTTACATGTCTGCTCTCTCACAGGTCAAAACAAGTATTAGTAATATGAACTGATCCTGTATTACATGACTTTGACAAAAATAGAAATGCTTTTTTGAACATTTATTCTTCTGTAAACCCCTAAAAAATACAAAACTAGACTGAGACTTAAAGTCTCAGCTATTGTATTGGAAATGTTTTCCTAGGTCAACACAAGAAAAAACTTCAGTGGTCAGCAGATCAGACCTTAAATTCCTTTCCTTGCAAAGTACTTAATTTCATGCTATCAAGCAAAACAAAGTAGCTTTAACCACAGGATAAACATCCTAGGAGTTTTAATTGGATTAAACCAATTTCCACATCATCAAAGCCTCAAGACTTGTAACTGCCATTTCTAAGGGTGAGGGATGGCAAATGAAGAAAAACTCTGGTTTCAGAGTGGAACAAAACCATGGGCTCTAAACAGCTCGCTGCCATCACTACATGTGTCATCCACACAGACCTCTGGAGGAGGCCTCTCAGCAAACTCTTAGACTTAAAGCCACGTATTCCAGATATCACCCTGAGTTTAAGACAATTGTGTCCATCTACACCCATACGCCTGGTCATTGCCACATATCTGACCCAAGTCCACTGAAATCCTTTCTGCAAGCTAGGTAAGGCTCCCAGTTCCTCTAGCTCCTAAGATGCCACCTCAGTCACACCTGCTCCCAGAAGACATTCCAGAAACTCAAGCTGGAGAGGAGTAGGTTACACATCTGTGGCTTCAAGAAAGTAACAGCCATAACCCCCATGACCCAGTCTTTCAGAATGACTTTGTTGTACACTGTGCACTCACGCTGACGGTGGCTGCTGAGTTGGGCACAGCTTTGCCCAGCTGATGGCTGACCCGAGCAGAAGGCGTTTCAGTTGAAATTTAACTTCTGTACACAAGACGTGTCATACTGCTGGAAAACCAGCGATGTTGCAAGTGTGGGAAAGCCCCATGCCATTGGCTCGGGTGGAAGCCAGTCTACAATCCACAGCCAAGAAACAACAACATTATCTAGCCAAGGGCAAACGGCAGTCATCGATTGCTCAAGTGTTCTCAGCGCTACAGAGCCCAAGACTGGAGTTACACAATCAAGATAACTTTTCCACTCCGCCCCACTGGGCAAATGTCTGCAAGTTTTCATCCGCAGGGGGGAGAAATAAAATCAATATTTTCTTAGCTACACCCTTGAAGTTTCACTCTGCACTTAACAAGAGAAACTAAACAAGGAAACGTCGATGGCCGTTTTCATTGGCGTGAGACTGAGGGCTCCGGTCGTGCTGTAGGCAACATCCAGCAAAACCAGGAAAACGAAGGCAAATTAAAATAACTGCCATTTACAACTCCATCAGCTGCACACAGAGGCCTACAGGAATACCCAGCCTATTTTCCTACCAATAAAGCACTGTCTTCTCTACACTGTATTTTCCAGTATATCAACCTAATCTGCTTTTAAAAGTCCCAAATATGGGAACTTTTGCGGGCTCCAAAAAAAAAAAATTACCACATCCTTTCACTGGCACTTGGATCTTCAGCCAGTTGCAGTCACAGAACTAAGCCAAAAAGTTTTATGCTACATGTGCTTCATCCAATACAAATTATTTCTAGATCTAACATCATAAAGCTATTTGTAAAGTGTAAGTTAGAAGAGAATAGTCAAAGAAAATTATTCCCACATACAAACATCTAACTTAAATAAAAATGGAAATCAGGAGTTATTAAGGTAGTTGTATGTCTTGTTTCAGAAATTAGGAAGCCTGCAGGTAGATTGACCGCTGTCATTACTTTAAGACTACACAGAAAATGTAGAGTAAAGCCAGGAACAGGGCCAAACCTGCATAGTGCCCTAATCTATTGATTAGACTATGAATTTTCAAGTTCAAAGGTGGCAAACACATTTCAAGGGACTATGACCATCCTTTCTTTACGATATATCAACAACACCACATGGAAAACAAAAAAAATTGAGAGAACCATTCTATTAAACCATATCTGGAGGAAGTGCTAAATAGCTTGGAGACATTTAGACATTTCAGATGAAGATCAAGTGAATCATTGTCAATTTCAGCAAAAATTCTACTGTAAAAGCATTACAGTGGCATTGTTTTCAGGCTTGGAAAGGATTCCCAGAACGAGGAGGTTTTGTCACTAGCCTTTTTCTTTTTTTCCCCCCCCTTCTTAGTGGAGGCTTCTCGCTGAAGAAAATGAGAAAGACGACATGAAAGTACACATGGAAGTGAAATGTCTGGCCTCTTTGTTGTCACCAGTTTAGAAAAATATAAGAAGAAAAAGGCAGCTTTTTCTTTCAGAAGTCCCATCTGTGAAAGACTTTTGAGTCAACAAAACTGTACAGCTGTGCAGAATCAACTGGGTTTTAAGGACTCTACCAATAAAAAGTCTTGTGAATCAGCTTTGAAGTCCCACTTGAGCCAATATTCTGCTTTTTGTCCACACTTAAACAGTATTATGCTTTCAAAAACTGAAGTTTTACTTCTTTCTTTAAAGGTCTGGTGGCTTTCCCCCCCTCTGAGAGGGCTGATGTATAACTAGGATGATCCTCCTTCCCACCCAGTAACCAGGGATGCGATAGAAGTCAGAACATGCCTTCAAGCACAGAATTTGATTTCAAAGTTCTCAGACTTTACCGCAAGTCTTTTACTTGTGGTAAAGCCACAAGTGTTTTACCAGACCCAGCTACAGTGAAAACAGCTCAATGGGTATAAATATCATCACACATTTGCAGACACTGGGCAGAACCCACAAATCTTGCTTTCTGGACAGCAGCCAGCGGGAGATTCAGAGTCTGTAAGGCTTTGAGAAAGGATACAATTCCGCCTCCTAGAACAAATGTGCCGTCCCTGAAGAATGGTGTCATGGAAATCAGTGCACATAGGAACAGGATTCTTAAAAATGACATGCTGCACTGCTAACCAGCTTTCCAAACAACCCCTTAAAAGTAATTCTATACTGGGCTGCTATATTAAATGTATAAAATTATAACAAATCCTCTCTTCACAAGTAGGTGTGTTTCTCAGAATTCAAAAGCTACTTCTTGGGAAAAATAGTTAATTTTTCTGCTCTTGAACCTAGCTGTATCTTAAAACTGTTGTTTCTACCGGAAAACCAAACGGATAAGTGACATGAGAAGGTTCCATAGCTTTTCTTTTTCCTTGGTGATTTCTGCATAACATACTCAGTTCACCAATTCACGTGGTCAGGTGGCCTTTCTAAATACTACCAGGCTGTAAATTCTATGTGGAGTCACATCTCTGACATCACACCAGGAACAAAACATTTTATCACATGAAACTTAAACATTAATTCATGAAAGAGAACAGAGTGTGGCTTCGCTTAAATTTATGCATGTCCTCCTGAACTAATCTACAAGAAAACTTCTTTCTAAGTAAAATAAGCATATCTGATTTCCAACATGATATATAAACTAATATAAATTTTAGTCGATTTTCTGACCAAATCAACACTTTAAACACATTCTCTTCCTGGAAAGGAAAGGAAGAAAAAGAAAAAAGAAGAAAAAAAAGAAAAAAAGGAATCTATGTTACTTGAAAAAGATTAGTGTTAAATGTTCTTAACGAAGTTCCTATGCACATTGCATCCATACATATTAATTAAAATGTTATTAATCTATTTTCCATGTTATCAATTCTGACACATAGAATTCACTAAACAATCTGAAAGAGCATTACAAAAAACAGATATATTTCCCACACCATGTATTTCAATACAGGAGAGTTGGTACAGGATGAGCAAAGACACTGAATCCATTTACTGGCTCACCATGCTCATGTATTGCTAACGTTTACAGGTAGAAGTCTGTCATCTGTATGATTCCCCTTTTAGAAAACCAAAGGGCCAAATTCCACAGTCCCAAGGAGGTTTTTGCATGCTGAATAGATCCACTGCACACAAGCTTATGGAGAGTACCTGCAGTTAGTTTTAACACTTGAATACGGAGCAGAATGAGACTCCAAATAAGCTAAAAACTGACAGGTGAGGAAGAAATAGTTCATCTCCTGAGAACATCTGTTTAATTGTGCAGGTTTGCAGCAGGGTTGGGACCAGCCCTCTAGATAAAGCTGGATTTTGTTGTTTTCTGCTTAAACTTCTATCTTATGCAACAACTTCAATAATAAATGAAGAGCCTATAAACATCGTTGTAACATTCTCCCCTGTAACACAAACACCTCCCTTCCATTCTCTTCACATTTCAATTCATGCATTGAATGTACAAAGAGGGTGTTTGTGTCCTTGAGTAAACAAGAGCACTGAAATCAAAACAAATAGTAACCCCCAAAATTACAGATGTTTCCATTCCCTGTGTAAAGGCAAGGAGTCCCTTCTAGCTAACTCTACACACACACACCTTAGTAATGAAGTGCAAAATAATAGTTACTTACAAATTATTACCTTCCCCAGTAGGAAAACTCTGCCACTTTAAGGCAAGCAAGGCTAAAGACGTGAACTGCATTAAAAAGTTCTGCTATTTGAGCAGCAAAACAGCCAGAATTCACCTATTGACCTGCTCCAGCCCCTCTGCTCTCTTACATTACAAATTAAATGTACACTACAGTGTCCTTAAATGTTAATCACAATTGTTACCTTCCAAAAAGCACATGCTGAAGCCAGATTTTTTTATTTATACCTGTAAAGCTTTTATCTTTACTGTTTTTGACACTGAATGCCATGTTTGATTTGGTTATGGGAGACTCAGTGACAGCTTCTTAGAACCCAGATTACAGCACTTGGATGCAGATTCCCCTCTGTTGTGGTTTAACCCCAGCCAGCAGCTAGAATCACGCGGCCGCTCACTCGCTCCCCTCCAGTTTGGATGAGGGAGAGATTCAGAAGACTGAAAGTGAGAGGAAGAAAAAACAAACACCCACTCCACAATGCAAACATATGATGGCATCAGGCTGTGTCAGAGGCGTTAGGAGCTCTGCACCCCAGCTGACTGGGCGGCCAGCACTGTGGCCTCTCCGGCCTTGCTGAGCAAAAGGGTGCACTCACACAGTGACACCTTCTGGCCTGATGGGCTTCTGCTTCTCTCTCATCACTCCGTACCATCCATTTGATTGCAGAAGTCACAGGGATGCGAGACGTGAGAGCCACAATACAGTTACGGCTCTTGTGGAATTTTCTCCTAAGGTTTCAGGCTAATCAGGAATGTCTTACACTTAAACACGCATAAGGAGTGCTTCTAGACATCAGCTAATCCAGCATGTTAGTTTACTTCCAAATAGATGTTATCTACTGGGGAAAAATACAAGACACATTTTTGTGCATGACATATGGAAGAGACTAAGTCACATGAAGTGATGGTAAGAGCATTTAATAGCTTGCTGACATTAACATCATTTAATGCTCAGATATCAGAAGGATAAAAAAAAAGTACAAGGACCTCTATAAAACGTAAAGAGCGTAACAAGGTAGCTGTTCCATGTGACAGAAGCAGCTTATGGATGCAGCTCCAGTACCAACTGCCACTTTATTTGATCTCAGGGTTATTTTCTAGTTTGAGGCTTCTTGTTTATTCTTCTAAACTACAAGCATGATGTAACTATAGTTTTATTGCTGCACTTAGCACAGTACAGAGCTACTCAATTAATATATTCATGTTATACTACAACACACTCCTTCACTAGACCTTGGCACTGCTGGCTAGACTGTATCTTAGTCGTGGATATGTTCTGGATCGAGGTCATGAGGTGAGTGAGAACACTGAGTGAGGGAGAGGAGAGAACAGCCCCGTTACAGGAAACCATAAGCTCAGGAAAGCTATCTAAAGAAAACAAAATTGTTCAAGCAATTGTTCTTCCCTTTCACAGAGAATAAAACTTAAGCCAGAGTATCACAAACTTGTGGAAGGAAACAAAAATCTGGAAGCTACCAAGAAGGTACCAATTAATTTCTTAAATTCTTCTTCTTTGCTGCCAAAACAGAAAACAAAACTAGTAAAACCCAAACCACACACGCTTTGCAAAGTCGGAACGGCCTAACTAGAATTACTGTAATTTGCAAGTACCAGGAGAGACCAGCTCCCCTCCTTCTGCTTTTAAAAGAAAGCAAGTCCTCATTCCTGCCCTCATGGGTGACAGTAAGGGAAGGCAGGAACAGGCTTTTTCACCAGTAAGTTTTGTAATTGTGCAATTTATGGTTTTGATCATAAATGCAAGAATACAACATTCAGGAAAGAATTTCTTTGCCTCCAGCATCTCTTCTCCCTCTGAGTACTAATTTGGCTACTGCCAGAAACTATGTGCTGGTTTTGTCAGACTGACTACATCATGGCTTACGTTAATTTCAGTTCACAGAATCTGGTTAAGTATTTGAAGTGCACTGCTCTCAGACACTTCTTGAACGATCACTTTAATAACTTGCTTTAATTCAAATATTGTTTGGGGGTTTTCACATAAATGCAGTCTAACCTTCTCTGAGTAACACTGTATGCAATACTTCAACTCCTTGATTTTATTTTTTCTTTGGGACTGCATCTACCACTGTAGAAGCAGCTTCAGGATTAAAGCCACGGCTAAACTCTGCCTACGTGCCCCAGAGGAAACGCAACATGGCCACCAGATCAAGATTAGAAAGATTACACACATCAAAGTAGTTAGAGTGGTTAATCTGCTACTACACCTACAGTAACTGGGTGTAGCTGTGCCCTTTCTAACAATGTCAAGGTTGTACTCATTTAGTCATTCACGACACATGAAAAGACAAACAGTTTCTGGCACCAAAACCTACTTTGGTCTATTCAGAGCACGTGGGTATCCCAACAGTGATTCAGAGCAGGAGAAGGTTGAGGTCACTCCTCGGCCAGACATGACGACTGAGGAGAAAAATATTTTAACTCCCTGTGGGTTGTTTTGATTTTGTTTTAATGCAGTACCTCTAGTGAGCAGAAAGCAGCAATTCATTTAATGTAGTGAGGAATAATTTGATTTCTAACCTTAACAGACCTTCCTCTACAAGAGACAATTACTCAGAATAAATGCACAGCACAGCTGATTCAACTGGACCTAGAATACTAATAAAGGCAATCCTCTCAAAAAAGCTCAGCTTCTGGTGGCTTAAGGTATTTTTAATTACTATTTCAATTGAAGGACAGCATTTGCCATTTACTTATTCAAAGATGTCTCCGAAAATTAATCTGGACAAAAGCAATTTCAATTTCTATATTTATTCACAAAGAGGCCTACAAGATAGTAACTGCAAAAGAAGTTCCTACGTTTACCATCCCACCATGTGCTCATCAAACCTAGATGCAGAAGGAGCTAATGTGGGAGTGGGAAGCAACTGAAAAAGAAATACAATTTGTGATTAAAATCTTCTTGTATGTATTATATGCAGAAATACAGTCAAATATGCCATTTTTACATGTATGCTTTTAATACTTGAAAGTTTTAGCATATGCTTCCAGCAAGTTAGGACATTCTCATTTATCAAGCACCCTCGCCGGTGCAGGCAGCGCTTCCACAGATGTTTCTCTGTGCAGCAATGACAACCTAAACAGCTCACATCAGCACAATTTGTACAGTGCCACACGTCATGCTAGTTAACTGGTCAAACTTTAAATGAACTCCACCCTTCTTCCTTTCTATACAGTTTTTTAAAATTCATGTGTGTGTTTCTTGACCCAGTTCAAAGGTGGCCTCCAAAAGAGCTGTACCAGCCGAACTGAATGGAGAAGGGGAGAGGTACATCACAGAAGTGACCTTTTAGAGGACACCAGTAAGCACTGGGTGAAGACACCACCAAGACTGGCACAGACGTTTCGGCACTGCTCATGGATGGGAGCGATCACCATAGGGGCAGTTACATGGTCTTTCTGTTCCAGCAGCCAAGCAGGCTTGAAAAATTGCCAACCTTGCCTCCCTTCAGCTACCTTATTATTGTCTCATGCTGCATTTTTTTCAGAAGGTTATTATTTCAGTAAACTATTTCCCTACGTGACACCATAAACCCTCAGGCTGGCATTGAAGGGGCTGTGAAGCACAGCACAGTGACCTAATATCCACCTGTTTAATTGGCTCCACAACAAATACCAGAACTACTTATAGATACATCTCAGGAGTGCAGTTTAGCAAGAATCTTAAATAGATACATTAAAGTCTGTAGATCTACTCCCAAGTTCAAAGTTCAGTTTGCATTTTGAGATGGTTTGCTTTTTTTTATTTTTAAGCACTGAATCAAAAACTAGATTCACCTCTAAGCACGTTAAATCAAATCTATGAATAAAAGAAAATATCCACCGCTAACCAATACTTTAATTAAGAAAAGTTTGTAGAAAGCTGCAATTCTGGTTTCATTAGAGCAACTGATGCAGTTAAAACAAAAAAGCCTTTCTGGCAAGCCCTTCTTCAGTTAGTTCAAATTTACAGTCTTGTTAAGAACAACATTCTGTCCTTACAGGTACAGAATAAGAATAAAGAAAGAAAACCAAATTTTGAAAAAAATTTATCTGACTTCCATAACAAGAAAAGCATTTGAAAGTTCCAAAATCACTTATCCTATGATAATGTGAATACAGAGAAAACATCACAGAAAATACAGAAGGATTCAATTAGTCCAGTATTGTACTGGCATATATCCCAGTCAGATCACCTGCTACCATCTCAAATCTACACCAAGAATGTATGTCCTTCACTTCATTCAAGACTAATTTGAGAAGCAAAATAACCCATTTGTTGGGGAACATAACATAAACCCAAACAAACAGTATATACTAATGGAAAAAGAGACACAAGTATGAAATAATACTAAGACAAGCACAGAGGGGAAATAAAGGTAACTAGATGGACTAAAATCACATCAGTGTTATCTTTTCCTCAGTCAAATACGTTAGGTAGATTTATTTATCTTGAAGGTTACTGCTACAAGTCATCCAAATTCTCTGACAGTGTCTGAAAAATGTCAGCAATAATTAAATTAAAATAGTATCACACAAGCCATCAGTAAGATATCATCTGAAGTAATGTGCATTTCAAAACAGGACAGGATTGCTGGACTGCAGTTTCAGTTAAGTGCACCAAGTTCATGTAGGAAAATGAAATCTCAAAATACTGTTTCTGTTAGCATCAATTTCAACTTTCAGGGCACTCTAGATGCTGGACAGTATCCCACCATCCCAAGTATTTCCACTTGCTCATATTAACTTCTCAGCTCACTGAACCCCACACTGAGCCATGTCAGCATGGTAACCCTACAGAAAGTTAACCACTTATTTTGTTGCATGTACTTTCTTCTCTGTTAGTGTATACAACAGCTCAGTAGAAGACCAGATGACCACTGAAGCTGGTGCAAAGGGAGAAGATGAGAAAACTGCCTAGGGATTGATTTTTTTCTTTCTTGCTGGGCACATTGAACAAGGAAACTAAAGCAAGGTATGTCACAGGAACAAAGCATAGGGTGAAAGGACTAGGTATATCAGCTCACTTTGCTCCTTGAAGCAGGAACCTAAGTACATCTGAGTTCTCTTGAAATGTTTTTATGGGAATTTACAGAGAAGCAATTTACTGTTGCACATACAGCAGTAGATAAGGAGAACGTGACTGTATAGTAAAGTCAATTAAGAGTGCTTCAACACAGACCCAAGTCCGGCTTCTGATACAGTCCCCAAGGCAAAACAGACAAAAGAAGTATTCTTGTGTACACAAAAGAGCCAGACATATATGACATTCCACTTCAAAATAAATATTTTTCTTTTTAAAAAAAAAATAATCACAAAGATCAAGCCTCACTCCCATATACTTAAGTAAGTATCCCTCAACAGCTGTGAATTCCTACTTTTTATTAGCCAGCAGGCAAGGCTTTGCTAGCAGACACCAATGTTTTGCAAAGCACTGTGCGTACGCAGAGAAGACAAACAAAGCAAGAGGCCCAAGTTAAAAAGTGACCTTGGAAAAGACACTTTTTAAGAAGGATTAAAATAATTGAGGGCATTTGCACATTTAAGATGCTGGCTTTCACCATTTTGTCAGGGAGTACAACAGTTGAACAGCCAGGCTGGTCGTTCTTGTAGATACTTGCCCTGAGACGGGTATTGGCAAGAGGAGATTCCAGTTACCTTTTCATGGGGCTCAGCACAGATTAGACAAAGAGCAGAGGAATTCACACAGGCCTCCTCACCCTGCTGAGGACAAGGAGGTTATCGGGCTGGAAGACACGATTAGGGGTTTCTCAAGCAGGCTGTTGGCAAGGAACACGACATAAAACCTGTTTATTATGTTTCCACGCCTCTAACATTGCCGCTGAGCTCCACCCATCCCCATACATGTTTATACAGGTGAATTGCCAAGGCAAGAAAGAAACCCTTCCTCTGCACCTGAGCCTCACGGTTTAATTCTCCACTTACTCAGATTCATAAAAACCTGATAAAATGCCAAAGAGAATTGCCTCAGAAGTGAGCAAACACAGGACAATAAATGCACGACAAAGAGGTAGCTAACAAGGCTATAGGAGTTAATTATTGCTAAGGTTAAGCGTCCAATTTCTCGTTCACAATACAGGTCTGGCTACCTCTGAACATGCCCAGGAGAGCCTGAAGGGCCAGACGCCTCTGAAAGGAAATGACACAGTGGGAAAAGAATCCAGGAGGCATCCAGGAGGTCTCAAACCTCCCAAGCCCTTCGCCTTTGCCTGAGGCCAGCTCTACAAAAGGGTAGGTATGAACATACGTGTCATTTTGCTCACACTCTCTCCTTCTCATCCACCTTTCTGAGGGCAGGTAACTAGGAATAGGAAGGTTTTAGGTGCAAAACCAATCCATCCTGCAAAGCACCAGGCACTTCCACAAAGAGGTTAACAGAGAAGCAGGCAGGGCAGGAGGGAAGAAAAAGCTCCTTGTATCAGATTCTGAAATCACGACCTGCAGGCAAGAGGCCCCAGAAGCATTGCAGAAGGTGACCATCTTTGACACTGGACTGGGTTTCTGCTAAAGGGTTCAACTTCACTCCAAATGCAATGGGTGTTCCAGAGCCCTCCTTGAGCTTAGAAAAAACAGACGAGCTCACTTGCATATAAAGAAGTCACTAATTATTATAGTGTAGTCATACAGCTGTCAAATTCACCAGACCAGAGCAGCACCCAAGCCAGCAGACCAGGTGAGGGCTGGGGCATCTGGCCATCTAGTAACACCTAGGATCTTCAGCACAGAATCCCTCTCCAGGTCAAACGCATTGAGCACTGTATTTGTTCCCTGATTTCCATGTTACAGACTCAGGCTCAGTAACATTTTAACACTATTCTGATCACTCTCTGTAGCGCTGATGCCCCAGATCACGGTCTGCAAATTGGCAGCATTTGGCAACCAGCACCAATAACCACAATTATGAGAAAATGCCAAATTTATTTCTTTTGTATGGCCTGTAAGAAAGTCTGAGAGTTCACAGCGTTCTTGTGACGGAAACCACTGGTTTTGGTATTGTTTAATACACATTAAAATATAAACTATCACAGGAAGTGATCAACTGCCGGCACACAAAGTCTGCGGTTAATCTTTGAACATTAGCTGCAACACTATCTTAACAAATGCCTGACTACAATGCAGACTTCTTTCCTTTACATGCTTTATTACAATTATATTACCTATACTAACTACTAACAATGTTGCAGCTGGAGTCACCAGTTCAGCTGGTGAATGATCACTCCTCACATGTAAACCAACTACTCCCTGATTTATTCTTTCCCTACTGACCAGAAATCATGGCTGCATTCTCAGGCACTGTCTGGGTTAAAGTGGCAAATCTCCAGCAGACAGTTCCAGTTACCCAAAGTACAAGAACTATAGAACACTCTATAGACTTGTCCTACCTACTGAAAAGCATCAGCGAAAAAAAACTCTGTAACTCCAAGCAAAAGCCTGTATCTCTCACCAGTGACAAATTATCTAGTCAGGTAGCAGGAAAGCGCAATCCGGTACCTAAGTCACATCCACATACTTTTGCTTTTATTTCCATGGAAGGGGCTTTCTGTTAGACTGCAAGTGGCTTTGTTAGAGTGTTGTTTCTAAGATGACCCAAGCTGCCTAGACCACACCACTGCCCATGGTGCAGCCCCTTACTTCCCCTGCTGTTTGTGTCCCCAGGTCCACCTCCGCATCAGCAGCCAGGTAGCCGACTAGCAATGGGGATGATAAATAACTCTGCTACAATGATGTTTACAGCAAACAGCAGACTGAAAAATCCTTTCTGGTGAAAGGCTTAAATTCCAAGGACCTATAAGTTCTCTGCTTCACCTGATGACCGTAGATGGTACCTAAGACTGTCAAAAGTGATGTATCTACTACATCACCACGCTGCAGAAAAGGCATTCATGATGCATTCACCCAACTGGGCAGACTGAAGCTTCCCAAGCCTGCTATGGAGAACTTCAAATCCATAAGCATGGAGTTAGCACAGACAAATGAGTGCTGGAAACCTGAATATTAATATCAAACTTATATCCACGTTATTTCATTGATCTCCTAAAGCATGTTTCGGACCAGTAGGGTAAGAGGAAGGTATTTAACAAAACAGAAGTAGACTGAGGCTCACCAACAGAGCAAAACCACAGGACTGAAATATAAGGCATTTTGCACGTGTAAACTCTGGAATGCTGTCACAATTCAGCAGGAAACCTGGCCTTGTGAACATAAAATCACTGCACAAAATGCTTTGTACTAGCCGCTTGTCACTGATCCACTGCCTATCTTGTTTCCGTTAGGTTCACCTAAGCAAATTTGAAAAAGTACATGAAATAAAAGACTGCTCAAAAGAGTGTGACTCAAAAATAATTTCTAAAAACTCTTGTGATTACTACAATTATAGTTTCTTTTACAATATGTCTGTTGAAAAGCTTTATGTGTAAACAGGGTAAAGAAAAAGCATACCACAAATCAATTTGGCCCACATCAGTCTATTTATAGGTTAATGTTTGAATGATGCAGTAAGTTTGGGGTTGGACTAGATGATCTCAAGCAGTTCTTTCAGCCTAAACAATTTTGTGTGAAAAGTCTGAAAAGGAATGTTGTCTAAAGTTAATTTCTCTGCTGGTAGTAATGTTCCATTCACTCCCCAGCAAACAACCTAGGAAAGGGAATTTAAACTTGAAATATGCTTGTTCTGGGTTTTAAGCAGCAGCAAAAACCACGAGAAATTACAACCTGCTGCCTTGCATCACCTAAATTCCAGCTTCCAAACTGCATACTGAAGACTGCACGGATGCTCAGAAAGTCAAACCAAAACAGACACATACCAAAATTTAACCTTTAAAGCAGTGACAACTTTTGCCTTTCTTGACTGACTCATATTTTGTCATGATGCTCATTGCCACAGAAACAGGATAACCCAGGCCACCAATGACATAATCTGTGATCTTGCTTTTAGCAATGACCAATACCTGAACCTTCGAAGGAAGGACAAAGTTCACAGTAACCTATGGCCTCTGGTGCAGTGCTGTATGCACAGATATCGAGCTTGGCAGCCCTGGGCTCAGTACTCTGCAGCCTGCTGGGTGATGAGAGTTGGGGCACAGTTACTTTCATTCCTCTATAGGACCCATAGGCAAACGAAGAATTAGACCATCTGCTCCCTTCCCCCACAAACGCACCACTGTATTCTTACATTTAAACCACTCTGCTACATGTAGGCAGTGTAAATTAGGGATTTTGAGCAGCGCTTGCCTCCTTTAATTCCTTAGTTGCAAGATCTTACACAGTTGTAGTAATAACCATTCAGAAGATACTGGTACACGTCCTAGGCACTCTCCACTTGAGATTTGAGGCATAATTCCCTTCGGTCACAAATTTAGTGGTATTGCTGTGTGTGTTCCTGGAACTACCCCATACTCTTCAAATATAATCTCACCAGATATTTAAGCCAGATACAAGAATGCTCTGTTCATTCTAAACTCAGAAAACATTATTTGGAGAAGTTATGGTCTTGGAAATCTACAGCAATCTCCTATCTGCTACTCAGTTTTATGAGGCAGTGAAGCAATAATTCTGCCTGTAGTCACGTTCACAACTATCATTAATAATACCCTGACTTCCAGGAAGTAAAAAATACAAATAGCCCTTGGAATATAGAAGAAACAAACATCTACTCAGAACTATTGTGCACAGAAGTTAACTCAAGTGACAAAAACAAGTATGCATTTCAGTCTTGCCTGGCTGGTAAGACCAAACTGTCATGTGACAATGTGAGTCTTTCATTAAACTGCCAGAGGCTTGTAAACCAGGTTTCCAGAGAGGGCACTTCGACCTCTGTCTGACCTAACATAAATTTAAGAGAAACATCCTAGTGATAAACATCAAAGACTTTACAGGAGTATGTGGAAGGTACCCGCATGAGTCAGGAAAGCTCAGAGAGAAGGAGGTGGGGTGTCACCTTTATTTGCAGTGTGCTTTACAGCAGTCCCCTAACAACACACATGCTCTCTAGGATGCTGGGGGCAGAACACAGGCAGCACAGCCTGCCAGAACACTGGCTTCCTACGTGCTTTGCATTCTAGATCTACTTGGTAATTGTTGACTTCTATTTAGTAGTGTACACTGCGTTGATGGAAGAGGACACATATTGCTTGATTTGAAGAGCAAGTGAGACATTCTGGATGTTCTTCTGGGCAGCAGGGGAAACTTTGCTTTTAAGATACTCATTGAATGATATGGGCAACTACTGAAGCTATAGTTTCTAGGAGGTTCTGATTTTTTTTATTTTTTTTTTAGAATTAATTATAGAATCTTATGAGCTGCAATATCCCCAAAATCTTCCATTAGAAATAACATTCAGAGCCTTGCTTAAAACATACGATATATATTAAAAGAGCTCATTTAACTTAAAAAAAATAATTATAATAATAGCTTTCTATATATGTCTGTATTCTATTCTACATGAAGTTCTTCTACAATTAGCTTGAGAGGCGGCATAAGAACATTATCAGAGTGAGATGCAAATTCTTACTTCAGTTACAGTTCTTAAGTTTGATGCTTCACTACCTTAAAGATATATTAATAATGACTATTTTAGCAGAAGTCAGCAGCTGTTCAGGAATTTGGAACTATCATCAGTGCAAATTCTCTTCTGTAAATATCACTGTCACCCCATGTATATGAAAACAGCTTTAGCTTTTGACTTGAAAGTACCTTTTAGCTCCTACCCACCCTGAAAACCACTAATTGCTCTTCCTCATGATGCTGGTATGCCACGGTAGATCTCCCTGTTTTGAGATACAAATTAACTCCACAAAATTCACTGTAGAATCTTTCTGACCAGACAGAAACAGTCTGACCAGTTTTTGGGGTTTTTTTTATAAGTTGCTACAGCACCTTTAGTACCTCTAAATCAAGAGTTTTAGGGGCTTTTGAAAGCTCTATAGCCATTGGTAACTAACTGCAGTACTACACAAATGAACGTATCTATATTACATTATAGATATGTAAGCAAACAAAACCAGTAAGGATATAATATCCAGAAAGTCCCAAAGGCTGCCCAGAAAAGGTCCGAACTTCAGGAAAAACCCAACCATAACTAGTGAAACTGCAGCTCCTACCTACCAGAGTTAAGATAAAGAGAAACCCAAGCGCTAACTGCTAGTACTCAATCCAGCTTTTGGAAGTCAAGCTGACTCAGGCTTTTCCCTGAACTCCATTTTCTCCATCATTTAACAGAAGAGTGTTTTTAAGATGACCAGAAGAGACTCTCTCTCTTCTAGATCATAAGGTAACCTTAATATTTTTCCGTGATCCAAAACTGAATGTGATGCTGCAGTTCTGTGCTGCTTGTCTGCTCAATATTATTAGGCCTGGTTCTAATATCTCTAACTTCTACACAACCTGAACAGCTACTATTTAAAACAAGTCAAGTCTCCCAAAAATGGTTCCCATATCCTCCTTTCCCAGCCCATAAACATCAGTATTTTCTTGACTTTAAAAACTGTTGTGCTTTAAAGTCACAGCAACGAGAAACAGACATTTTACATAGTCACAACTGAAAACAAATCTTACCACCTGCTTACAAAGGATAGTAAAGCTTTATATAGCAAGGTCAAAGTGTTGGGGCTAGCACAGGTAGGGTATCTGTGTTTTATCAACAGAGGAAAAAAAAAGAAACTATACAAATCACATAAACAAGTGAATGCCCCTTGGATGACAAACCTCTAAACTGTCTTGGATGTAGCCCCATTAAAGCAAAACAGTATGCACAGCCTGAAGCTGAGAAGAGACTATTCAAAACCAAAGCAAACAAAAAAACTAATCAAAAAACTTCATAGTATAGTTCTACATTTCTGCACAACTCTAGAAGAAAAAAATAGTCCATGCACTCATTTAATTAGACAGAAAATATATCTTGGAAATACACTGTGTTTTGCAAATCACGAAAATTACAGTGCTATTTCCCTTGTAACTAACATACCATTACTGATTTCTAACGTGAAAGCCCATAAAACTGTTAGGTGGTGGAAAGAACAGTAAATTCTAGGTATTTGAAGATTTAAACAGAACCATTTCTAGTTTTATTAGGCATATCAAAAATCATGGCTAAACCCCAGCAGTAGGCTGGTGCTTTTAGGAAAACTGTAGTTAAACCAGTAAAAGTTTATATTTCTTGGCACACAGGCACCATCCTAACAAGTCTCTTTAAAATCAAGTATCTTGGAGGAGGTAACATTCACTGTTTGCTATACATCTGGTTGTCAGGGGTTGCCACAAAGGTCCTGTTTTTCCATGACATCAGCTGCATTCCAACAGAAATGTGCGCCCAGGAGTTTCAGTAATGACTGTAGTCTCCAGGTACTGAAACCTTGGCCAAAATCCTCTACACCTGCAGACCAGCTGAGTAAAACAAAAAACCAAGAAGAATTTAACTGGAATTTCTGACTTAGTTCCTAGTAAATGAAAAATTGCTATTTTTGTTCCTCAAATCTGTTGTTGAAAGTTGTTTGAACTAAACTTTGAGTAGCTGCTAATTGTTGCACCTCGTTCAACTAACTGCTTAACGTGAGACCCCACAGTTCAGTTGTCAGAAGTGCAACACACTCCACACCAAATCAAATCAAACAGGTCAGAGGTATTTCAAAGCAGAGTGCTCATTATTATGTCTTACCTGCCTTACATGGTTCTCATCTGTTTCTTTTTCTAAAATGCTGATGAAAATATTCCATTCCCACTGAGATACCATGAAAAGTCAACTGTTCGTGAAACGTATAAATCCCATAAATCTTGAGTAAAATCCCTTGATGCCACAAACAATCTTCAGAGCAGGTCTCACACTCTTTGTAGGACATAAAGGATGGAGCTACACCCTGAACACTGAGGCAAAACCAGAATACCACAGTAGTGGCAGATTTTATTGCCAATATGGACAGCACTAAAGCATGTAAATGACACCCATGGAATCGTTTAGTGAAGTAAATCTACTGACAGCAAAGTAGAAGTGTTTAGGACTCGAAAGTTCTATGTATGCTATTATCTTATTAATTATCTGTCTGACATACTGGGCTCTATCGGCCCCTGGTCTCTACTCAGAGGCTACCCCTGCAGCCCAGCCAAGGCCAGCCTTGCCAGGCAGCCCTATTATACAACCAGCACTATCCACATTGGTTTATTTGAAAATCAAAACCAAAAAAAATCATGATACCAGACTGAAAACTACAAAAAAAGAAAAGTTCAAATTCAATACACAGGAAAAAAAAATAAATCCAACTTAACCACTTTCCTTTTTTCTTTATTAATGCTAAATATCGCATTTTGATTAATATTGTTATCATACTAGTATGATGTCATACTACATACATACATTTGTGATCCCAAATGCAATCTTTGCTTCCAGTCCAGGTCCAGGGGCCTTGCTGCACGATAATATAGAAGATTACTATGAAGACAGAGTAGAAAAACAATATATGCATCCATCAGCCAAGTTTTACAAAATGGAAATGCCAAAAATATGTCAACTACCACATGAGTGTCTTCAGAGCAGGCTCAAGGAACTCCTCTCTCCCATCAAGGTCCTTTACACGAATTGCAGTTAGGAGTCCAAATGTTTGGGCAAGATATTCACCCTTAAATACTAGAGGCACAGATATTGCAATACACATATACTGCATACTACTAGAATCTTTATGCATCTGTCCCATGACTGGGATTTAAATGTTTCTTGTGTTTTCACACTCTATTAAAAAAGCTTTTAAAGTCCATGAAGAGTGAAATACAGGGAAGAGACTGCTTTAACTCCACGTCATATGTTCTTAACAGAACTTACCTTATGAAAGCAGATAGAGATTTTTTATTTGTTTGTTTTGGAGCTTTTGTGTGTGTGTGTGTGTGTGTGTGGTGTTTTTTGTTTTTTTTTTTTTTTAAAGAAGTCCAGTCTTTACTGTTAAAAATTGCTATCATCTTAATTTTATACTCTTACATATAGTTTTGTCTCCAGAACTTTAGGTGGAGCAGCACACACTTCCTAAAGGAAGCATGCTCGCTCCAACAAAAACACCGTGGATGTGGAAATGCAACTGGTTCCAATTTTGCCAGTTAGCACACAGACAGAACAATTACATTTCAGAGGTACCATTTTGCATTATATGTGCTTAAGGTCTGCCTGACTCGTGTTAACAAAAAAAGCAAGTTGTACTCCAGCAGTCCAGAAAGACATTTGTTATAACTCTTAGGGAGTCAGACAACATTTTTTTTCTTGACCATAATTACTTTAACTGCTAAGGTTAAGAGCTGTTTTACATGCAGAATCATAGAATCATAGAATGGTCAGAGTTGGAAGGGACCTTAAAGATCATCAAGTTCCAACCCCCCTGCCATGGGCAGGGACACCTCTCCCTAGAGCAGGTTGCTCAAAGCCCCATCCAACCTGGCCTTAAACACTTCCAGGGATGGGGCATCAACAACTTCCCTGGGCAACCTGTTCCAGTGCCTCACCACCCTCACAGGAAAGAACTTCTTCCTAATATCTCATCTAAATCTCCCCTCTTCCAATTTAAAACCATTACCCCTCGTCCTGTCACTTAGAGGTGTCAGGGATCCGTTATCTTCTGGCCTACAGATGCACTCCTTCGTGCTGCTCCAACTAAACTCCACTGAACTCTGCAGGAAAGGTGCCACTATGTGAACTGAAGATTGTGAACCACCCTCCACAAAGGTACGCTCCAGGTTCCCGTGCCACTACACACACTGCACAGAGCTTTGAAAATTCAACTCTGATGGCTGCTCTACAGTAAATTTAGATTTGGGGCCAAATAAGCACAACGACGTGATGCTTGTTGAGATGCTGAAGGAAATGGTCCTATGGATTAAACACACACCCTTTTGCAAGCCATGTGTGCACAAGAGAAATGGGGGGGGGAAAAAACTTATCTCTGTGCTCAAAGACTTCCACGAACTTCTGGCAGAAACAAAAGCATTGTCACTATTTGTGTTAAATTCCAGGGATATTTGTCAACAGAGTATTTCAAACTCTAGTGAAGCTTTACCAGTACAGGGGATCTTTGATGTTAGACATTCTACTGGCTTATGCAGTGATGCTCTGTTCTCTTAAATGGCAGCTTTAGTGCCTCCAGCAACTGTGTATGGCAGCAGCAAACAAAATTGCCTTTGCTGCTACATTTGCCATGATAAGAAAGTCCCCATCCTTTACACCGTAATGCACATTTTTAACTATAAACATGAGTAACATTAGTGAAGTCCGGAACATCTGCGTAATTCCTTCTAGAATACGGGCCTAATAAGACATTTACAAAGACTAATCACTATCAAATTATTCATGTCAGACTCAAGATTCCAGGTCAATGTTAAATTTGATACCTTTAATGCTTTTTATATTGTTTTGTTACATTTAATGGCACTTTAATAACAAAAAACATAAAACCACTTAAAGTCCTGTTGAGTTACTAGCTTTTTTTCACATGCTGTAACTTATATGCAATTCCACTTCCACAGCCATCCAGTCTCCTCATAAATGAGTTCACCAGAATACTGAAGAATAGACCTCTAACAGTGAAAAACAATAGGAAATTGGAACTAGTCCTGTGACTATGCCTTTATGCTTTCAGCCTCCCCAATCCAGAATAAATACTTGGCTGTACAACACGTAACTAAAGTGAGGGAATTGGCAGTACTTTACTTGTAAGTGTATTTTTTATTTATTTCCATTTATAAAAGGTGCCAGCCCAAGCCACTCTATTTGCTTCCAAACAGAATCACCATCACTGTCACCACGTAAGCATGCAGAAAGGTCAGTACCTTCCGTATCATATACTTTACCATATGCAGTACTATTGAATATCTCAGTAACGATGCTTTGACACACTCACTGGAATTTATTCTTCCCTCCAGATCACACTATCACACTGGTATTGCTCCTAGGTGCATTCTTTTTATTATTCTTCTATAAAGACACACAATGTTTTTACCACAAATCTGCAGGCCAATGACCTAAAAGTCCTCCAAGACAAAGACAGCAAGCTCCAGGTCAGCCTCATCTTGCACTCAGGGCTCAAGGCTTGATACACAGGAAACAGCAGAGAAGAGTCAGTGTATATTTATTCATCATATAGAGTCACCGAAGAATCCTCTCCTTTGAAACCAGAGGGGAGTGAAAAGAAGCTAGAAGAAATATACTGGCTGAATACCTGAAGCCCTACCTACAGCATTACTCACTACTGGGTTTGATGCCTCCACTACCAGAACAGTCAAGCCAAAAATATTTACCTAAAAAAAATAATTAACCACTGCAGTATCTTTTAAACATTGTTGTACACACTCAGCCAGAGATCTGTTGTGTTGTCTAGATTATGGAAATTAATTTATGCCTAAACTTCAACAAGGACTCAACTAATGAACTAATGACATAGGACGGAAGAAAATATCTGTCACTTAAAAAAAATTACCACAAATGTTGTCTATTCCCTTACAAATAGTGATGCATTAACCAGTATGGGAAGCAAAGGAAACCATTTCCTGTACACAGAGATCGCTTCAATTAAACGACTGACAACAGTTTACTTATCAATTCGGAGCATAATTTTTCCTTCATGGGGCATAAGCAAAAAAAGACATATACTTAGAAATGCAGTTCTTTGAGAAAATTACCTGTATTCACAGCCCAGCTCAAGCAATGTTGAACACAGGACGGATGGTCATATTGATTATTACTATTTTTTTTTCTCTGATAATAAAATAAGAGATACACATGAATCAAACCTTACAGTTAGTTTCCCAGTCCAAAAGTCCATTTGAAAGGGAATCTTAGACCATTATTTGCCCCTTTGTTGAAGGAAACTCCGATTTGGAACAGATTCCAGACGCAACTTGGGCGATTTCGACCATGTAGATGAAGCAATGTTCAAGAAATGTTATTTCACCTTTTTGATCTTCTCCCTTTTTCTCCCTTCCTTTCCCCTCCAGATTACACACTAGTTGGCTCCAGCCCAGCAGCTCTTTTTGAGGACTGGGCCAAATAGTCAGAAATTCAGAAGAGCTTCCTGGATCACAATAAATCAGTCCATTATTTCTTTTACAGCCACGTAGAATAAATGTCAATTCATTTTATACTTAGGTTTAGTATTTATAGACATCCTTCATCGTATATTACAGTTTTGAAGATCAGAAAGAAAATAAGCACACTAATGTGAGGGGGAAAAGGTGAGGGAAACCAGAGCCAAACTAAAGCTGAGCTAGTGCCTCTCTGCGCAGTTAAGACAGAAGCTGTCAAGTCCAGCTGAACAAACAACTAACAGACAGAAATTCTGAATAGCAGCAGCAGTTAAAAAGCTTATTTTAAAATGTAACACATTCATTTCAATCCCCACGGAAATGGTAATCACCAATTTGCTTGGAACAGCATCAGGACTAGTTCAGCAGAACCATTTCCTTCAATAAACACATAGCCTGCTCTGAAGCAGAGGAGGACAGAACGGCACACAGTGCATTTGCTATTGCTCTGCTCCCTCCACCTTGAAATATTTGTGTTTAGGGTAATGCTGACCAGTGGGACATATGTTTCTGTGCCTTGATTCTGTTAAGGTCAAACTACATTCTTATCTTGCTCTGCTTCCCTAAAGAGAAGTTAATTCTACAGAAGGTGAAAGTAAGAATAACAACTTCCATTTCTACCATGCCTTTCACGTCCAACGATCTGAAAATACACACTTGAGTGCCTCTGGAGTTGAATGCAGAAGCTCTTCTGCAGCTCACAGTAACAGCACACAACAGTCTGGGTTAAAAGCGACAAGAATATAGCTGCGTGCAACTTCTTACTCCATCCTAGAGTTAGAATAATTCAAGGTTCAGCCTCTGACTGTTTTTCCCCATGCATTTCTGCATTTCCTCACTGAGAACTTGGGAAAATGCAATTCATAAATCCTGCCAGAATTCATAATCCTCAGAGCTGGAGCAATACAAACTTTGCAGTGGTTTAGACTGATACTAAACAAAAGAGAAATGGGTTACAACAATAAGTAAAATAAAGTAATATTGAGTGAAATAAGGGAAGAAAAAAGTAGATTTGTAATGGTCCCAGTAAAACATGAATTACTGATAAGTGCACATAAAATCTACTTGAAAGTACAACTTTTAAAGTGAACATTCATGGAAGTTGGAGAGAAACATTCAAAACAGTAACTGAACCCTAGATATAAAATTACTGAGAGTTAAGATCACAGCTACAATAAGGGCCTAAAAATTTCACAAAATGCGTCATGTACATGTATTCCGTAGTACAAACAACTATATCAGTTGACAGGGAAAAACTGTTATAATGTTCTGCTATTATAAGCCAAAACTATAATATAATACTCCCTGGGGAAAGCTTCTGGAAAAGAGTACATGAAGCCTAGACATAGCCAGCGGATAATTATTTATTAGGTCAATTTTTCCCTGACTCTTGAAAGGAGAGAAACAAAGAAAACACTTTTTGAAGGTTCTCTGACAGACAAAATGCTTGTGAATCACTTTCTGAAACACAAATCGTGCACCATAGCAGTCAAGCTGGACAACACCACAGGCCTTTTCAGGACCAAGACATAACTGTAAGTATGGGTCTGAACAATATTTTATCTTAGCATATCTTTCAGAAAAATATGCTCATGGTTGGGAGTAAACTCTCCAGGAATTAAATATATTTTTAATCTCATATAGGAAGAAGTACTTAAAGGTAACCAAGAGCAGTATCATATTCAGGAGCTGGAAGTTCTCCAGACATACTGGTTAGAGCAACTCTGAAGCCCTGGACTTCAGATCAAAAATGACAAAGGTTAACATTTTTGTAGCTATTTGGTTTTCCCAGATTCATTCAAGTGTCTTGGAGATGTCACATCGGCACAGCTGTAATGCTGGGAAGGAGCCAGGTCAAGATTCTCAAGGATTTCAACACTGAACTGAGTCTGAGTTGTGGTACAAGGTCCAGAAACTGTTTAGATTCAAGATAAAATAGCACATGACAGACATAAAAGCTGCGAGTCTTGAGACAGCAGGTAAACTCAAAGGGGAAGATATCACAGGACTGTGAAATGAACAGTGGAAATGGCAGACCCTTGAAGGACATACTACATATACAGCCCATGGTACATACTATAAAAAGGTAGAACCAAAGATAACACCCAAGAAAAAAGTAAGAAAATACAGAATGAGAATCTTTCAAGCCCGTTACTACAAAATAGAGCAATCTAAATGTGAAAGGAGAACATTTTTAACAAGTACTAAAGAGGGAATATGGAGAAAAATTCTGGAAGAGCTCTGCAGCAGGTCTCATGCGGATGGTCCATGCTGCCTGTAAGAGTAACATTCAATCCAAGTGATTTTTCAATATATTAAGGAAAGCTCATTTGTAAGTCAACACAAAGTTAAAACTGAGTGGTCAAAATTCCTCAAATTGTAATTTCCTTGTATTATAAACTCTAAGAGAATTTTTTTCACCAGCTAAAAAATGACCACTGTGCTTTTCATTGCATCCTTTCCTCCAACTGAAACAAATTTTGCAAGCTAATCATCACCAGTTGGCCATCCTTTCAGCATGGGAAAGGACAGTTGGCAAGGAAAAAAGGAAAAAAAAAAAAAAAGGATTCAAAGGGGAAAGCCAGTAATAAGCCATTACTATTGCTGCAGCAATGCCAAGGACACAAGTGTGGAAAATAATTTGAATTCCTTAAATGCAATTTTATTTTAATTTTGCATTTCAGAACAAACAGCCAAAGGAAGAAAGCTTGCTACAAAACTAGGCAGTAACGTATACCTTCATCATTAATTTGAGAAAACAAAGTGCACTGTACAAGTATCAAAGAACAAAGCGAGTGGCAATAAAAAAAAAAATAGTCTTTTTGTTTCCCAATGGGTTGTCAAATCAGTCTGTTAAATGGTACGGAAGACACTGTGTGAATACTCCAAACAAATACAGCAGCAGCCGTGTGAACAGCAATCACTAACGCTACCTGGCACAGTAATGCCTGACCTGAACAGCAAGCTGAGGTCATGCCTGTCTCTTCTTACAAAGTCCCATGAAATCTTTGGTTTGTACCCAAATTCTCCCCAGGGTGGATCATAGTTTAATTTCAGCTGGATAAGCAGTAATACTTCCTCCAGTTACCTAAAAACAAATAACCTGTGACTTTTAAATATTAGTGATCCATAAAAATACTGTCTATAATTAAAAATTCAACATGGCTTTCCACACTCAGGATAAACTTCCTACTATCCAGGAATTATTTCTATGCTATTATATAAGAACTGTCCAACAACTGGGGAAAAAAAATCCCTTTTATAATATGGGTGTACTCCAACAAGGTACAGAGAAATGAGTGACAGTAGAATTAGTTTTTCCTGTGCTATTCTACACTGGTCACAGGGCAGAAATAGCTGAGGAAGCGCAGCTCAGTGGTAGATTAAGACAAAGACAAATCCTTCCTTTTGGAAAAAGGAAAGCAGTTTAAGCTCTGCCAGTGGCTGTTACACCTCTGCAGCTGATAGAACAGGTCAGGTGATGTAAGTGCTCTGCATCGGCCTCACTGCAAACTCACATTTAAGCCAACCCAGATGACCTTCTGATGGATGGTCCAAAGGGTATTTAGGCAGTCTGTTTGCCAACTTCATTTTAGTAAGAAGGAACACTGGAGGTAATTTCTTGCACTGTTCCAATTAAATATGTAGCAACAGTCTGCCCATGCCATCGGAATCTCGAAGAAATAAATAGAAGATAAGGGAAACGGTGACCAGGAAAAGCCACAATGCTTCACAGGGTGAATCTGGATAACAGCAGCTTATACCCAAACCTTTGAGAAAATACTTTCCAAAAGTGTAAAAAAATATAAGCAAGAGTCTCTTCCCACTCCTCAGAAAAGCAGCCAAGTGGAGAGCTGTTCATGGACCACTAAAAGGAGCAGCAGCCCGGGGGGAACTGCTGTTCTGAGCCATCTCAACCAAGCGTAGCTGACTACTGCCCTGACCATGCTGAAAACCAACTGGCTTCTATGAAGCATTTTTTGGCATTCAGTTCATCGTGCTTTATATTATCCACTGCGGTACAGTGTCCTGAGAGCTTTAAAGCAAAAAGACAGCCAAAGATTTCTAGTGCAATCACTCCAGTTTCCCTCCTCGGTACTTCTCAGGAGGGCAAAAAGTTGTGTTAACATTGTGCAATGTCTGCAACGTGAGCAAACCTGAATGCTACGTGAGAAAAACACCAGTGAGAAAAACCCAGTAAAATATCCTCACAGAGCTAAATCTCAGCTTTTGTTGAAATATATTAACTAGAATTCAGCACAATACTGTCTATCATAAATTAATCAGTCTTTTAGGCAAGAAATAGTGGGTATAAGAAAGACAAAGAGGTCAATCACAAATCTAACTCAGAAGATGGGATCACCCCGATGCTTCTCTTGCTTGAGACTAGAGATGTTGATCGGAAAAATACAGTTACAACTTATTAAATATGAAACACATGCTAGAGAAGAACTCTAGGATTTACATAGAAAAGAAAAGCCAATTGTGAGTCCCTTTAGATTCGTTGTAGCAATTCAAGCTACAAGTTATGAAAAAAATGCAACAATTTATTGAAAAAAGATGCAACTAGTCTCAAAAAGGGAGTTTTATGCATTGTGGAACCAGTCAGTTTAAATTCCATGAAAACTGTCTTTGGTTGAACACATTATTTTTTTATTCAACTATGCAAGTTTCAAAGGCACCACATTTTTCTGTGTTAACAGACAGCAATTAGGAGTACTTAATGAGGAAATGAAAGGGGTAAGCTAAGCTACACTACTTTTTTGTCACCCATTAGCACCACTGCAGATGCATCTTGCACCCTCCAGCAAGGACACAGACCCTGCCAAGAACCCCAGTCATGCTATTAATGTACATACTATTTGGGCATTATTCATCAACCTCAACATTCCAAGTGTCAACCATATACTTCCTATCAATGTGGTTCAGTTGTTCCTTAACCTGAAAGCACTTGTTCATGCCACTGCTCCTGGATTTCAACAAGCAGCACTTCTTTTAAAAGATGTGTGCTCAAATAATGCAGCAGTACATCCGTTAAAGATGGTACTAGAAGATGACTAAAAGACTTACTACATTTTTATTGATTCAAGCCTCAATATTTTGCACTTCTACTGATAAATTACAGGATACCAAGAAGAAAAGTATGATGCGCAATCGTTCATCAGCCATGTTCCAAAGCTGACCCACTGTATTCTTTCTCCCTCTTCTGGAGCCCTTCTTTGGGGTTCTCATGAGAGCAGCCCAAAGGAATGCCTTCATTTTCTCTAGAAAACACATTCTTTTGCACTGGAGAGATCATAGAGAAAACTGAGAAACAGCAGTTCTGTAGTATCAGCTCACAAGTACTTCAGCTCGTAACTGCAAATAACCATCTGATACTTCTCCCTCAAAGACCCAAGCCACAAACTCTTCATCCAATTATCACTGGAACAGAGATTTCAACTGCACCATGTGCACGAATTCAGATTTGAGTGGTGGATTGAGGGAGCATGACCACTGCTGGTTTGGTTTTTCCTCAATTAAAACACAAATATATTCTGAGAGATCTTTAAGCAACCTAAATAAAAATTCAGCAAACCAAACTGGAGAACAATAGAAAACTTTGCATGAAATTAAGTACAGCCTACAGCACATTGCCTTAACATCAGTAGCTCCTGAATCAGTTGGCACCTTTTGAAAAATATTATCCCTATGATGATCGAATACTTCTAAATGGAAGGAAAAGTTAAATTTTGTAATGGAAGTCCAAATTGTCAGTGTATCTCAGCCTTCATCTCCAGAACTTGTACATGCTGCGTTCCTACAGAGCAATCAAGTTACAGCTCCAACTTTCAGCTTCACCTTTACTTGGGTGGGTTTTTCCCCCCATGGTCCATTTCTCTCGGGACTCTGTATTAAGGGTATATAAACAACGCACCTGTGTGTCTCCAAGTTCATTCTTGCCTAGAGAAATGAGGTTGTGGCTTTAGCAGTTAATGACCTAACTGACACTTTCCTTGAAGATAAACAAAACAAAACAAAAAAATCACAGCCTAGCAAAATTTTTAAATCTGGTTTTTGTATCAGATACATGACAGGTTTTAATAAGCCATGACAGAGAAGTCACTGAATGTATCTTGAACTTGGTTTATTTAAGGGAACTGACCTCTCCAGTAACCTCTGATCCACCCTACACAAAAGTCTAGCAGAAATTAATAGCTGATCTCTTACGTATTCAGCAGAGCCAAATGCACACACATGTGTTTGCATGTTCAGTCTACCACTTACAATCTTTCAATCTATTTACTGAACCTTCTTTTCCTGTTTTATTTATTCAGGCTTCAGAAACACATGGCAAATATTTCAGACAGCAAACAGATAAGGCGACATCACCAAGCCCAGTAACGATGGAAAAACTTGCAAAGCTGCTGCTGCTTCTCCAGTGTATTTTTTAATGGAGTGCAGCTGAAATGCAGCTGGAACACAGCTGTCAGCTTTTATTTTCCAAATCTGCACTAAAATAACAACTACAGCTTGATAATTACCTCTGAATTAGAGCCCTGGGTTTGAGATACTACACACAATTAGAAATTAGCCAAGAGCCTGAGGATGACAATAAACACAAGGCTGAAAAGCTTGGGGTTTGGACAGATTCCTCTTCAACATTTGTTAGTTCAGTGCATTCTTCCATGAAGTAAACACCTCAGGAACAACATCAATGCTTTGCTCTTCCTCAGTGCTTTCGAAATACTGTTCTCAAAAAACATTTTGGATATACCAGAATGCTTCAATGTGAAGTAGGTATGTACATGAAAGGTGATAATCTGAATCTGAAGGGAGCCTTAGGCTCAGTTTTAAAAGCTAGTGAAATTCAGTTTCAACTGGCTAGTTGGTTTACCTTTAGAAAGGACATGTTTCTCAAGTAATTTATGAACAGAAAGCAGCTAACACCCCCTCCTTCTGCTACTAATAAATATACTGCCTTAATGCAAAACATAGAAAATATGTTGAGACAGAAAAATATAAAGATTTACTTTAAAATACTTTTTAAAAAAATGAACCAGTTTGTTAATTTTACGCAATCTTTCTGCTCAGAGATATGCATTTATCAACTAGACTCAGGAAAGCAAATTAAGTTTTATATAACCCCAACTTACTTCAGTGAACTGTTTCTCAAGAGATGAATTTGGTCAATACAAAGAAGCTGACGACAGCAAAAGTCTATCTGCAACTATCTCAAAAGGAAGAAGTGAGATCTGTAATTCATTCTGCAACTTGAACATTTCTTTGCATTCTTCATAATCTTTTCCCACAACTTTATCTCATCTAGCATTACTTGCTACAACTTTACAGCCTATAAACATGAATTTAACTCTAGAAATTAGGGACAAGGAAAAAAAATACACCAACCCCCACACACACTTGGCTGAGCCACTCTGACCATGAAATCCATTCAACATCCCCAGCAAGTATTTTTAAAATACCATCACAAGTAAGTGCAGCAGAGATGAGGTGACAACGACAAATTCTACATATGTTAATATAAACCACCACTTCATGGAAGAAAATAATTTAGAAAAAAAATATTTTGAGGTAAAACACATTCTTGGCAGATTTAAGATCTGAGCAGAACGAACTTCACATTGATATGCAAAGGAGCAAGAGAAGTTTGATGACCTCACAGCAAATGCACTATCACATTACAGAGTACATTAGCTAATAGCTATTTAATAGCATAGTTTTTTAAAGAGGAAGTCAGTGTCCCATTTTACCCAAGACAAAAGCAAGCCTCAAAGAAACCATTTTATTCATGGTCCATTAGTCTCTGCACAAAACTTTTGGGGGAGAATTTCAGCTCAAGGATCTGAGGTACTAAAATTTTCATGTAGCAGTCAGTCATTAATCAAACAACCAATACACTAAGATATATCTTTTAAACATCAAAATACTGAAAAGGTCACTACACAAATACTGAATATTCATCCTTTTAAAACAGGTGCGGTTAAAAAGCCAGAGGAGAAAAACTATTTGAGAGTTTGGAGGGAAGAGGAGGTTGTTTACAAAAGGCTTCTTTTTCACATACTAAATTCAAATATAGTAGGATTCTGCTAGTTTCAATGACATTGATGTTAATTTTCAATTTAATTATTTGCCATTGTAAAAACAATTATTTCAAGTTAGTTACACTAAGTTTTGACAATTTCTCTTTAACATTCATATCCACTGATGTTATCCCACAGTGCCAAAACAGATTTCTTGATTAAGCACTGCACTTGTTCCCACCCAGCATAACATCCGAATTATTAATGCCAGGCTCCAGCCAACTCTCCTCCAGCAGCTGTGCTGCACTTCTTTCTTACATAACTCCCAAAAATCAGTTCAAATTCTCCCTGTGAGAATAACTGTGAATAACTAATTTAATACCTAAATTTCTCTTAAATCTTGACTATACCTCTAAAGCTAATACAAGCCTGTCAAGCTTCAGTCTGAAACTGGTTGCCTTTTTCTCAATCTCTCAAGTGAAAAATTTAAAAAAAAAAGGCAAAACACTAGTTTAAAAAAGAGGAATAATTCACAGCACTGCTTTGAACTGACAGTGAAGAACAGACAAAGGCCAGAGAAGAGACATAAGAATACAGGACACGAGAAGCTTTTTCCACAATTCAGAAAATGCCTAGAAGCAATCAGTACAATAAAACCAAAATTATTACCCTAACACCTTTTGTACATTTTCTAAGACATACAAAAGCAAAGCCCATTCATAAATGTACACCTGGACTTCAAGGCTCTGACAGAAGGAAACCAGGATTCTGTGTGGGGTTTCTCCATGCAGATATGGGACAAAGCTCTTCAGTGAACCAGTTCCTAACTTGGAAATCTCAGGAACAGGTATTTCCAGCAAAATTCTGAAACCCACTGGAAAAGTAGTGAGAGTAAGACTACAGCAAAAGACAAATGAGATAATACCAGTCTCTGAATTTGTTTCTATGATTAGGCATAAAACAAATCCAAGTTCCAGAACCATACCCTATTAAAAGGAGCTTGACAGAGTATAAGAGAAAGTTAAATGCGTGCCTGAGTAGATGAAGAATCCAGCAATTCAAATGAATGAACACATTCAAATACCTGTAGAATATTTTTAAAAAGTCTATATAATTTGTTAATAGCTTAAAAGACTGCAAAATGTCAGAAACTAGGATTATTGACCTAAGGTTCTCCAAGGTGTATGCTTTTATGTTCATGGGATTCAGCAGTTTAGGTTGCCAGAGCAAGGTCTGCCAAAACAGCCCTCTCATTCCCCCCAGTTCCGAAGCTGGGGCAGCAGGGGAGCTGTTGCAAGGACACCAAACCAGCTGCATTCCCTCCATCACCCCAAGTCTATCATTGAAATTAGCACTTAGAAGAGGAAATGCAGATCTAAAGCATGAATGTTACCTTTATTTCACCCTGAGGAGCCCATTCTTCAGATCCCAATAAAGACTATTGTTCCCTGGGGCACTGGGACAAAGGTAACAAGCCTAAAGAAACAATTCTTACTCGTAGATTTATGGAATACGTTTTTGTGAACAAGATGGACTCTCAGTGACAGTAGCGGAGGCCAACAGCAGAGTCAGGCCAGCAGAGCAGTGGAAGCCCCCCCGGAGGAAGTATGTGTTTTAGGAACACTCTTCAGACTCCCTTAATGCCTCTTCTTTACACTGGGCCCAGTGTCTTTGAAAAGCTGGAATTCAGAGATGCCACCTGCGATTTGCCCAGGCAAGACAAGTGTATTCTGGCACACTTAAGAATCAAGTGCAGATAAAGCAAAGCCATATTTTTTTCTTTCAAGTATGAACTCCAGCTTTTGATAAAAATGTGGTAAATGTTAAATGGTAAACCTAAGTGACACAGAGAGAGAGACAGATACAAAGAAATAAAAAGCTCTAATAAATCGGGTACAAAACAAAACACAGTTCTGGGTATGGCCCTACAAAGTTCCTTTCACATGAGTAATCTCAAAGTAGTTTTAAAAGATGAGATTAGTGGACCTTAATTCATTTACTTGTTTTGATGTTCTCTCTCTCATTTTGTTTACATGAATATGAAAAACAACAACTATTTATTAAGCAGGAAGTTTAAAAGCAAACAGTTTAATGAACCTTAAACGATCACCACAGACGGCAGATAATGCTGCAGGAACAGCTATATTTTATTCTTTCTAACAGCATGTCTCATACTTTTTTCTTGGCCTTTGGATATATTCTTATGATAAGTAGGTTTCATGTAAAAGTACGCCTCAAAAATGCAGGCTGAGTCTGAACTTCACATGTCTGGAGGGTCTTGATACCTCTGGTGGCAGCTCTTCCACGCCTGATGAACATCGTGGGACTCTGCCTCTTATCACCATAAAACCAGCAGTTTCCCACGTTTACATAGCTGTTCAATTCACAGGGCAGATCTTGAAAGGTTTCTGAACACCCCTCTGAAGTTTCCTTAACTTCTGTGTTCCAATTAAATATGTTTTTCTGCAGGCATCAAAAAGCATGGCTAGAAGTCACAGCAATTTTCTTAACAAACACGCTCAAGAGCTATTGCTTCCCATCGCACAAGGCCAAGGGCCAGACGTGCAGTTCCATTACAAGCACCCTACAGAAACCTGTAAAAACACTCGTAAAAAATGCATTTGTTTATATGGCAAAGAGATATGAATGGATTAATACTCTACACAGAAACTAGCACAATATTATTAGAGTTTGTTCAACCTGCAAGAATTTTATCGAATCTTAAATCATGTTCCTTTCCTTCTTTCCTCCCCACGTGCATCAATGGAGTCTTGTGTTCTGGTTTGCAAATATTTGAAGCGGTGTGTCAAGTCCCGCTGCAGAAGCCTGATGGTCATGCCATGCTATGAATAACAGACTGAAAGCAGGGAAAACAGTTCCTAAATCAAATTACGACTCTTGGGGATAAACACATTTCCAAATGATGTAATTATAACAATATGTCACACTCTGCTGAAGACCTCATATAACATTAAAATAAAGAATGAGTGGGTAGGAAATATAAGCAAAGGATGACATAATATTGTTCTATGCCAGTTTCGGCCTGTTTTCAATCAGGCCAGACGTCAGAAAGTGACTTGGGAGGAAAAAAAAATAATAAAAATCTCACTAACAATCAAGGGAATTTCTGTTTAAGTCAGAGGCCTGTGCACCAAGATCACATTTGACCTTGTAATATAAATAAAGTACCCCTAATGAAGTGTGTACAGAGCCTGTGAAAGACAAGCCCCCCTGCCTGCCCCCTCATACTGAGCCCCAAATAAACACACCAATCTGACTGAAGACATACTTGCAGAAGGGCTTATTATTTTATTTTCACCCCTGTATATATTCCATGCCAGTAAAAACTGCTGCATCACAAGCTCTTAATTTAGTCCCTTTTAGACGCAAGAGGACCTTGGATGGTTGATCCTAAACATGCCTCACTAAATGACTCCTGAATGAGCTGACAGAAAACACATCTTAGACTCAGTCAAACGCTCTGTATGCACAAGTGAAACAAGTTGTATCTGGTTCAGACCTGAAGCCTCGGCATGGTAGTAAATCACATTATCAGCCTACAAAGTGAAGTCACTTGATTCTATCAAAACTGAGTACACTCCACTGGGGCTTTGCTACAATCCCCTTCTGAGAACTGTGTGCATCATTATTTACCCAACTGTTATGTGGGTGGAAAGAGAAGACATTCACCTCTGGCAAATATGTGTGCAACTTCTCTCAAGTCAACAGTTGCACCTGCTTATACCAGCAATGAAGCTGTCTCTGATGTCAACAGGGTTATTAACTAAAGATAAAACAGTTCCTGTTTTGTCTGAAAAAAGGAAACACCTCAAAATATGTCAAGTCACTTGCAAATCCTGCCCACAAAGGAAAGAGGAAAAGCCTAAGAAGAGTTACTTCCATAAAACAAGTAGCTTCTGGGGCCAGAAATCCTGAAGAGATTCACACCCTTCCTGCACTTCCCTCCTGCTAGGAATCTTCCATGACAGCTCTAGAGCCTGCCAAGCCTGGCTTTTGCCTGGACAACAACAGCATCCTTATTCAGAGCCCAGAAAAGCTCAGTGCTAAACACAGCTGCCAGGCAAAAAATAAGCAGGTTTTTGCCTATTTACCTGAATTTTTCCAGATGCTACAAGTGATCAACAAGACTGAAGGAAATCACTGCTGACTAGAAAAGGAAGAGGAAAAGGGAAGGAAAGTGATGGCAAACCAAGCACGTTTCCTCTGCCAGTCCTTACAGAATCAGCCATTCTCACAGTCCTCTTGCCTCAAACTCCCTTCTTCACCTCCATCACTCCTAGCCTCATTTAAAGCTCCTTTTTCTTTTGTCAATATGCCTGAAGTTTCTACCCAATCTGGCCATTCTCATATGCAAAAAAAAAAAAAAAAGTATCAAAACCCCAAACCCCAGAAAACCATAAAACCTGCTTTACCTCATGCTGTTACCTACTTACCAAGTTTTCAGTTTTGTTTTCTTTTACTATCATTACAGCATATTTGTATGTCCTTTATCCTTCACATAGCTGAGTTATTTTTCATAGTAAGGACTTTAAAACACAGTACATTTTGGGTACTACAACTGTATAATTACCTGTTTTAAAGATGACACAGTTAGGATCATGAAGAAGCCATAAGCCCAAGTTTCCCTTGGGTGAAATTACCTCCTTCTAACGAGTTTATCAAAGGAACACAGTTCACAAAATCACGGAATTGTCAGAGTTGAAAGGGAGCTCTAGAGATCACCTACTCAAACTCCTCTGCTAAAGCAGGATTGCGTAGAACACATTACTCAGGACTGCATCCAGGCAGGTCTTGAAGGTCTCTAGAGAAGGGGACTCCACAACCTCCCTTTGTCCCAAAGCTCCCACTGCTACTACTAAAGACTGCTGATCTACTGGAACTTCCATTCATACAGGAATAGAAGCTGCCCTTTAAATGGGACATGGCAAGAAATACTGGACCTTCCACACTTCTTGACCTTAAATATACCAACTAAAAATTGCATGGAATCATTCTGCTGATGTCACTGGTTTGTCTTTCTGGGACTCATCTCAGTTTTAACGGAACACTTGCCTCAGTTTTAATGAACTGGTTGTCCAACGAGCGTATGATTGATTGGACTAGAAGCCCTTAACAGCTCATTCTGATTTGAAACATGTTGGGCAAGGAATCTGTACTGTAGTGCCAGGAGCAGAAAAGGGCACACAGTGAAATCTGCAGTTAACATTTCTGGAAACACATAAAAATAAAAATAAAAAGTTATCATCTGATAAATTACATGAGCCACAAGCAGGAACCACTTCCCCTGTGTGAGACACTGCATCTGCAGGGAAATACAGCCATACCAGAACACAACAATTCCTGACTTCTAAGGGTAAAAGGTACACAGCACAGTTAAATTAGTTGCTGATACTGGAGCACAGATATTTGGAGAAAATCACAGTTATTACTGAAACTTTGCCAAGCTTGTGTTCATCCTTCCTCCCTCTACACAGAATACAAATCCACTGGATCCTATGAAATTAAGCATAAGCACTGAAACCAGCTCCCTGAAGATTAACAACTGACTGGGAGGAGCCAATTAAATCCATCTGGTCCTCAGTCCTCAGGAAATTTGCTACAGTCAAGGGACTGCTGTTACAATATGAACAACCAATTTAGATTATCAAACTTGTAACTGTTTTCTTGCACTTTCTACACTATGTCTAGTTATCGTACATGAAAAGTAGTGAAACTTAAGTTTAGTTGTATTCAACATCAGCCAAGCGCTCATTTCTTAACAGTGTAAGCCAAACAACACTACCTGTAATTCTGTAAGATTCCAAATTTTTTTCATGCCAACGCTCTTTGTTCACAAGAGCCTCTACCTTAGGATATAGAGTTTCACATTACACCTAATTAAGTTGAAGAGGGAATGTGAAAAGCTGAAACATGTACAAAGTACCAAGATTTTAAACACTGCTGATCTTACATAAATATTCCCGGGTTCTTTATTTACTTTCAGTGGTAAATATCTCACACCTGTCATTGAATTAAACAGAAACATGTCTAAAAATTGTGCTAGTACGACTTAAACAGGAGGTATTTAATGTTACCAAACTGCAGTGACTCTTCAAAGCCTACAGACTGATCTATGTGAATTTCTACCACTTAAATTTAAGTAGCAATTCCCACTCCTGATTTTCACTAACACCATTTCCTTTCTTGTGTGTTTTGCTTTAAGTCCCTGGCCCCAAAATTAAGTACAATCAAAGTAACTGAATGACACAAGTCACACTAACAGCTCTAAGAAACCCAAATTTTAAAAAGCAGTTAGTAATTTGAAGTTACTAAGTTACTAATGGTGAATTAAACTGTATACTATCTACCCAGCATACCTTAAATAAGAGAGCTGGTAAAAGGAAGTGAGAAGTTTCTGGAATAGAATGAAATTTCTTTTTCTTTTGAATTGCATAAAATACAGTTGATCCAAACTAACTGCTTTTCTTCTCTCTTAATACTCTTAAGTGAAATGTTGTGCTGCCTCACTTCACATGAATTTAATCACCTTTAAAAGATACAGGCTTTCATCTATGTATATAAAATATACTGATCTACCAGCTCAAAACTTGTTTCCCACTTGCATTTACATTGAAGAAATCTCCCCTGCAAAGGACAATTAATTTACATTTCACACCTTCAGATGCTTGAGTAAGCTGTCATACTTCAATTAAATCAGTTCTTCTCATTCAATTGGCAGCCAGTAATGCAAGAAACCAAGAACTCTTCCAGCTGATTGAGTTCCCTCAATAGGAGATCTGGCATTTCCTCACACAACTCCATTTAAGTGGAACAATATCAGGTTCTCTTCTAACAATAACTCCAGTGTTATTTGGCGTTGTTGTCAAGCGTCTCAAGATGAAGACAAACCTGACATGGACATCTCCCAACAATGTTTTCTTACTCAGAAAAAAATTATCCAAGAATAATAACACCACAGTGGTTTGGAGTTTTTTGTTGTTGGTGGTTTTTGGTTGTTGTTTTTTAAATTATTGGTATTCCTAAGAAAGAAAGGAACCTTACAAACACCCTGACTTTTAGCATAACTACCTTTCTGCTGCCACATACTTAAGAATTCAGTCAGAGTTATCAGCATTAATAAAACAGAATGGTGGGTTGCTTTTTCTCCTGAAAAGAATATGCAAAGGCTGCTACTAATACCATGGATGTCCTGGTAGACAAGAACCTTTGCAAGCAATGAAGCAGAACTGTGGGTCTACAAGTCTCACCCTTCAACCGGGACAACACAATGCACACTCCCTAACACACAGCTGGGTCTATGCATCTGCTCTGCAAGAAGCTTCAATCCCAGTTCTTTCCCAGCCTCCCACTGGACACTCTGACCACAGAGTCCTTCTCTAGCCTTGTCAGTAATAGGGGAAAAACCTCATTGAAAACTAGAATATTGAGCACTGAAATGAACAGATGACATCCAGTGCTGCTAACACGTTACAGCTTGGTAGTTTACATTGCACATAAAATGGCAGAATAAAATACTGCTGTCTGAAATGATTTGGTAAATGGTAGTAACATCTACATGGTCTATCCCAAAAAAGAAGGAAAGCTGAAGCACAGCTTTGAAGTCTGCACATAATACTGGGGAGAATAGAAGAGGCCCAATAAAGCAAAATTAATCAGCTGGTTCTGACTGGGCAAAATATTTTTCTGTCATTGAACATGTTCTACCATACAGCAAATACAAATGGAATTATCTCAAAAATATACACTTTTGGGTTATGCACACCATTATATTATTGGTAAGCATTCAAAACACCAAGGCAATGCTGTTACAGATTTCTGCTAGCAATATTGTAAAGCACAACTTGACAGAGCTGCAGTGGACTAAGCACTTTTCTTTTTACCAATTCCCCTGGTTACCCCAAATACATTTGAGTTGCTGTCAGAGGGATAATCACTACAAACTGGAGCCTCTTAGCAACCGGGGAGAAGAATTCTCAGGGCTCTGTGGGAAAAACTAAAGGAAAAAAGGATTTGCCCTGCCTACTATACCTGTTAGTCTCACAAGCTTAGTTCTCAATGTAAACTAAAGTATTTCTCCAAAGACAGTTGACAGCAAAAGATGCCACAAGCCTCTCAATGTAACAGACTCTTCCATCCTGCCACCCGGAGAGCTCTGTGGCCAACGAGGAGGCAAACATTCCAAATGTTGAACTGTTACATGTTGTAGATTAACGTGGAGAGGTGACACCCCATGAGAACAAACCTGCATTAACAGGCCTGTAAACTATTATTTAATCTTTAAATATTTAGCATCATTAGGATTAACCAGTTAACGAGAATAATGCCAATGCCTCCACAGACACCAGGACAAGGGCTGAATGTTCTCATATAGGAGGCGGCAGGATTCATTTCAGCACCTCACTCTTCCTTCTCAGCAACAGAAGTAGCTGACACGGAACAGAAGGCAGAGGCTTAAGGGGCACACAAAGGTGAATGCTAACTGGCAAGTTCACCAAAGAAGCAGTCACCTGTAGAGATTCTGCCATATGGAAAAGTAGTGACAATCTGGCTGCAAGACACTTGACCACCAGGGTGATGCCGCCTTCTGACACTCAAGGGGCAGCTGAAGCAAGATGAAGTGTATCGCCAGTGAAGTGGAAAGATAATCTGAGCATCATGATCGCTTTTTGGGTAGAGGCCAAAGGTTGCTGCAGTATCACACACTGAGGAAACAAACAAACAAAACCCAAGGGAACAACAGAAAGGCAGCTGAAAACCATCCTTCCAAGGAATCTTTCTCCTCCTCTGAATTCTGACTGTAGGTGGAAAACGGAGATATTACCATCCGTTAAACTGTGATGAATACTTACATTTCTCTGGTTCTTCAAAACCACTGAGAGGCAAACAATAGAATGCATTATTCCATTTTACTCCATTGGTGTGTACAAAGCACCTCACAACCGCAAATATTTACACTTGTCTTCACAACTGAAAGCTTTGTGAAAATCTATTAGACAGACTTTTCACCTTGTAGTAGTTCAGTTAGTGCAACTACACAAGCTGGAATCTCAATAAAGTCCAGCTCACCATTTCTTACATCAAACTTTTAAACATTGACTGGCTCTACTGTTGAGGTTGGCTATCACAGTAATAAAATAAAAAAATTAAAAAAAAAAGTCTTTCTGCATTGTTGTTATTACTTCTAAGTGCTACATAGATGCTTAAATATTATCTGTCTCTCACAATGAGAACTTTTGTCCTCTGAAACAAACATATTAGAAAAAAAAATAATAAGGTCCAAAAACCTTAGTAGTTATAACTCAGCATTGTCCCATTTCCTTCAAGCAAGTTACAGTGATTTATACTAATATACCAACTGAGTAGCCAGGGAAAAAAACAAGCATAAACAAAGCTGTTAGAAAGCAGATTGAAATCTCTATTTAACTCATGCTGACCTCCAGTTCTACAAGCAGCCATAGCCAAGATCTAGCAGAGTTTTGTAAGATCAACAGCAATAAGCTTAGCTAAAAAATACTGAATAGCACCACAGGCTGCTTATGCCAGAGTTCATTCCTCTTCACATACCTATATGCTTCACAAATGTTGAAGAATAAAATGTCCTTTAGCCAAATTACAAGCTTTGAGGTTGAGGAACGTCAGCCAAAAGCCTAGTCCTTGAGCAAAGATTAGCAGCATAGCTTGTTGTAAATAAATAAATAAATAAAATACACTGGCTCAGATACAACTCTCCAGACATGTGACTTCTAATAAAGCACGTTATCTAGCAGCAGATGTTTCAAACAGTTGCCATTTGAACCAGGAAAACAACATTGATGGATGTTTGCTATTCTAAACTCCTACCCGGCACCCCAAGCTACAAAAAAGGAGTAATGTGATATTTTTCATATTTATGTAATTTGTTAATCTTTTACTCCAGAAACAGGTAACTCGTCAAGACAGTCCAAAGAAAGCAGACAAAACTGAAGCATAAAAAGCAACTTCCAGCAATTTGCTAACACTTTGTAAAGCTGCCCTATTATTTTCCATCAAGAGGCTGTTCAAAGTCTCATTAATTGCTTTATCTCTTAATCTCAAATTACTATGTTTTATGTCTTCAACGCAAGGAAGGATGCCTGGTAAAAATAAGTAGTGGCACCCAGAGGAAGGTGCCAGCCTTCAAAACCAGGCTGTTAGAAGTGGAAAGGATCCACCTCTTCTCTTCCCTCCCCTCAGCCTTTCAGGAGCAACCTTTTCCAAAAAGGTGCTACTAAGTCATAGAAGATGAGGTGGGAACAGCAGGGTGTGTTACATGTTCCGACAGGCAAACATACAACCAACACTTCCATGTTCTGAACCCTATTTTACCTGTTGTTTTCACTTCCCAACTGACACAAAGAGCAAAGCAAAGAAGCACTGAAGCCCTGAATAAACCAGAGGTCAGGTAGGAAAGTTTGTAAAAGCCAAACCAAGGAATATTTCAGTAAGAAACCAACCAACCAACCTGCTGGCTTCAAAATCTTTATACTAAAAATGGTATAAAGTAACAAAAATATTTCAGTCTGCAGAGCCAAAGGTCACCACTCCACAGATATACAAAGAGAAAAGTAACATTAACATAGTTATCTCTCCCATTTTCATATTTGAATTAGGAACAATAAAAAGCCAGTTGCCATAAGCCAAATGCTTCATGGTTTTAGTTGCCCCCATGGCTTCTACTGCTGCACGTGCACAGCAGCCAAAGCTTGGCTCTGAAGAAATTAAAGCATATTAGAAACCTCCCAAAAATATAAATTAAACAAAAAAATCAAAAGTGCCAGCATGCAAACAGCAGCAGATGCAGCAACATGAGAACACTTGCAAAACACACGAGGAAGAAGATAAAAAAAAAGGAAGTTTTGGGTACGGAAAAAAAAAAAAAAGTCTTTTTCCAGCTGCAGTACTTTGGGACAGTAAAACAAATACTCATTTTCCTTCACCCTGGAAATCCAGGGTTCAAATGAAATGCAAACAGAGTTGAAATGGCACTTCACACTTTTTTTACAGCCTTCTTTCTTTGTAGAGGGTAGCAAACCCACTCTTGTTAAGTAGGCAGGTATAATCCCTGTTTCACAGTAGAGACATGCTGTGACTTGTCTATATTAAGAACTAAGTCTAGGACAAAGACAGGAGCAGATTTCAGACCTCATGATTTCTATTCTCGAGACTGTCACCACAAGGCCACCTCTACTTACTGTAAATATAGTTATTACCTGGGAAAACCCCCCCGTATCGGTGTTCTGAGATGATACTTAAATTTATATCTAATCAAAGATTCAAAGAACTGAAAGAGTAGATAGTCAAGGCAGGTATTAAGTCACCAATTCAAAAGGACACACACATAGAAGTCACACACAAAGGCCAATTCCACATGCTTATGTTTATAAATACATACATAAACCTGTTAAGTTCAAATATTGACCCCAAAAGATTACTTATCATGTGTTCCCATTTGTGTAAATGCTTACTGAGAGCACGTAACTGGAGCACAGAAGTCCTCTATACTCGGACATACAAGAAAACCAGTAACGTGATAATGAAAAGGCAGGGTCACAGCAACAAGGCCAGAATCCAGTATAATGTAGGCAAAGTGCTTGAACTACAAAAATGGAGGAGTATGTTGAAATCTTGGCATAAGATAGTCAACAAGATCATTTTTACAACCATAAAAGGGAAACATGTAACGTCTCGCCTATCCACGGACAATTAGGTGGTCAGTAAAAGGCAGGCTCTCTTGATCCTTTTCTATACTTCCTTGGAATAAAAAGAAAAAACTAAGCCTGGCAGCATGAGCTCAAGCACCCCTCTGGCACACTGCAAAGGCAATCAATAGCTCGGAGAACACCTGGTATTCATATGTACTAAGGACCAGCAAGCCTCTCGGGCTCTGGGCACTTTTTACTTCCAGCTCAAGAGCTTTAGGATAAACACAGTGTACCCAATAGTATATTTTAACTGATTCTCAGTACACGTATTTTTTCTGTAAGCAGAAAAAGTCTGCGCCTGCAGATGATGAAAGAATTCTGGATTGCCTAAGGAGACAGATATTGCATGTTTCTTCAGTACAGTTACAGCACACAGGTCAGAACTTTGCTATTTATCCTAGTCCAGGAAGGACGGCAGCAGGAACACCTCTGCAAGGGCCAGCACTACAGCACATCCATTGGTTTTGCGCTGCAACATGGTATCTGCAGCATGGCCAACAGAAACAACTGAATTCATCTCATGCAATGGTAGAATACCAGCAAATGAGAAATACAAGCTTTGAAAGTAATAGGTTTCTCCTGTTTACCAGCAACACTTCTTTCAAGAAGTCAAAGTAATTCACCCTAGCAGCAGAAAGCTCATTATTCCCACCTGACAGAGTAATTCATTGTTGGTAGAGCTGAATTATTTTCTAGTCATTACTTTTCTCATGTAGTCCCACCCCTCTGAACTTACAGAGTATTTTACAGACTGACATTTTGAAATCTAGACCAATTTAAAGCAGTCAGATGCTAAGGTGCAATACGAGGAGCTCAGCTGAGCTGATGGAACAGATCAACTGCTGCTGCAACCAAGTCCAGTACTCCCTCCTCTCCTTAGCCTTCCCTTTTCCAGCCACACATTACTGATGCTTTCCTTCTATCAGCTCTGATATTCATGTGATCTTTCAATGAGTCAATTCGCTGGCAGAAAGCTAATCTATCCAGAATGAGCCTTTTGCCAGTTCGTAACCTCAATCAATTTACCAAGGGATCAGATGAACATCAGAACAAGCGAGGGAGGAAGAAGCAGCAGGACCACTCCCAGCTTGGCTGTCTCTTCAAACTTGATCTTCAATCTCTCATGAACATCACAGAGCAGAACGTAACTTTCATAATGAGTTAAGTTAGTAATGTATTTTGTTACCTAAAAGAATTCCATCCTATATCAGAACTCAGCTAGAGATTCTTATAATATCTTAGTTTTCTGCAACTGTACCTGTTCTGTCAATGTAAGAATAACATCATATATTCGCTCTCTGCAATCCTGACTCATGTTAAGCAGTAATTATTTTTTTCTGCAAAATCAGTGAAGCTGATAGAACTCTTTTCAGAACATGGTATCAGTGTATTGGAAGGTAGTAAAATCTGGTCTCACTATAAAATGTGGATTCAACATTTACCTCTCTCTAATACATACAGAAAATTAAATAGTGATTGTAAGTCACAGAATCATAGCGTCTCCACATAGAGAATGCACAGAAGGCAGAGCTGCTGGGTAATCTGTAGCTAGTTTGCCATTTTTCTTGCAGCATCTATAACTTCATTATAATGAATTCGTCTTTAGGATAAACTAATTTATCATTGTTTGTTACGGTTCATGTTGCCTCATCATTCAGTTTGGTTAACAACACGTTATTTAAATTAATACCCTGATTTGCTGCATACTTTCATCAACATCATTTTTCCCATGAGAAATTGATTTGCCTTTCTCCTTGCACCTTAAGAATAATGAAGTAAGAAGTTATTCTTGCCAGCTAACATTTATGCTTATGTATGCAAAACACATAACCCCTATTAATTAAAAAACGTTAGCAATGTTGCAGTATGATCTGAAAGAGTCTTTTGCATGCTACTAAATTTCAGGGAAAGGACAAAAATATACCACAAAGGTGTATTGTTATTCAGAGAGAGAACTTGTGTGGTTATTTCTTGCACAAGATCAGTCTATTCCAAAATACTACACTCACAAATATCAACATTATGAAGTTTTGTTATATGAAAAATGCCATCTTACTTTTTTTTTTGGTGATCTTTGTAATGTGAAAACATGAATTCTGTCCTTCCATCAAGACTAGACTCCCTGATTTCTGAACAGAAGTGTACTCAAATTTCCTGAACCTGGCCCCAAAACTTCAAAGAAACCGGATAAAATTTCACAAGCTGGAAGTCTCTTTCTAAACTCCAAACAACTCCCATTTACAACGGGGCTTGATACAGCACCTTAGCCCTGCTTACTGAATGCGGGTCCAGCAAGCACATGCATCAAAACGAACAACTAAGGAGTTGGGCAAAAAACTTTTATTCTAAGCCTTTAAAAGGTTGATTTCAAATGTACTCACAGTTAACAGGTACTGGTTTTGAGTGTCACTACACACCAGTACAACCAGTGAGTTCTGTACAGTCAGCAGCAAGCTTTTCACACTAGAAGCTCTGAGGCAAGAGTTATGGGTACCTTAATTTGTTACGCAAAGCACTTGAGCCCTCCTTAGTTCACAAATTATGTGCATACAGTTCTAAAGGGGTGTTTCATTCTTCACTAGAGAAAGCATAAACAGATTATCAATATAATCAATACTCCAAGAACTTTCAGACTTGAGCTCATAAGTTCATTCAGACCAACCAAAAGGGCATCACTGACTGACAAAATGCCAGTCCATTCTTCCACCAAGATAAAGAAATTATATTACCAACAGTAGCAGGAAAAACAACTACTAAAATTTCAGGATCAATGTGATCTTCAGTTTAAAACTAAAAAAAACCAAAGAAACCCAAAGCAACAGGGAAATTGTTGATGCCCCATCCCTGGAAGTGTTTAAGGCCAGGTTGGATGGGGCTTTGAGCAACCTGCTCTAGGGAGAGGTGTCCCTGCCCATGGCAGGGGGGTTGGAACTTGATGGTCTTTAAGGTCCCTTCCAACTCTAACCATTCTATGATTCTAACAAACAAAACCCAATAAAAAACATTCAAGCACATGCAGAGCTCAAATAAAGCAATCCTTTGTTTTAGGGGAACATCAAGCTACTGTTTATTTAACCTAGAGTTTGTTCCCAACGCAGGACTCAATTTAAGAAACTCAAAGCTGCCACTTTGTTACAGGAATATACTGGCATTCCCCACACTTTCACCACAGCCTGCCTTTTTTAATAAGCACGACTTCATTCAGGGAAGAAGGAGCTCTGCTCCTCTTCCGCAATAACCCTGTGAAACGCTGTACAATGAAGTATGAGCTGCAGCAGAGATCTGAAAATCCAAGCCCTCAGCTTTCCATGGTTTTGTAACAAATACATCTCTCTTAGTCCTCCCAACGCTGCATCTGACTGACTGTGTGCTGATGGCAGGAAATCTGGAGCCAGGTCTCCCAGGCTTCATTGTAGGCAGCTTTTGATTTGCTACGTGATTTGCAAGTCACTTTCCATTATTTATTTATAAATTACATCTAATTATCTGGAAGGCCTAATTAGCTCATCTGGGAAGTGATTTGAAATGCACAGATGAAAGATAGTGTGCATTTCTCAACTCTTGTCATCTGTGCCAATAAAATACTTATTTCACAACAATTAGATCTAATTGTATTTTTGATAGCTGCTGCCTCATCCCTAGAAATTCCAGCTCTGGAAGTCACAAATAGGAAGACTCATCGGGATGCAAAGTTAATGAAGTGGTATGTGAAACATCTATAGATAAGGTTAATATTCTAAAGGCCTTTTTTTGCAATCACTCAACATGTAGTGAAACTTTTCTCCCAGTTGGGTTTCCACTCAAATGGAAACTTAAGACATTTATTTTTAAACTGTCTCCCATTCCCATCTCTATCACAGTATAAACTGTCTCCCATTCCCATCTCTATCACAGTATAAGCGCTTCCAGCACTGTTTAGGTTTGTCCGAGAAAAAATTGGCCTAAGAAACTAAATCTAAACTTAAAATTGACTAAAATATTCTAGAAAGCTTTAGTAATTATGTCTTACTACTTCACGTAGAAGGCCAACAGCCACTTTCTGAATATTGCCAAAACATTAAGAGGACCCTCAGACCAGACAGAAAGCTTGACCTTGGGACGAGGAACTGGGCGAGATGGTCTGAAGGCAAAGACAGTGTGAAGCATTTTGGGGGTTACACATCCCATGCTGCGAGTCAGGAGCCAGCCCAGGAGAGAGATTCCAATTGACCACAGAGGAGAAGGGAGGTTTTACTAAACCCAGCTACTCTCTCTGACCGAGTCTAGTGTCCTGACTCTACACGATGTTTCAGCCAAAAATAGAAGAAATTATGCAGGAAACAACAATGGAGTAATCAATTCAGCACACAAATCTCTCGTTAAAGAAATGAAAGTTAAGAGCACACGTCCTGAAACACATACATCCATCTGTTAAGGTTTTCTACATTCTAATCCTGACTTTTTTTAACCAAGTATTTTTGATTTCGCTGTATGAACTGGGATTTCAAAACAAGCCCAAATTTCAACATTTTGACTGTAAGCATTTTTTGGCCCAAACCACTTCATTTTCTACATATGTACTGTACACACATTAACCTAACAGGTTCCCAGCCTTAGTCACATTCTACCATCCCTACACACTCTTGGACTAAAGAAATTTAAATATGAAAGTAAGTATAATCAGCCTACTTGGCATGAGTGATTTTCTTTTCAAAACAAAATTCTTTTCAAACACATACAGTCTTTTAAACAAGAAAATAACACAACTTTTAATACAGCACGACCAAGACTAAGCCATATGGTTTACAATTTCCTCTGGATGAGGGCCCATCTCAACACTTCATTCACTCATTCAGACAAAAGAAAAAAAAAATAAAAATCTTGCTTTGATTTACTCTCTTCCCAGTTGCTGCTGGGTTGGAACTTGATGATCTCTAAGGTCCCTTCCAACTCTAACCATTCTATTCTAAATAAAGCTACTGTCAGCTTCTTGGAAGATCATCTCCCACAGAAATAGGGAGGTGTTGCCGTTGAACAGGGAGACGGCTGCTGCTGCTGCAAACAGCTCCCAAAATAGCAGAGAAATCCGGCGCCATCAGTAAGTGAAGATCAGGACAAACGAGGGGGTGAGGAAAGGGAACCTGTGACTGACTTGATTGCACAAATGACTACAGACATGGACAAACCAGCTGACCGTCTTTGTACCTTTCTTCCCTATACTGGTCTGTACTTCTGGTGCTTATGTTTCCCATCGTGTCACCCCAGAGAAAATAAAAAGGAAATTAAATAAATTTTTTGTTTGTTGGATACAATCCAAGAAGAAAATACATCATTTTTCCCTCCCCTGCTAGACTCCATGGTCTCTCATTCCCTAATTTCAACTACATCCATATTTTCCTCACCAATTCACACGTTGGGGGAAAATGCTGCTGCTATTCAAATTGTTGGTCCTATTGTGGGCTTATTAAAATCAATTTTGGCTAAGCACACAGCTTTGGCAAGATGAATAATTGTCCTCATTATTGTTCCTTTTTTTTTTTAAAACAAAAGTAATAACAGCTTTTAGTAAAAAAACCAGTGCACACACCCCTGCCCACTACAGCATAACTCTCATCAGTGATGAGTGACCAACATTTCTTTCAAATACAGGTATTAAGGAGACAGTACTTTATTCTCTGAATTTCAGATGCAGCAGGAACCAGTTACAGCCAAAAATTAAAATTAAATGTGGGAATCTGCATGAAATTTTCTGTACAGAAGGGACACAGAGCGGGGACCAGCACTATTGCCACACCAACATGACACTCGGCCACATGAGCAGCCAGGGAAATAAGGCAGTCATCAGACCATTCCACATCCCTTCCTGCCATACGACCCTACTAGGAGTAGGTGCACCTTTTGTTTCTTCTTCTTTCATACTGTAAAGCACACCTGAAGGTTACAAACTGATCCAGATGTACAAAAAAAATCTGGATGCTTTTCTATCTGCTACCTTAACAACACCTACCATCAAAGAAGAGCATTTTCAAGGAAAATCTTCTGGGTTTGCCAGTATGTCAAGCACTTGAGATCCTACCCAAATGGCTAAAGTTTAAATCCGTGCTTCTGTGTGATGTGCATGACATACAAAGTTTACCCCTGCAGTATGAGCCATCCAAACAGATGTTTCTGGGTCCTAGTCTGAAAGTAAAACCTATTAAAAATTGCTAACATGCTTTGATTGACCAAACTGAGAAGAGCACAAGAAAGCACAATGCAGATATAATATTTCACTGTTTGCAAGAGGTTACCAGTAGCAGAGCAAAACTAGTATTTCGCCAGAAATATATATTTTTACTTAATATCTTACAAAGTGAGAATTCTATGCTTTTAGGCTACAATCAGCAAAAACTGGACAGAGGGTCAGGTCCAAAGAGTGGTGGTGAATGGAGTTAAATCCAGTGGGCAGGTGGTCACGAGTGGTGTTCCCCAGGGCTCAGTACTGGCGCCAGCTTTGTTTAATGCCTTTACCAATAATCTGGATGAGGAGATCAAGCGCACCCTCTGTAAGTTTGCAGGCAACACGAAGTTGGGTGGGAGTGTCAACCTGCTTGAGGACAGAAAGGCTTTGCAGAGGAACCTGGACAGGCTGGATCAATGGGCCAAGGTCAGTGGGACAAGGTTCAACAAGGCCAAGTGCTGGGTTCTGCACTTGGGTCACAATAACTTCATGTGGCAATGCAGCTTCAGAGAGGAGCAGCTGGAGAGCTGCCCAGAAGAAAAGGATGTGGGGGTGTTGGTCAACTGTCAGTTGAATATGACAGCCGGCACCTATGTATGCCCAGATGGCCAAGAAGGCCAACAGCATCCTGGCCTGTAACAGGAACAGTGTGGCCAGCAGGACTATGGAAGCAATCGTCCCCCTGTACTCAGTACTGGTGAGGCCCCACCTCAAGTGCTGTGTTCAGTTTTGGGTCCTTCACTACAGAAAGACATTGAGGTGCTGGAGTGTGTCCAGAGAAGGGCAGTAAAGCTGGTGAGGGCTCTGGAGTATAAGGCTGATAAGGAGAGGCTGAGGGAGCTGGGGTTGTTTAGTGGAGAGAAAAGGAAGATGAAGAGAGACCTTATAGTTCTTTACGTCTACCTGAGAAGAGATTGTAGTGAAGTGGATGTTGGTACTTCTGCCAAGTAACGAGTGACAGGACAAGAGGAAATGGCTTCAAGTTGCACCAGGGGAAGTTTAGCTTGGATATTAGGAAGAATTTCTTTACCAAAAGGAGTTATTCAAGTATTGGAACAGGCTGCTCTGGGAAGTGGTAGAGTAATCACCCCGGAGGTATTTAAAAGACATGTAGACATGGTGCTTAGGGACATGGTTTAGCGGTAGATTTGGCAGTGTTTGGTCTGAAACATATGTTAAGGTTACTGGGGTGAGGTGAACATTGGTAGAAATTAAATAGACTGCAGAAGTAGTATGTAGAAGAGCAGCAGTGCTCTATCAGAACTTAGCCCTATGATATCACATAGTTCCCAAATTTTCTTCAGTATTTATAGAACATTTATAATAGATTTATAAAATTAATGAACACGCAGGAGGCTTCTCAAGACATGAATTTGAGTCTCCTGTTATCCGAGCTGCAACAAAATATAGTACTTCCCTCAAGCTGGCAAAAGCCCATTGAAAAGCTGTTTTTAAAATTCTTGTCTCCTTCAACACCACGAGCAGATTTACAACTACACTGCTAAATGATGACATAACCAATGCTCATTCCACAATAAACATAAGTTTCTGGTATTTTTTTGTACTGTCAGAGGAGTTCAGCATATACTTCACCTCTCCCACACAAGGAAAATCCCTGTGTTCCCTTCATATCTTTAACTTGGCAGAGTAAACAAGCAAAGGTCTTTCAGTGTCCTCTCAAAAGACAGCCACTCCAAGCCCAACTTGGATAGAACTGCATTTTTATGATATATTTCAAATTTCTGTGGTTTAGTTTGTAGAAGGTAAAAAGGTGATTATTTTAATAAAGAAAAGCATCACCTCTCTAGAATGATTTCCCACAGAATTACTTAATATATATTTCAGAGTGCAAAACCCAAGACCAGCTTGAAATGTTTGGCATTTTACATTTTTCAGACTGAAAAAGGCAAGACTCCTAAATATTATGTCTCCAGTACTAAAAGTACTTATTCAGATATTTAACTTTAAGCACGTGAGTAGTGCAGGAATTAAAACACCTGCACAAGTGTTTGCTGACTCTAAGCCTAAAGCAAGAAACTGGGATTTAAGATTCTTGAGGTTTTATTCCTGGCCTTTATTAAGAGCTCCCTTCCCAACATTTTGTGCTGGACTTCGTTATATTTCTCCCATCTGTAAACAAGGAATATAATCAGTCTATAAGAGAATGACATTTTAAAGCTTAACTGCATGGTATTAAAGTGCTTTGGAATCTTTAGATGAAAGGTGCTACATAAACCAGAATTATGGCTATTTTCATTTCTCTAGCACACCTTAATAGTAAATGGTTCTTTCACCCTCATGCCTTATACATACCAGAGACCTGTCTTAGTAAGAAGTATAGTTACAGCCTGGGGTCAGGAGATGCTAAAATATTTAGCCACTGCAGACAAACTTAACCATATATGAAAAGTGGGTTTTTTTTTTTCCAAATCAATCCTATGAACAGATGTGCTAACCTAGAGCAATCTATTACATGATTAAGTTCCTACCTTAACTTGGAAAGCTACATTAGGACCTTCTGGACATTAATAAATATTAAATCATATTTGATGATCTCATTAATTGTCAGAGTTCTGATCAACATTGACCACATTTATTCTCTTTCAAAACTGCTACAGAAAAAAAACCCCTCAATCTTTACCAGGAAGCTTCCAAACAGTATTTTATCATTCACTGTTCAGGCATATTGTTATACAGCTTTCTAGGCAATGACTTAAGCACAAAATACCTCTTTCTTTAGTTAAGCTGCTCAACATCATAGCAGAAGCAAGAAGCTGAAAGAGCAAAGCCAAATATATGACCAGGGAGGTTTACCTCCACCTTACTCTTATACAGTGACATGCAGGTGACTCTGGCTAGAACTGCTGCCCAGCTGTAGGAATCAGTGTGTGTTACAAGTACAGCCTTTATACGTGGTCCTCTCTTCCTCAAGGAAAAGGCAGCAGGATACAAAGTGTTTCATGGATCTAGCCCATGAATTACCAGCTGGAACACATCAATGTATAAATGCAAGTGTTTAAAGAAAAAAAGACTCCCACCCCTCAAAATGCCAAAATAACAAGAAAAAGATGACAAGTTTCTTAAAAAAAAAAAAAAAAAGAAAAAAAAAAAAAATGAAAAAAAAAAAAAAAAGGAAAAAAAAAGTATGGCACTATTACCAAAACAAATAACAGCTTAACAGCTTGCATCAAATCTCTATTTCATCACAATAAACCTATGGCAAAAAAAAACCAACAGATTTTTTTAACCACTGTGAATGAAAACAAGGTGCAACAATTTTTCTAGACCCACTAACATCAAAAAGACTCTTCTATGGTCTCTTTCTATATTTGATCAATATTCCTACATTAATTGGAATGGCTCCAGTTATTCCACAGATTTTTTTCCCAGAGCATAAAATTAATTCTTCAAACAGAACTCCTCATCATTTTTCCAAAGGTTTTAAAGGCAGAACAGGCTGTACTACACTTGGAGTATATTGCTTGCTTGTCTGCAATAGGTTAAGAACTCTGAGGACTGGTTGAATCTTCTCTCATGCTAAAGGGCACCTACAGTTTTTCTTCACCTTTTTAAGTTGGTCACCTGCTCTCATCACTTTTGTAAGAACTTTTTTTTTTAAATCTTCCAACAAATCTGGCTGAACCTGGTCAGACCTTCAAAGACTGTTTTTGCACACGTATTCCTGAGCACACGCATGTGATCCTGCTTGTTTGATTATAGTATCATGAGTTCAAACTATGAAGGTGAAGTTTTGAGAACAGAGCTCTTGGAAAACAAAAAGATATCAAAAATAGTGAAAACCCTTCCACCTATTCCAGTGCTTACTTATGTTCTTCACCATTAGAAACTTGATATACAACTTTCAGTCCATTTACCATCAACCTTTTCATAATTTTCAATACAGTAAAAGTACACAGCACCAGTAAGTGGGATACATCAACCTACCAAATAAGCCCTATCAGCAAGTCAGTCATGAGATCAAACCCATTTTGCAAACAGACCTCTCTCTACAGGTTTCTCTCTCATATGATTGGGTTTCCTCATTTCTTGTTCTCATTTTCTGGTGAGCTCTCAGTATTAGCCAGAAGAAAACATGTCCATTCCAGTTTTCAAAATCTTGTGCATGCTGCTAAACCAGTGTATTCAAAATGCCTTGATAACACTTGCACGTCTGAAGAGATTAAATTCTCTGCTTAGATGACACGGGCTTTTCTAAGTATTATTGACTGGTTCATACACAGAATTATATTTACAGACACTACAGAAAATCCATTCCAGGCTTTTAGTCACAGGAAACATGCCAAAACACTAGTCATCTCCCAAAGCGTAAGCCTCCATCAGTTGCAGGGTGTGATTAAACATTTAGAGAACACTGCCTGCCATTCACAACAGATCTCCAAGATCAGCCAGTCATTCTTCACATTCATAGATACGAAAGCTCCGCCACACATTGAAAACTTGGCTTTTGTCACAGTTTAAAAAAAAACCCACAAAACAATCAAAATACTAGAGCAGCTAATCCCTGGAAGGCTTTATGATTGCATTCCTTGACATGTTTGATAAATATAGAAATAGTGAAAAGGTTCTGACTTGTTAAACTTGCAGCCTCTCTAATGCATTTCTTGTTCCCGGCACGCACAGGCTGCTGACTTGGCTCGCCTGGGGGACCTCTGCTCACCTTTTTCAGTAGACACATGCTGATAAGTCTGAGTTTCCCCAAGAGCAGAACAAAGTCATGCTTATAAAAAAAAAAAGTTTACTCAATTCATAAAGTAGAGCAACTCTCTCATGAAAATAGATGTCAGAGCAAAAGCAAAATCTGTACAGGCACATATACACAACTATAAATTATAACAAAGATTAAACTGGAATTTAAATGATACTCATTCTTTAAAAACAGACTAGACTAAAAACTTTTTGGGTTTTATGGAACAATGACCTCTAAAGAGTATCACCTGCTTATGCACAATGATGAAAGAGCGTGTTAACAGAAAGAAGCCAACTGTACAAAATTTAACTCTCTGTAATCATTTTTACCCTCCTGTATAATTCACTAGTCATGGCTTCATGTGACAGCTCGGTTCTGAGCACCAAATTGCTCTTCGCTCTAGCGACATAAACCTATGCTAAGCACTTCACAGATGCTTTGCCTTCACAATACATCTGTCCTAAGAAAGGGATGCATCCCATTTACAGATAAAAAAAAAAATAAAAATCAAGATAGTCATATACTCTCCATGCTTAGTTACCTATCCATACAATATTTTATATCATAAATAATAATTTACAAACTCATACTTGCCACATTCTTTGAGACTCCAAGATAAAATATTTAAAAGCTTTAAGAAAATTTCAAGTCTTGCTTGACAAGGTCAGGACCCATACGGTTTTCCTGTCCAAACAAGTTGCAAGTATTATTGTAGTAAGTATTTTTGCAAGTATTTTTGAAATCTAGTGATAATAAATCACTAGATTTCACTAAACTCTGTAAAGAACAAAAATTAAGCCACAGTGACCTGTAACATTACCTTGCGGTGCCCCTCAGCAGATGACACAAACAAACTTTGCTGTGGCCACACAAGGATCTGAAAGCTTGCCTGAAAACAATGTGGTCTTCAAGGGATAAGAGTATCTCCAGGTGTCTGCACAGATTTGTTTATTTGTTTACTGAGGTTCAAGACAACTCAAAATGATTGATAAAACATTTAGCATTTAGAACATCCAGTGTCAACACTTTGCAAGAGACCTTGTACTATTCTTGGCAGGAAACTGTGGAAACTGGTAAGAAAATAGTCAGGATACCTTTGGATGTCAGTGAACTGGAATTTTTCACAGAACAGTTTCTCTTGTAAATTTGTCCGCACCTAGTTTAATCAACAAAATTTGCAGCTGTTAACAGGTTGTGCTTCCATACGCTACCCCTTATAAATACATTTCTTAAGACAGAAGCTGGTTCAGAGTCCAATTGTTTTAATTGGAGTTGGTACAAAAACAGCATAAGTAATGAAGTTAGGCATCAAAAGAAGTACAATCAAGTGTAGGTTACAGGAAAACTGCTTTCCTCTGACTGAAGACTGTGTAAGCACAAGGGCTAAGGAGGTTGCTCGGCTTTGCTCACATGCACAGAACAGACAACAGCTGCAGTTTAGGCTTCCTGATCTCAGGAGAAACATACTTCCCCTCATTTAGGGCCAAGTAATTGGGGTCATGATGGGTGGAGCACATTTAAGATCCTTTCAGCAAAACTTGAGGTAATTAACGTAACCTTACTGGAATACACTGCAGAGTCACAGTACACAAAACATCTTCATAAAGGATGTTATTTCAGCAAGTTGCTTCAGATAATTTCAGAGGCTTTGCTTTGTTATTCACATTTTTCATTGCCTGCAACCTCCAGCCCATCTTTCAAAAACAGGGAGGGGAACAAACTTGCCTGTAAGAATTTCTGAACTTTTAAGGAAGAGACTTTTGCTGAAGGCCTGCATCATTTGTCCAGTTAATTCCACTTGGTCATTTCAGACTAATTAGACACAGGGCGGGAACATGGGAATGTACTCTGGGCTATTGTTTGCTTTCTACATTGCATTCATCATTTGACATCAACTAGAATGATGAACAAGCTGGTGCAAAAATACTGAAACATCTGGAATTTGCCAGGGTCTTTGATTAAAAATGGAAGTTTATATGACCCATAGGGAAAAACGTCTTCAAGGCTTTTTCCTCCAAATCCCTAAACACACACATACAAAAAGGCATCCTCTGACTGGCAAGAACTTCAGCATTTTTAACACGGACTTTAAAAGGTTTCTGATTGACAGTGGTATCATGAAGTTCTCTTTTGGCACTAGCTACACGGCTGAAAACTGACCTCACTGTGACAACATCAGTCCCTGAGGAACAGCCAAAGGTTGTAAACACAGGATATTCTTCGCAAGAAGCTTCATCTTTTTCCATAAAGATCATACTATTTTACTTTTAAAGAAACCAAACAACTAACCATGTGCAGTTCAGTACTGCACGGAAGCAGAAGAAAGCCTTGGGCCTACTATGGTCTTAATCAGTGCCTGCCAAAGTAAAACCAGCAACCCTCCTACTAACCCCAATGCTGCAATTAATCAGACAGAAAAGATAAGGGATAGGGTGCTGCAAGTGGTGGAATGACACATCTGCATCACCAGGTCCTCTGCTATGACCTCTGAGGTCATACCAGATAAGTGGCAAAATATCCAACTCCCAGCCAACAGTCTGATCCATTTAATGGGCATTCTCAATGATTGATTATTAGCAACTAAAGTACTACTGGATGGACAATGAAAGTAACTTTTTTTAAAATTTTGAAGGTGTTTATTTACAAGTGCTATGTAATTACTCACCCATAGACTGTTCCCTTTGACATGTCTGTGACCAGGTATTAAGATACTTTCTGTAACAGTTACTGTGTTTTAGCATGGTCATCATTATTTATAATAGACTGTTTTCTCAGAATGGATACCACATGACATTGTCCATTCAAACCGGATAGCTTAGCTCTGGAGCTGCTATAGCTTAATACCTTCTTGGTCACTTTCATTCCTGTTAGTATTTTCCCCTTCTATGCACACAATGCTCTTGCATGCACACAAGACTGATGTGAGTGCCCATCAATACAGCTTTTTCCTAACATTTCACCTTTCATTCTCCCTAAATTTTTTTTTTTAAATAATAATTTACAAAATTTTTCACATTACTACACCCTGAACAAGCACTGTTGACCACAACAGTTAAATCTACTGTCCACTGTGTTTATTTTTAAGCAGAATTGAGTTGTTCAACAAACATATCCAGATTTAAAGTGTCCTATCACTAATGATTTTGCACATTGGCCATACCCGTTCCTGGGCCATGCTTTTTCTTACTCAAGCTTACTGACAATTCCATAACTTTTTGTTTCTGTGAGAACACACATTTTCCTTGGAGCCAAGCCAAAACGTGGAATCCAGTCTTGGCTGTTATCATCAGTCATAACAATCTAGTATTCTCTAGTTCAGATTTTGTACTATGTCTTACGCCTACTGGGACAAAAGAAAAATTGAAAAGCAGTAAAGAAATGGTTTTGCCTCTACAATTATCAAAAACACTAACCTTTCCTCATCAGGAGCTCAGCAACCGACAAACACAATATATCCCAGGAACTTAAGATCCTCAGGAGTGGCAGCTTCATATGCTTGGCCCATGCTTGATTGGCACAGCTCTTAACAGGAGAGACAAACCTTGACATCCAGTGGCAATGGCCTGACAAAAGCACAGGGAGAACGAACTACATGCTTCAGCAGTCATGCAGCCCAAGACAAGGAAATCTTAAATCTTCCTATGACACAACCAAAAGCAACCTTCAAGAAGCTAAGGACATTTGAATAAGAAGCAACTGTAGAGTTTAAACACAAGGAGGGAAAAAGAGCAAGAGGTTTTAGATTGTCAGCAAGCGTCAACCAAACAAACTAAAGCAGACTGCAGAAACTCTTTCATTAAAATCTGAATCTTGAATTAAAGAAATTAAGATGAGCTGGGGAGAGTGAAGAATTGTCTGCCCTCAAGTCACCCATGCAAATCAAATGACACAAAGAACATGAACACTGTCTAGGTGAGAAAAGTCTTAAACTGTTGACGGACAGGTCTACTCAGAACCAGCCAATCTACAAACAGAACCAACTATATAATGTATAATTTAATTTACAAAAGAGCCTCGATGCTGTCATCACCACATGATGTAGCAGTAGTAGTACAAAGCCTACTTCAAATGTATAAGATCTTCCTTTAAATACAGCCAATGTTTATAGAGTATTTTCATCACCAAGTCACTTGGACACATTTTTTTTTCAAAAAAAGTATCAGAAAAAATCTAGATAAATCCATTTAAGTAGTTGATGCAACACTGGTGGCATCATTTGTCTTTAAACATTTTTTTTAAAGAACTGTCAGGAAACTTAAGACAGAATGATATATTACTGAACTTGTGCAGATAAAGTTAAAATAGTTTTCATCAGAAAACTACCAATTTCTCAGATATATCATTTCTCTGCTTTCAACTCTTCTCAAGAAATAAAAATTGTAGAGGCTTTTGTGCTAAAAATTGCAAGTTACTGGTCAAATGCTCCCTCCCTCCTCATTTCAAAATTAACCTGTTTTATTGGCATACACAGCAATATTCAATAGCAGTCATATGAATAACATCATGAAAATGTAAAGTTCAGAATTCTGACATGAGCATTTAGGTAAACGTCCTAGTCTTCGGAGCTTCTAGTCAGGCCAGTGAGACTTTTTGGTGCACAGAACTCCTGACAAGGCATTAATTTTAGTACCATGGAGCTGCTGTTCTAGGAGCAACAAAGTTTGGAAGCTTTTAAGATAACCTTGGCTATAGAGAGACAGTTGTTCAAAGTCATTATCAGACTCATTTCCAGAGCTAATTAACAAAAAGTACCCTTTTCTCTCAAGTGCTGTCTTTACAGAAATGTTTTGCTTTCCACCCCTTCCCTACTTTTTGGCTTTTTTCCTCTTATTCTTTCTGTATAAAGAACCCCATGACCAGCACTTGCAGACATTCATTTACATTCAGATAGCGTTATTTAATAAAAAAAAATAATAATGTGTGTCTTCCTTATTTTCCTGATTCTTTATTCTGAAAAAAAGCAGTTGCTTCATAGTGTTGGGAAGGCGGGAAGGCTCTTTTATAGCAATATTACATTTAACAAATACTTTGCAGAAGTCATTCTCTACTCTGGCCTCACATATGGTCATTTAACAAAGATTCCTTTTTAAATCTATTCCTTGGAAGAAGAAACAAGTTTATGTACCTGCAAAAGAGAGATCTCAGTCTCCTTTTGGTGGCAGTTTAAGGTAGCTGAGATATCCTGAGAGTACACTAACAGGATGTAACACAATTTGTGCTTGATGTTGCATTCACAGTTTCTTCCAATACCCCAGTGCTAGGGGTTTCCAAAACACTGTTTTAAAATTACACAAAACTGCATATGCTACCAATTTCATTAGATAAGTGAGGCAATATACACAGAGCAACTCATTAAATTATATCCACATACATCTGTGTTTTCTGTAGATAAAGAATGAATCTCCCAAAATGCCTGCACCTCTCCTAACTCAAGACAAGCAGGCACTCAGCAGTGTCACTAGTAAAAGACCTTTCCACAAGAGCCTCCAGAGTACAGTGGTTGCCTTAATCTCTGACACACTTGTGTCTTTAGGACAGAATAAGAACAACTGCTGCAATAGGTATTTGTCTCCTACTTACTGCTTTAAAGGACATCACAGATGTGCTGAATTTTTTCAGACCTGTGGGGTTAGCAGTTCTGAAGCAATGCTACAACTATCAGACACAAAATGGCCATATCACTAGGTGCTGCAACTGAGAAAAGAGATATTAACCAAAATCAAAAAGGACAGGCCTTCATATTAGTTGCAAGCTCAACAGTGATGGAGTACAGGTTGCGGGGGGCTTTTTTACCAAAAAAGTGGGCAACCACAACCTTGACAATACAAAGATGTTAACAGCTGAGTCGGTGACAGCTTAACAGTAAAACCCAGGTCTCTCTGACACCATTCACTTAATTATTTTCTTTATTGTAAATCTTTAGACTTTAAAACAGCTTGAACTTGGGGGAGCTCCTGTTTTCTGTCATCTGGCAACTCATAACCTGCAGGGCTGTTTCATTTAGAATAAAATGCTAGAAAAGGGATCAACAGTAAATCACTGCAATGTGCACTTAAAAATCTCATAAAGTGAAGAATTGGAAGCAGAGATGATTCATGTAAAAACAGAGGGGAGGAGATGATTTGCTGCTTACGGCCCAGGACTGTAAGTTAATACATCTGGGTTCCATTCCATACATTAAATGGGAATACCACCATGTGCTTCACAGAGGTGAAAGGAGGTTTTATTCATCAGAATTTGTAAAACATTGAGACACCAAGATAAAAATATTTTAGCAAAACAGGAAATATTATTTGGGTATTACTTTACTTCACGAAATAGTTTATGGAGCAAAACAACAGTTTAATAAAAATACAGCATCCTACCCCGCTGAAGGCTGTGAAAACAGACCAGTATTTTCATACCTCCATGTTAAAAGTCAAGTTACTGAAAAACCAGAAGTAGATACATGAATATCAGCATCTTGATTTTCTGAGTAGAGAACATACCAACTTCAAGTCATGCACTAACTCGGGGTCTTAATTCAACAATTTATCTTAAATATTTAGATCTGAAAATGCCAGCTTTAAAGTGTTTACAAATTCAAGACTGACAATCCCAAAGAAATGTTTTGCAGAAGCAAAGCACGTAATTCAGAAAGGTGTCCCATTAACATAGCTCAAATGAAACGTAAAATGCTCAAAGGAAGTCAACTTTGCTTTAGCAAATCAACAAGTTTTCCTTTTCATGTAAGCTGAGAAACTTCTGTGGCATGAATGCTAACCACAAAGAAACTAGTCCATAACTTACCCCAAAATACTGTAATGACTCAACACTCAAATAGCAAAACACATCCATCTTTCCACCTATCACACCTGTTTTTAAATTAATGCCCTACAAATCAATGCCTCTCCATTTCACCCTGTCAACTTCAGCAGTAGAGTCCTATCCTGATACTCTTCCTCCAAAATCCCACACAGGTAAAACTGAAGTTTGACAGTACAATAATACTGTGAAAACGTCAAAGGGTCCTCAAACACCACATCTTAGTCTGACTGATCTGGGCTCTCATTATTTGCACATTCTGCTACCAGAGAAGTGAGGTGTCCATCCTAATGTCCCAGTAAGGTCAGTTGGAACTTCAATATTCTACCAGTTCTTTCCCCCATCCCAGAGGAGAAGGAAGCAAGGGGCTGGTGAGTGCTTAGCTGCTGGGCTGGGTCAATCCACCACAAAATGGCATCAGGAAAAGGCACAGAAGATATTTTACTGGTACAACAGTGCATTCAACTGACCTTACAAGACTGAAAAAAACCAAACAAACAATCTTCCTGCTGATTTTGAAGACGCTGAATAGTTACTCAAGGACAGAATGCTGTTCTCGCTGCATTGCTTCCAAGCGTGACACAAAGCTGGCTCAGCTAACCGGCAGTATCAACAGATTATACACCAGATCCACTAGAACCTGAAGTTCACAGAAGAGAGGTCCGTGTGGAGGGAGAACTTTGGGGTTGTATTGCATACTCACATCCAAACCAAAGCATATTAACTTTACACAGAACTTAACTTGCTTACGTTTTCTAAGAAAGTTTTTTTACAACACTTTTCCTGCTTTCCCAGAAAACCGCCAAAGCAGAAACGTAAATTCTGAACAACACTGATGTCAAAAGGGACTCTACTAATAGGGTTATTTCAATGGTAAGTATTTTCTGACACAGCAGTTTAAAAGCTATTAATTTTTGTATCTGTTCAAGATAAGAAAAATCCTTGTTTGCACCTGTTATTTTTCATAAAACAATAAAGATGTGTTGTTTTTGCCTGCAAATCACCCTGTTACAAAGGTTTTCTTTTAGACACCGTGGTTGCAGTCAGTTGGTTCTAGGAAAGTGACACACAACACTCCAGTTTGTGCATCAGCATGTGAATCCCTTGATCTGCTTCCTGAAGGCAGACTGATACCACCAAGGAGAGAGGATGATGATTATCTTTTCAGAGTCTACAGTACTACTTTGAGGAAAAAAAACTAAAAATCCTTTAGCTTCTTAAGTGGACATATCTGTTCCCACAATCACTGAAAAATACCGTGAAATGTTAGTTTCATTGTAATCAATTAATGTCATTCCAGTTTGGCATTATACTCTGTTTTTAAGCTACTATAAAGACAGAGTTTTTATGCAAAGGAAGTCTGAAACCAAGCTCAGGCTTAAAACACTGGCAAAAACTAAATATTGCAAGAAGGAATTCAAATGATTTGCTAATAGTTATTTTGAACAGATACATGTACTCAGGAGGGAAAAAAAAACAGCTGATGGAAATAAATATAAGTTTTCTATTTGTCTGAAACTGCTAGAGACAGAATTTTTGGGTTAAGGATTGACTGACAGTAGCTCTGAAGTATTAGCAAAGAAACTATTCATCTGATTCTGCTGGCAACAAGACAAGAAAAACTTGGTACACTGCTCATAAATAAGCAGGTGAAAATCAAAAAATGTGTGTCTCAGTTTCTCCTCATGTACGTATCACCCTTCAAGAATCTGGTTTTGGCTAAAAAATAAATAAAATTTTTGGTCTGTAAATTTAAACTAAATTTAAAACAGGGAGTTACAGTGACTGTGCAAAAGGCTTTAATCTCTTCCCAGACAAGGTCAGGAGCTGCTATCTATTTGCAACCTAGAAACTGCTTTTCTAATAGATATATGTGCTTTATAGATCATTGCTCTAATAAGATTACCAATAATTTGATAAACTACACGTAAATAGATGAGTATTTGAAGTGGAGACTGACAACCAGCCAACACACATAGCAGCAAAAATTAACAGAAAACAGGAAGTCAAGAGCAACCCCCCTGGAAAAGTACTGGAATTACTGGGTTAAAGGAGGCAAGTTAAAAGGATCTGGAGATACAGTCTGTTACGCAAAAACATCATGCCTGAACTCCTGCAGAGATTTCTAAGGAACTATGAACAGTCACCCAAAAAAAGAAATCACTTTTTTTTTTTCCTACATAATTTCTACAGTCTTGTTAATGCTAACTATTTTAGTCATTCCAGATACTGTTTGCACAACATCCCAATTCACAAGTTCTTCTTAATAAAGCAGACAGCTTTGAAATACACAAAAAGCAAGGTGTTATGATAAGCTTATTTTTCATCAGAATTACTTATACATTGAGATTTTTCTGTAGTTCAAAAATCCCTACTGACAAATTAATTCAGGATACTGTTTCTATCCAGACTGTAGTAGGTAAATCTAGTAAAAAGACCTCAAATCCTCACCTTTGTCTTAACAGGTGCACCAAGTCCATCCATCTCTCCTTCCACCCCTTTTGGAGACTAAAGGCCCTTTCTTTTTTTTCTAGTACGGACTAAGACTTTTGTTCTGAACTAAGTGCTAAAGAGCCAAAGTATTTCATTTCCCTAGTACAAAGTAGTATTTTAAATCCTCTCATTCCCTTCCCCCTCCCCCCCCCTTATTATTATAACTTCAATATCAAACAAGCTACATTTAATTGATGTTAACTAATAACTGTCTGGGAAATCCAGAACCCTAAAAAAGCAGGTTCACCCCAAAATCTCTGGTTTTAGCCTAACTTAATCTTCTTTCCAGTCACAGAAATTAGGAGATATCAGGGATTTCTTTTTCAACTTGGCTTGCATCCATTAAAGAAATAACAAAAACCAAACCAACCAAAAAGTCCCCCCAACACCTTCCCTCTCTCCCCTCAGCCCCAACAAAAAAAACAAAAATCCCACCACACACAACAGCATTAAAGCACACAACTCTAAACAGTCCATAAAAATAAGAAGTGGCAAAAAAGCCAGAGGGGAGTATTGCAGCAAAATGCACAGTATGATTCAAAAGAGCCAGGCCAGAGCTCATCTATAAGGTTTTAACTGAAGCAGTAGCAGACATTTCAATCCACGCTGAACGCTGCCTCTGGCCATGCAATGCCACTCATCACCTTAGGTGCTCTCAGGAAAATTTATTGTTGGTTAAAAAGGTTTTCCAGGCGCTGTTTTGAACGATGAGAAACTCATCACCAAGTAATTCACAAACATGTAATTCGTTCACAGGAGTGACACATTTTGGTTTTGGACTGAGGTCCCCAAATGATGTGCCTATGCCTTGTCTGCCTTCACGATGGGAGAGGGGGGACAGGTTTCTGCTCAGCTACCATCCTCTGAGAGAGATCACACACAACAACTCAACTCAGAGAATTCCAGTAACTGAGATACATGTCATTCTCTCCTCCCAGTTAATTGTCTGTCACATACATCTGTGAGAAACTCTAAGGCAGCAACCACTTCATTCAAATTAGACATAAAACATGTCAAAAGAATAAACATTTTCTGGAGGCCCCAGAAGTTGCACAGTGTTACCTTTAAAGGATGCAAGGAGTTCCATACAGATGTGTTACAGATGCTGCCAGCTTTTGAACTTTTTGTGCAGACAGGGGAGGGGGGTAGAAGGGGAAGCACCTTAAAAGGAACAGATACATGCAATAAAATAGTAAAACATATAGCTCTATCCTAATTCACACTTGTGCCATCACAGTCTAGTCCAGAAAGCTTTCAATGACAGACTACCAGAGCTTTCTCTCCACCCACTGTACCTGTGACAAGCTGAGGTAGTGATGTTCATTATTCAGCCTTTACACAAAAGGAACAGAACATGCCTTCAGCAAGGACATGTGAAAGCCCAATTTTGCTTAAGATGAGAAGATTAATTTCTCAGAAACGCTACTTCTGTATTTGACACCTGGAGTTTATCATTAAGGATATTTTTCTCAAGGTGGAAAACGCCTAAAGAAGGTGCGCTGTAAGAGCTGGTACCTTTCTCACCCCCCTTTCCTGAGGTGCCAGCAGTGAAGAAGGGCATACACTGATGCAGAAGGCAACACACAGTGACACTGACTCAAGAAGCTAATCATGACTTACAAGGTAGTAAGATCCTCGACATCTTATACTAGTATAAACATATTTTAATTGGATTAATACCTCAAAGCCATAAAGATCAGAGGGGCAAGACAAAGTAGACATTGCAGAGGACCTCCTTAAAGGGAGCTTTTTCCCTAAACTGTCTCCTGGCTTTTACTGTGAACAGCATTTTATTCCATGATTTTGTTGGCACTAAACATCTGAATGAGCTCACCTTCTTCTTTTGGGAAATTAGGAGACACATTAAGCAGGGTTCTTTACACATTTCATGGATTAAGGACTTGCAAACATCTTTCTCGGATGTTAGGTTATCCAACATGGTAGGGAATCCAAGAGTCTCATCATTTCCTGAAACAGCCTTAGCACTTGTGAGGTAATACTTGAATCCCATTGAACCTGAAACAGTATTTCAGGACAAAGAAACTCTTTCAGGCAGGCTACTAGCATGAAACAGAACAAGCAAGCTATATTGGTCTGTAACAACCTATGTCTATACGACCTTTTGCAGGCAGATGACAAGGCAACACCCTCAACAGAACCAAGGCTTGCTCTTTTCATAACCCAAGTGGATCACAACATGGGACCAAGTCCAAGCTAACAAATTCTCCTAAGTTACCCAAAAGATAAATGCATCAAAAATGCTTCCATGCTGCCTGAAAACCCAAAGCACTAGCAGTATCAAATTTTGCTTTCTTACATACCTATCATGCTGCATTTTTGCCACATAATCAAATCATTTTTTCTAAGAAAGTGGAACAAATACATTAATATATTTAACTCTCGTTTTTATGAAAATAATCATACTTTGTTCAAGATGGCTGAGTAAAGGAACATCTACAAAACGGGCATATTTGTTAACCTCTTTGTTAAACTTATTATCCCTCCCCCACAACCCCCCCAAAAAATAAAAAAATTAGACCCTCACTGGTCTCTAAACAGTGAAATTCTTTCAGAGATGCTTCTACATCCTCTAAACAAAGCACATCGCTATCTGACAGATGTATTTTCTTTTTAGTAACATCCAGAACAGGAGTTTTCTATCTCAGTTCTACATTGTAAGTAATAAGCATTTTTCTGAAACTGTAGGCACACGTCAAGTTCTGTATCTTTTTGGTAATCTTTGTGATTTGTATTTAAACATAACATAGCAGCTGAGATCAAAATAGTTCTTGAAAAGAATCTCTCATTTCTGAGATACCTGATGCTATAAGATAACCAGGTCTATCCTAGCTCTAAAACCTAATAGATTTATCAACATTCCTATTAATCAGGAAGACTGAAAAGTTTGAATGCCTCTTGATGAAAAAAATAATTGTGTTTTCTGTTACTAATTAGGTATCACAGTTAAGTCAGTACATCCACTGGGATAGCATCAGCAACCAGGACCTTTATCTTGACTGCATCCCCTTAACAAGGGGCGAGCAGGTGGTTAAAATGCACCTGCCTCAGAAAAACAGCTCCTGACAAGAAGAGCTACAGAATAATAATATGATAACAGTGCAGTTTTTGGGAAGTGGCACCTACAGGTTGCTAAAGCCAGACACTTGCCCATTCAACAGTCTAGGCTTTAAGAACATCAAATAATCCAGGCAAGAAAAACAAGGTATCTTTCATTTTTCCTTCCTTGGAGCCTTTGCTATTCAGTAAAGATTTTGACAGCTGTCCTTATTTTTCTCAGAAGTTAAGAAGATGATCTACCTGAGAAAACAGCGTGACATTTGTGATTTTTATATACATTTTCTAGTAGAACCTCTGAACAACTGAAAGGTGTCTTGTATTCACCAATAAAGTAATCGCTCTAAGTATGGAACACTCAAAAACACTCCTACTTATTTTCAAAGGAAAGTGACCAAAGGCTACATAAAAAAAAAACTAAAAATTCAAGTTATTACTACAGCAGAAATCATAACCTGGTCATAGATGCACATGTGTGTGTGTATATACGTTTTCCTGAAAAAAACCACACCAAATACATAATATTTAGAAGTTAGTCAAAATTGTGAACCCCAAACTGGAATGCATTTCCCTTTGTTCATTTCTAAAATGACAGTTAATTAAAACAGCTTTTCACTTACACATACAAAGATGTTGAACCACGCAAAGATATGAGGTCTGCTAAACTCCTCATCTACCTAAAATACAGATATACATTCCATATCCTTCCACTTTTGCCAAACTGGCTACAAGCATAACCCTGCACCACCGCAGGGATCACGCCACATGAACTGCTCGTTATTTAATACCTGAACTGCTCTGGGACCCTCTCACACTTTCTGCTTTCTAAGCCACAGGCTTAGAGCCAGTCTTGCAAACCTGCTGCAGGGAGCATCTCTGGAATAAATCATTTCATATGGCATTACTCCTCAATGAGACAATGAAATACAGCTCCCACATTTCCTCTGGGGACTAAATTTATCCTTATTTGTGATCAGGAAGAAGGTGCACATCTGTAAGAGTTTAGTATTACATATACTTTATTTACCTGAAGGCTTTTTTACAGAGGTGATTTTAAATGCTTCATCTACTGCTGTTTAACATTTTCCTTTTACCAGGTCACTATCATCTACTCACCTATATATCTGGTTTAGTAACTACAAAAGATGCAGTTCTAGCCTGAATAAGGTTTTATAGCAATGAAAAGGACAATGGCAATTTTCGAACCATTAGTTTGATGTACCCATAGTCACCAAGGCCAAAAAACAAATGTATATAAGTTCCTGCACCAGCCAAGACAAATAGAAACATATTTTAGTATATTTCTTATCAAAGAAGCTAGAAGTCTGCATTGTTACATTTACACAGTTATATTTACTTGTTTAATAAAAACAGAGACTTCAGCATGCCTGTGATTTATGAAAACAACAAAACACAACAAGTTTTCCAGAAATCACAAAATTAAGGTAGGTAACTTCTCTGCCAAAACAGAGAGCGTGCTTAGAAGTATCTCACTTGTGATGGACATGAGGCTGGTTAGTTTCATAACAAACTGAGCACGCGGTGAACTATTCACACCATCCTTCTGGTCCTGCCATCTTACTACTTTGGTCATCTGGGCTGCTTTAAGATTTTATCATAAAGAATCTAAAACAAATTCACATTGCTAATTTTCTAACCAGACACCTTATCCTAATCTGAAATTTCAGCAGTCCTACTGAGTCTCTGACACAAAAGAACTACCCCAGTCTTTCATAAACTATATGCAGTGCACACAGTCACCAGGAGATGAAAGGAGACAGCCACTCATCGCAACCATGCTTCAGTGGAGATTAAAACAAGGAATGGTGTCTGGACTGGGAAAACTCAGCAAAGACCTGACCAACCAAAACCCTATCGTAACAGAGGGGTTCTCTATGATACTGTTGTTCTAGCTGAGAGGCTGACCTTTTGTTTGTTGTTTTTTATTTTTAAAAGGCAAGAAAACCTTTTTTTTTAAAAGTATTCACAGCCACAATTACAACGCTTTCAGAGATGGATCAGAAGTAAGTACCATTTGGAGCTTGCTAGCAAATACTGTCAGGACTTGACTCTGAAGTGCTGAAGGGTCAACAAGACATTTGTTATCTTTATAATCTCAAAAGTGATGTGTACCTTGTAACCAGACTATGCACATTAGATTTATGAGTTTAAAACTAGCCTTCCTTCACTTCAGCATTCATAAAATATACCTATGGCAGCTGAATATATGCTTGTTGCAATAAATATAGGCCTCAAGTGGATTACGATCAATTATTTCAATGTAAAGTACAATCAATATAACTTAAGCTTCAGGGTCAAGTTATGAGGTGATGCTATTCTGGCAAAGGAAGATAAATCATTTTCAACAATCAAATGGTAAGTTCAAGGATCTGGTACCACCTACAGCAAAACCTTAATATTCTTCCTCTTTTGGTTTGATGCTAAAGGTATAAGTTGTACTCAGATTTGAAGAGAAATTACATTGCCCTGTAACTTTAGGGCAGGTTACAATACTTAAGCTCCCCCCATTCCAAACTCCATTCAACAATAATTTTGTTTCTGAATATCTACCTTTATATAAACTAAAGGCCACACATTTGTCTCTCATGTAATTTTTTTTTCAAATTATTTCATATTTTAAAAAAGAAACCTGCGTAGGCTCTCTCTCAAACAGAACAATATTTTTAAGAGATTATACACTGATGTGAAGCATCCAAACTTGCATTTTAAACATGAAAGAGACTTGATTTCCTTGCATGATGAGCACTTACAACCTTTTTGTAACTTCGCCAAGATAAAGTTATGGTAAAAGAAATTGCATTTAACTGTTAATTGCGTTAACACTGTTTCACTCACCTTCGGCTTCTATGAAATCCATCCTCCTATTTGAAATTCTCAAACTTGCAACACCCATTAGTCAAACATAGCAAAGTACTGCTTAAAATATTCAGTAAACCAGTGACGTTTACTTTGAGGTTCACCTTCAAATGAATATAGAATCCATACACCATTGATTCTGTTTATCTTTGCTATGAAGCATTCTCAGAGTTTAGCCCACTGAGCATGTTGAAATCACCTTCGGCTACACAAAACCAAACCTCACTCAGATTCAAACACCTACAGGGAAAATAGCATCTACCCAAAGCAGCACAACTTTTTGTACATTCCTTTATGTTTTAATCCTTGGTAAATTCTGCTTTAATATTCATAAATTCCACATCTTTCACAAGTAAATACACAACCTCTTTGTTTCCCACCCCTTTACCTATCCTTCCCAAACTTTCCAGCCAGTCAACCATTATGGCTTGAATATTAAAGGCGCAGGGGCCATGACAAAATACTAAAAGATCTGCTTTGTAGTGCAAAAAGCGGAGGGAAAAATATAGTGTCTTTTTGTTTCTGTTCTAAATCTCCCAGCAATATTCGCATTTCAAAACAAGAAGAGTATACACTTCAAAATGAAAAGTGTGTTTCCATTCTCTTTCATTCCTTCTCCATTTACTAGCTGATATCTAACTAGATTTACAAGCAAAGTGTTGCCATTCCATTAAACACTACAGGGAATGACCTGCATCTCTCTGCCTCGGGTTTCAAATACTTAGACTTTCTGGAACCACAGCTTCAATCTACAGCAGGATGCAGATTAAAATAAGTGGAGTTTAATTCAATTTACCATCCAAAGATCCTTCATATGAGACTTCAAAAATTTAAGTTTCCTTTACTGACTGGACAACAATCTCACAACATTTCTAATGAAACCAACACATGCAGTCAAATCATTGGCCATATTTTTGTGCATGTTATTTGACTGCTGTCTTACTGCAGAGACACAATTGCACTGTTGCAACTGTATAGTATGTGTATGAGCTGAGAAAATTCACCTACCTTTGCCAATGACATTCATAACCTAGTGAAGATAAGCACTTACTCAAATGATCTTTCATTAGTTAATGACAGTTACTGAGGTCCTCATCCTAGGGTTGATAAAGCTGGCACAACAGAAATAGAAGTGATTTATTTGACACAGCCAGTACTTCTACTGTTGTAGCACAACACAAATCCATTCAAAGACACTGTGCACTTAAAGGGAAAAAAAATCAGGACTCCCTTCCCATAAATACTAAGCTTCTAAGAACTCACATAGACAACTTGATCTCCACCAAAACAACTACAATAGTGATAACACATCACTTTTGAAGGGTAAATGTATTGCAGAACCTAAGCAAACAAATTTAACTGAATAGCAGAGGATTCATCCCAGAGTGGCCAGACCCAGCAAAAGCAGAGGATGGGAAGGTGTGCTAATAGAACAGGACCAGGGCTCAGAAAGAGCACAAGGAGCAAGAGAGCCCCAAACAAAACAAGAGCCCCACAACATGATTTTGCTGCTATAAAAATGAAACCACTGAGCAATTCCTGCTTCCTTACATCAGCTCTGCCAAAATTTCTGCTAAAGAGGCTCTCATTTCCAACCCCTCCATCTTAAAATTATTTGTAGCTCTATTTAAGGCTTTGCTCCTCTCAATTTTGAATTATCTCCTCCCCCCATCCTCACAAACACACTGCTGTGTCCTCCACTAATTAAACAAGCTTTGTGCTTTATTTGTGTGGAGCTAAGAAAAGCTACGAAAGCCACACTGCACGCTGTTCATTTCATAGAATCACAGAATGGTCAGAGTCGGAAGGGACCTTAAAGATCAAGTTCCAACCCCCCTGCCATGGGCAGGGACATCTCCCACTAGATCAGGTTGCTCAAAGCCCCATCCAGCTGCGCCCCTTGAACACTTCCAGGGATGGGGCATCAACAACTTCCCTGGGCAACCTGTTCCAGTGCCTCACCACCCTCACAGAAAATAATTTCTGCCAAATATCTGGTCTAAACCTCCTCTCATCCAATTTAAAAACATTACCTCTTGTCCTGTCACTAGACTTCCTGACAAAGAGTCCCTCTCCAGCTCTCCTGTAGGCTCCCTTCAGACATTGGAAGGCTGCTATAAGATCTACCTGGAGCCCTCTCCAGCCTGAACAGCCCCAGCTCCCTCAGCCTGTCCTCATAGGAGAGGTGCTCCATCCCTCTGATCATCTTGGTGGCCCTCTGCTACAGGTCCTTCAAGTACCTTCAAGTACCTGAGGTCAAACCTATAGAAGACTGCAAGATCAAAAGAAAAACTGTGAATACTTATAGACTACAAAGCTTTGTAGTAATATGGCTAATAAACTCACATTACTATAGGGGATGGATAACTAATAACCCATAGCAGTATCAATGGCTTGGTAAGCAACTGGAAAACAACCTTCCAGATGGTGGCTTTTTATTATTTTTTAAGTTCCAACTGTGATGGAAGGGACAACAGTATAAAATATTTCCTACTTTATCAGGGCTGAACCTGCTAATCCGGCTATTATCTTCCCTTCTTGATTTCAAGTTAAAATACAGCAAATACAATCTGGGCAAACTTTACCCCCTTCTTCAGTGCTGTGTTCAAAGATCTCTGGTCTAAAGGAGTATGTTTACACGTAGTTTTCTCAGAAAGGCTGTCACACCTATATTTGATCTAATCAGCTTTTATTCAAAATATAAGATATAAGGGCAAGGCAGAGTAGAAATTTTTTGCACCACTCTTACCTTCCTCCTGCCTTAAGCCTTACCCCACTCAATTCTTGGACATTATCACATATCACCAGGTACTCAACTACTCACACTATCACCTGTATTTCAAATTACCCATATATACTGGGAAAGCCTAGGATTTAGTTACTTCTCTCCAAGTTCTCCTTCAACCTGGAGGACTGATATTCTTTAAATATCTGCTGCAAAGCATCTCTTGCATTATTATTAGGTATGGATTATGAGATTCCTTGATGAAACAACGGTCTGAAATATTCCATGATAAATTAACAGTCATTTCCATATACAAGATGTTGAAAGATGTAACTTTATGCTTATGTTAGAGCTTTTCAACTATGATATTATTTGATTTGGAACCACATGCAAAAGCTTTCCTTCAGTATCAACTCTTGGGAGCTGCCACCATAAGAACGGCTTCAATGTCAGTGACAAATCCCAGCTTAAGCAGTTAAGAGTAATCAGCAGAACTGCTGAAATAAGTGTTGTATGTTGTGTTTAGCAGACATCACAACAGTTTAACAGAAAATCCAATGTGTCATAGCACTTCTGAAACATACAACATGGGTACAAATTCTCAAAATGCCAAGCCAGTATTCTCCATCATTATCAACAATTTCATTGCGGTTCTTCAAAATCTCAAGAAAGATCTGTTTTACCACTGGAAACTCTGCCCTAACTATGATAAATCTCTCTCAAAAAAAAACAAAAACCAACCAACCACCAGCCAACCTTAAATCAAAGACAAATGGCATTAAAGTTATACTATTTAAGGTGCACACTAATATTTTTAGAATACTGGATACGTGGTTCTCCCAACTTGCCTTTCAGATACATTTTCATTACATTTTGTTTGCTTGTTAAGGGCTATACAAATGTGAAATTTCATCATTTGAAGGAGAAAAATATATCTGGTATATTTCCACTTACTATCCTGCTATACCATGAAATCACTTAAGGCTAGAATTGACTTTTCATTGTAATTATCAAAACTGAAATGCACAATACCTGAGAGTAAACATCAGTTATGAAAGTTAGAGTCAACCACATTTGAGAAGAATTCCTACACAAGTCCTTCCTATTTTGTGAATTCAAAATATAAGTTAGGACTAGATAACCGAACTATTTTAAAGCAACTCACAAGCCTAATTTTAACATTGTAACACTGCTCCTAAAGTAAACAGCAACTAGCTAAAAATCACAAATAAGGTAGAGCACCAGACAAGGTCATCTTCCATCCACCTACTAGCAGTTCCTCTAGGCAGAAGGCAGCTGCATTGCTGATTCTCAGGGACTGTTAACAAACAGGAAACACAGAGGAGGAGCACTGAAAAGCTAGCAGGAAAAAGAAATAGGTAGCTTATCACTGAATGGACAAATTATCATGGAAAAATCAGTAGCAGAGTCCCTTTCACTTAAAAAAAAACCCAAACAAACAAAAAAAAACCCAACAAAAACCAACAAACCCACACAAAAAAAAAAACCCTGACATCAAGCCAAAAAGAAATCACAACTACAGCATGTATCCACAAGCATTTTTGTGCTCTGAACTGTATCAGAAGCTCCAAACACTTTCTGCTTATTTATAAAATATAAAAGGGCATATATCCACTCAGAGATAACAGAAGTTTAATAGCAACATAACTTAGATGAATTCTAAAATATCCAGCTCCTAGAAGCAAAGTTCAAATCTTGGTAATGTCAATATACAGTTTTATTTTTCCAAAGCAGCTAGACCAGGTTCCTATGCTATTTACCATATTTGCCCAGCAGCTTTTTGGCAGGAAATTTTTTTGGATAAGACTTCAGAAACTAAAGTCCTATTTGGTTTATGTCGATATTAACGTTTTCATGACTTTTCTTCAAGAAATCGTGGTTGGCCTGAGGCCTCCAACTTAAATTGCCATTCTCTTTCTAAAGCTGGTAGTTTCTTTTCATCAAAGAGGACCTGCATGACAACCACAGACTCTACTTACCAGAATCTGCTAGAGAAACAAAGAATATTCATCATTAATACAACCACAGTAGACTTTAGCATGCATAAACATTCGAGTTAGAAGTACAGTATATGTGAAAACACCCTTGTGCTGCACCACAAAAGCGACACGGTGACAAACTGAGACATAGAACATGTTAATGTGGGAAAGGGGAATTCAGATGCCAAGGTCGAAATAAAAAAAGATTTTTCAAATAAGAGCTAAAATCAGCTGGTTCATCCAGCAAAGCAAAGAAGTGCAGGAAGTCTATTCCAGTTGGCAAGAGTGACAAAGATAGCTCTTCAATAAATGAGAGGTCACATGGAAGGAGTGGGACTGATTCATAGTCAAAGAGACAACCTACAAAGATGCCTGAGGCACATCTCTAAGAGTTACAACAATTTTCAACTACATCCTAAAGTGAATGGAAAGTTGGTGAAGATGTTTGAGGATGAAGAAAGAAGATTGGGAAGGGAGAATGTAGAAAATGAGACGATGGGTGAGATGGAAAGGATCCCAGTAGAAAATAGGAAACAGGAATGACAGCCAAAACCTTCCCTAAAAAAATACAAAGCAGAAAGCATAAACAATATTCTGTATCACCTCTACAGGCTGAGAAGGAGAGGAGTTAAGCAATATACTGTGGCAGGTTGTTGATTCAAATCTTGAAATTTAAATTGAGAAACTAGATCAAAGGAAGACTAATTAAAACAAAAAAAAAAATAAATCAAGTACAGGGTGTGCAATTCCCCTCCTTAATTACTCCAACTGTAAACCCCAGGGCTTCACTAAGTACTTCACTTTAAAATTTCCAGATTAGCTCACTTCTTCCAAAGCTGAGCTGTTCCAAAGGCAGCAGCAAAGGGATGGTTGCCTGGAATTAAAATGAAATGCCTGTGAGTTCCAGTGTAGCCTTTGTAAGTGGATGTGGGCTTTCTCCAACTGGCAAAGCAAAAAGGTACCTCCTGCTGGGCAGTCTCAGTCAAAGAGGAAAAAAGCTGGCTTTTCGGAAAGGAAAAACACTCACAAAACTGACTAGTTGCTAAAAGGATTTAATTACTCTCTAACCTGAATGGAGCATCTTGAATTACCAGCAGATGCAGCTACAACATCAGAGGACTTGTCCTAACCATGACCAGATAAAGACACCATGCTACTTAGTAGGCAGCTACAATCATTTACATCCTCAAATAAAGTTCCTTGTACTTTTCTCTTAGTTTTCACATTTCTGCCCAGTACACATCTGCATAACCAATCAGAAAGAGCTGTACTAAGAGATGAAACTCAGTGGCAAATACTCAAAGCAAAAGAAACCAAGGGGTAAACTCCCTGCAAAGTCACACTGGTCCAACTCAGTGCCAGGTAAACAGTTGTTTTCCATGCAGTAGTTTTTTCCAAGTGTAGTAACAATCATATAAACATTAGTAAAGCATACATAAATATCTCTACTTATTTTACAAACATTGTTAAGCAAAATGAAGGATACAGTTAGAACTGTCATCTAGTACATAAACATCATTTTTTAGCCTTCAAACATTTTTATGAACTCTCAATCCTGAAACTGGCAGAGCGATAAAACACTATAGGAAGAACAACATAAATAAAGTTAGTTCCTGGGTTCAAATCCAATAGCATCCTCATTAAAGTAAGTTTTGTAAGAGCATCAGCAGCAAGGCCAAAGAATGAATCATGAACAGTTTGACTACCCCTTCTTACTTCAGCAACAAGCATCAGTGCTGAATCACAGTACCAGGACATTACTGGGGAAGACTGCACTGTCGCTTCAGCTTTCAGAACCATCAACTCGCCATCTAATGCCAGTATTGAAATTGTTGAGAATAAAGACATGACCAGACAGTCCAAGGGCACAGCACCAAACAAAGCATAAGGTAAGTGCTTTGGAATACCCTAAATCATATGTTTACATTTTGATTAGTAAAACTACTAGCATACTCTTAGCTTTGGTTATCAGACTTAGCCACAGTAAGGAACGTAGTACTCAAACTGTTCTCATAATAAAATAACATTGTTAGAAATCTACTTTGCTAGCAGATTTTTATCCTTCACCTGCTATCAGAGGTTGCATCACAAATGGTCCAATGAAGTAAGCAAGACTAGAAAAAAATAAATTAAGAAACTGTCTTACAGAATGCTGTAAACAACTGATTATAAACCCAAACACTGGCAACATGTTTAAAGGAAATCTGGCACTACGTGTTTGTGATTCATGCTGATCACATCCTGTCCATTTGTCTTTTTTAAAATTCAGCAAACTCAAGGACTTGCAGAGGTCCTGCTTGTACTGAAAAAGAAATTGTGCATGTTTTACTTTCTTCTAGGACTATTTAACTGAAAGCAAAAGCTTTGAGGCTGCTCTTTCAGTAAAATGTGCCTATTGCTACGAAACGACCAACTCTGTAACTGAGCTTGGCTTTCATTCCTACATCATAAAATTAATGACTCAACTGCCATCTACTGTGTCTGCACTCAAGTGCAGTATTTCTACAGACAACAAATGGATGGTAGGGCCAAAAACATCATACAGAAATAACTCAATTTTTTTGCCAAATTTGATACCATACCTTTGAACATTGAACTCCATGCAGACTAACACACATGCTATGCTCAGAAGACTAGACAGTCACCTTTGAGGTATGGAATACAAGTTAATATAGTGATCTAAAGCAGATCTTCAGATTTTTAATTAAAAATAAATAAAAACACCACAAAAAAAAACCCTTACCACAACAAAGAATTAGCCTGTTTCTCCTCCCATCTTGATTATGCTCTTATCATAACATCCTGTTTTCTTTCACAAGATCAAGGAAGTCAGATATAGAAAAAAAAAACAAAAAACCTTACAGCAAACATCACCAAAACCAGTATTTTCCAAGAGCCACTAGATAACTGTCATGGAAATAACACTGCATCTTGCTACACAGGGATGTGAAATAGAAAACACATGGTTTTCTATTTTCTCAACACCCCCTGGATTATTAAATATTGTCTTTTATGTGCATTCCTTTATTGGGGGAAAATTCCAACACTTCTATTTGGAGGAAAGCTTCTCATAGAAGCTACAAGAAGCTTGTAGAAGAACACCACAAGTAGAATATTACAGGAAAAATACAGCTAGGAGTTATTCACAAAACACCCAGCTTTAACTGTCTCATACAATATTTGCTATTTCATGACATACAGAAGTTTGCATCAAAACTGCTTTGCTTCAGCAGTCAAAATACTGAAGGCTGGTGTCCTTGCAGTGATGCATGAAGCTTGCTGGTGGACTCCTTTCAGCTCTTTTACACCCTTTTCCATCCCATTCCATTACAGACAGCTCAGAGAAACTCACCCCCTTTTTTCTCCCCAAGCCCATCAGCACCAAGAGAAAGGTAAGATTTGGAGCCAGAACTACCACCACCTACATTATTAACTGCAGACCATGGGAGCAGTTTTTCTTGGATGTTAGGGGTAAGGGGCAGTTTGCAGGGAGTAGCAAATCAGCTTCTAACACTTGCTTATTCTGTTGTAAATGCAGACATGTGGGAAGCAAACAAAACATGACCAGGGCCGTGGAGCTACAACCTCGCCCTGCAAACACAGCTCCCTTCCTTTATAATAAAGAAAAGAAATAAACAAAAAAAGCTGCTGCTTCAAAGTGAGTGTTGCTCTTTCCAAAACAGCTCCCCCTCCAGTTCCACTGGCACATAAAGCAGAATGATACATAATCCCTTACAAACAAAATAGCTAGTCTATCACTATCACCACAGTGAACCATAAACACCCAAACAGTTTAGCTGTCTAACAGAATCCAAGCCCAGAATGGATGAGAGGTCATATTCAAGTGCCATCCATGTTTCAGCATTCCTTTGAATATAATTTTTTTTTTTTAGTTGGAACTTACACATGGTTATCAAGTAACAGGGAGAATTCATCTAGACTAATGAAATATAAAAGGTTGCCTCCTACTTATTGGTTCCAAAATAAAGACCACAATCAGCATATGTGATTAAATTAAACTTCATTTCCAAACTAAACACTGTATCATGCACACAATGCAAGGTTTAAAATACCACAAATATTGTGAACGGGTCACAAGGTACATAAAGGCAAACATAACACCAATTTACAGCAGGAAATTTGGCAGAGGGGTATAAGGGGCAGGGGGTGGTCAAGGCTTGCTATTCTGGAGAGAAACTAGTACAATGTGCTGCACACCTGGTTCTCCTTCAGCACTGATTGCCACTGTATCTGAAAACACACACAGCTAGAAGGAGGTTCCAGCACAGATCTCAACACCAAATTATTCTGATGTACTCCAATGTCTGCTTGTAAAAACACCATGCTATGAATACTCAAGTGTTCAGCCTAAGCTGACAATAGCCTTTTCCCCTATCAGCTGTGTTTTGGATTTCATGCTCATTGCCAGAGGGTTCACAGCTGGGAATTACCTATAGGTCATGTGAAAAACTCTTTCTTTTAATACTACTGTTCTCAGGTCTCATTCTGCAATAGAGGGTAACACTTCAGAACATTTTCCAACTGCCTCATCTTCCACTGAATTCCTCTTAACAAACCGTGATGCAACTAAAAGAGAATTGTCAGTGCTACGCCAGCTCCCCTTCACCCACCCCCCAGACTGCATAGCACTTGCCTAAACCACTCCTTCCACTTTCAGGCTCCTGCATCATTCGACCATGGTGCCTGAGCCTGAGATGTAAAAGCTGTGGCAGCTCCAGGTCTGATTCCACAGGATGCTCTGGCAGTACACAGCCTCCCCGGCCTGCACAACTTCAGTACCCTGGGCCCAAAACCAGCTCAGTTTTGGTTTCCAAGCCACTCACTCTCTCTTCTAGGTCTGAACTTCAGATCATCACAGTCAGTTTCCAACCATGAAGGCTGGAAAAAACAGCACGATAGCATTTGCTTTATACTCCGGGAGAAAAGGATACTGTCACCTCAGTACTTGAGCTTCCCATTTCTGCCAAGGAACAGGCCAAAAGCCAACATGAACTTTGTAAAGCAAAGTTCCTTTTCCTTTCGGGTGATGAAAAGGCACCACCTTGTGGATGTTTCTCAGAAAAAGGCTTCACCAACTGGCAGAAAAAATTCCAACAGAGTTAATTCCCAGTTATGTCAATGGGAGCATCAAAGGTTTGTATAATTAAGAAATTACCACTAAATGATATGTTAGCTGAAACATGCTCTGATACGAAGTATTCTGCCTAACTAAAGCAGGTAATTACGGCTTTATTATTTATTATATTAAGTCTCAAAGTGAACTCTTAAGTTAAACCTACTACACAAAACCTTAAAGGTAAAAATTAACTTGTTACATGCTTCTCTACTATCCCACCTATATTTATTATTTCTCCAGCAAACATTGATTAGACACTTATTGCAAGGACCTAAATTAACATAACTGACTTTGTGCATAGAAATAAGAACATTTTTCCATAAACAACAGCCAAATAGCAGTTGGTAGTCAGTCAAAAGCAAATTTAATCAGGCACTGTGCAAAATACACAGCCACTACCTGTGAAATAAAATACCCCAAATTGCTACAGGAAAGTATGCTGGAAGTTAGAAAAAGAATATTGTACTTACTTGTTGGTAAGTAAACAATTATTTGCCCAAACAGAATCCTTCATCCACAGGCCCTTCCATCAAAGCTTCTTTTTCCTTCGCATGTTAAATGTGGGCCAGGGGAGATACCAAACAACACAGCTAAGAACATAATCCAAACAACTTCTACTTCAGTGCTGGCTACTAGAAAATATGTTCTTCTGTCAAGAGACAATAAACACATACTGAAAAAGGGACTGATGGAACGCAAAATTAATGACAATGGGATGATGGAACACAAAACAAATAACAGAATACACCTCAGAATATCAGTATTTGGAAAGTATGGAAAGCAGAAAATGCTAATTGATTCCTTTCTCTGTCATCTTCATTTCCCACCAACATTGTCAAAACATTTATTATGTAATTTACACACAATGAGGAACCAAAAACCCCACGAGAATATAAAATCTGCTTGCAGTTCTTGAAAATGTTTTCATAGTTAGTATTTTTATGTAAATGTTAATATCTAAAATTATGAAGAAAAAATGGACTGCAACAACTTGCAGCAGGGATTTAATTTATCATCAAGTTCTGATGACTGAAAAGTCAGTGCCTATAATTTCAGTGTAATTAGAGAGCCTGAATATTATTTGCTTACAAATCACCTGCCACCCCTATAGCTCATTTTATCAATACAGAAAATAAACCTGAAAAGAATTAGCACATTTAATTTTAGTCTTAATCCATACAGATGAAAAACAACTGTTGTCTAATTAGTATATTGGACAACAGTGAGAGGAACAGATAAAACACAAGAGGAATAGATAAACCACAGCACGATGTTCAGTAGCAGCACTAAAGTCCCCTGCATTATTCCAGAAAAATGCTTATGCATCAGCACCATAAATGGAAGGAAATATGACAAGACCAGATTAGCCTTCAAGGTGGTCTCAAAAGACTAGATAATTACTTGCAAAAATTAAAAAAAAAATACAGGGAAAAGGTGGGGTGACAGGGTGTAACTAATTCATGCTACCACTTTCTTCACCATTTCTAAGAAAAACTCCCTCCTGTTATTGAAATTAGATTTAATATTGTGACTTGTATAACAACATGGTAGATTTTAACGTGTCTTTAAACTGGATTCTTATCACCTTATCCTTAGAGAGAAAAACAGAAAGAAACAAAGCAGTGAAATATAATCACCTGCAAAAGAGGACTCCATTAGCTCAAGTATGAGGTACAGGTTGAAGCAAAGGATAAAGAAAACCTTTAGGAGCAAGACAGGTGTTCTCAGCTGCTATATACAACAAATGAAACACCAAGGATACATATCAACCATGGGCATGACAGCAAAAACTCAAGAAAGGATCAAACAGTGTCAATTTACACTTCCAATAGCTTTAAAATCTGAAGCAGGAAGAGAGAAGAGTGTCACCTTTCTGCTTCCATTTCAGTACCATCAAAACAAACTAACGCTGTGTGCTCCACAAAACATCTTACAAGTATTTCTTTTCAACAAGAAAATCTGCTGTCTCTCTTCTTCTGTTAGAGTTTCCACATACCAAAAACAATTCATTAACTCCAAGTGATCAAGCGTATCAGAACTGCATCTTTACTAAATCACTCACATACAAAGGGATGCAAATGACCACAGGCATTTGGTATCCTACAGTATGCTACAAAACTGCAATTTAAATATAAAAGGTATTTTCAGGTTAAATGACACTTACAGAAAAACTAGGAAAGCTTAATGTCTCTGCTCATTAGCAGCTCCACAGACTCTACACTAGATGAGGAAAAGTTTACAGGGAGAAATATTATCCTTTACTAGACCAACTAACAGTAGGTTTTCCCAAGCACCTCTCCAGGTTTCTAGTGAAAAGTCCTCCCTTTTCCTGACTGTATCAATTGAGCTAACAAAAAACTTCCACACCACTCCCTATCAATCTTTCTTCAATTTATCCTTACCTCATCAGTTACAGTTCTGAACTAGGAAGCAGATTCACTGAAGCCGGGAAAAAAGCTGTAGTAACCAAAATACTCTGAGGTGGTAGACAGTGTCAGTATATGGATTATTGTTAAAAAACATAACATTGTAACCCAATTTACAGTTTCTGACAGAAGTATGTGACAGTAATGGAATTTGGATCTATTTTTAGAGCTCAGAAATACAACCTTATGACTTCTATCGCTGGTATCACAGCATCATGAACGAGGAATCTTTCCCTGCTACCAGAGAAACTTTATTTTCCTTGAGTTTTTCTTTTCACATATAGCAAAATACGCCAACGACTGACATGATTTCTTAAACAACAGAATCTTGAGTGTCAGGTATTCAGCTGCTGGAAAGACAGTAGTTTGCTATGCTAAGAGAGTCAACGTTGTCTAACCTTCAGGTGTATCATAATATGACTGAGTGTTCTTAATTACCTAGCATTTCTTTGGATATTCTCAGTATCAGTTCAAACAAAATCAAAGGACAAGAAGGCGGCACAAGAAAACACGTGGAAAAGAATGAAATAGTCAAAACATAAGGACTTGTCTGCAGAGTCACAAGTAGATTATTGGCCTAAAGGTTCAAGCAATTTTTTACACAGTCAAAATAGCACATCTTGCCAAACCCTAAACTCCCAAAGACATAAAAAGGCCTAGTACAATTACAGTTGCTTTCTACAGCAAAGTAACAACACAACAGTGGAGAGAAAAAAAACCACCAAATACCATGGTTTTATTTTAGCAGCAGAACACCTTATGTATATTTCTCTAGTTTAAATAGTACACCTAACTTAGATTAATCTATTACAGGATAGATGCAAAATTTATTGGAAGAAGACACATAGAAGTTACCAGTGTTTAAAGGTCTCTTACTTAACAAAATGGCACCGTCTGCTTGAAGTCTGGTTCTATCCAATAGCTACATCAAAAAATCTGTAATAGAAAGAATGATTGTTTTCCTTGCAAAAACAAGAGAGCAGGGAGGAGACTGCAAATACACTAGAATACAAGATTAGAATTCAAAACTATCTTGACAAAGTCAAGAAAAATAACACATTAGAAAGAGGAGCAACAAAGTCAGCAGATTAATGAATGGTAAGTAAAAGACACCAGGCTGTTGCAAAGAAAGCAAATGGTGTACTATGATGCATAAACTAGAGGACATCCTGCAAGGCACAAGAAGAAATCTGTCTCCATACCAGAACTTCGGTAAAGATGCATCTGGAAATGCTGTCTCAGTTTTGGCCACCTCACTTCCAAGACGATGTAAGTCAGCTGAAGGGAACCCAGAGAACTGAAATGAGATTGAGGGGTAGAAGACACAAGAGACTGCTAATTTATTTTGGATAAAGTATTTCAGAAATTCAAGTCAAGGCAAATATAAGGGAAAGTGTCCTCCCTCCTCTATAGCAAGCCTTGTCCGTGATCATATAGCAGATCAAACCCAAATCTGGCAATAAAAATCTCATTTCTCTCAACTCCCTCTCCTATATGTTAATGCTGGTGCCTTCCTTCTACATAATTTCGTATGTGCAATTGTGCAGAATGACAGCTTCTGGCAAAGTCACTTGCACTGTAAAATGGAAAAAGCAGTGGAGGGAATACTTTAAAAGAAAAAGAAAACTGAATTCCAGTATCACATAACTTTGAATTACCTTCTTTTCTGTACTTCACCACCACATGAAAACAGGAAACTGCTCTACTATTTCTCATTTCTTTTCCTCAGCAGTATTAAACAGTTTATGAGCACAGACAGTCCAAAAGGAACACTTGTTGGGCCATAAACTGCAGAAATGTATATTCTCCAGACACATATATAAAAAGTACACAGATGGCAGCAGTACTGAAGACAGTTATAATTTCATTTTAACCAGTCATTTTAAACTAAGGCAAAGCTGTACCTTCTGAGAATAATTTTTAACAGCCACACAAGAAGAAAAAAAACATCTAACTTTCCCATTATAACAACACTTAACAGTTGGATTAACTCCCTTTTATCAAGACTATTTTTTGCTCAGTACTGTAGAGCAGAGGGATAACTGAAACATAAACATTCTGCCAACAGAAACTGGGTTTACGAAGTTTTGGCGAAGGCAAAGAATGAACTCTGCTCTGCCCTTTTAACCATTTTGTTTCCCTAATTAAACAACAACAAAACTTAAAATTTATTGCAAAAAATATCTTACAAACAGCAGTGTTCACATATATGTAAATTCTGACACTTGTTTTTTATGCAAGTTTTGTAAGAAAATAAAGGGTAACACCAGAATAATTTAAAAAAAAAAAACAAACAAACAAACAAAAAACAAACAAACCATTCTATGATTCTATCAGTTCTGGGCACAAAAATACTGCTAAGTATAAGATGGGAGGATATCTTAACATAAAATGCTTTGTTTCACAAACTATTTGTTACTTAAACTTGACAAGGCACAGTGAACAAGGCTAGGTTTTTCCTCTTTGCACCAAAAGGGAATATGTCTAAAATCAAAAGGTCTGATACAGGTAGCACAAACACAATATTCTAGTGGTGCACAGTTCAGCATTTAATGAGGACATGAAGACCAACTTGAATTTTACTATGGAGCGAGTGAAACATCTTGAAGGGAACAAGAATGTTTCTTTTTATTAGAAGAAAGCTGGTTTTGGAAGAAATTTTCCTGATTTAGGAAACAAATTAACTACTGTTCTCCATGGCTCAGAACAAAGTTTGGATCATTAGATTTCTTTAATTCATACAGAATAATAAAAGTAAGCAAATTCTGCAACACCTACATTTTTCTAAATACTTCTGCTTCTGTGGAACTTGATGTATCTAAGGTCCCTTCCAACTCTAACCATTCTATGATTCTATACATACACAAACAAAAAAGATGCTTGAAATTTGATGAACAAGATACTTCAACATAAGTATCGGCAGCTCAACAGAAAAGGACCCATACTTTCCACTGATTTCTTACCACTAAAAACTGTTTAAACCACATCTCACCGAAATATGGCTAGTAACATTCTGGTAACTCAATTCCAAAATGTTTTCTGATAAGTTTAGCTCTTCATTAAAGAAACACATGTTTTGATGTGGTATAACACATAAGGTATTTCTTGTTTTAGAAAATTTCAAAGTGGAACCTGTTCTCCAAGTTTTGGAAGTAAAGTTTTTCTTATTCTACATTTAAACAACTTGCAAAGATAATTTAATTACTGCTTCTGTAACACCAGTATTAAAAATACTTTTTATTAGCGAAGTATAAAAATGAAGTATAAAAACAAAAGTTTGCATTTCAGCAACTTTCGGTCCAGAACACACAAATCTACCTGTAAGTCTGTACGCTGACTTTTCCAAAACTATGGAGATACATTAGTGTTTCTACATACAGCAACAACAAATCAACTGTCCATTTTTCCAAACTTTTTCCATATTTATCACCAATTCAAAAGGAAGTGGCATTTAAACAACTTTTCTTCGGACATCTTCCATTTTGGAATTCGTTTTACTCTTCATAAACCAGTATTTTCAAATATTAGAACAGCAACAGCAAAGGTGCAGAAGAGCTGACAAAGCAACCAACTACGTGGAAACAAAATAAAACAGAACCAAGGATGCGGCCAAATGGAAATACTCGCTTATAAAGAAAGAGAAAATTAACAGTTTGAATATTTTCTCTTTGCCAACAGAAGCACTTCAATCTTGAGATGCTTTACTGCAGGAAGCTCAGATGATATAGCTAAACACACTTAACCAAAGACAGCAGAGAAGACACTGCAGGTGTCGGGTACTTTGTGAATGTAGTTGATTCTTAGAAGAAAAAACTTATACAACATAGAAATAATTACATATATTTAGCTAAGCATTTGGCTTTTTCAAAACAAGTCTTGAGCATAAAGTTTACAGAGTAGAATGTGGGAGTGTTAAGCACTGAAACAAAAAATGTGAGACCTGACTGTGAACACAAAATTGACTATAACAGCTTTAATTGCTGTGATATAGTGAATTTTTAGGTTTTAGTAAATACTGATAACGTGAATGTTTAGGTTTTTAATGGAGCATGTGGTATCTAAAGGGGAAAAATATTACCTGTGGAAATTATGGGCTTCTTGACTACTGTTTAATTATTTACCGTAGCAAATAAAAGCATTAGAGAATAGTTATGTAAGGGTTGTCTTTCATTTGCATTATAAATCACAAGTGAGAGATTAACGTCTGTATTCAGAAGGGATCAAAAAAGGGGTAATCAGGAATCATGTTTCGCTTTTCAAGAAACAACTTATATTTTACCAACATCCGTACATTAAAAAAAAACTTTGTGTTTCTTTTTCTGTTCATAAAGTACAAATTCGAAAACCATTAAGTCAAGCAAAAATTTACAATCACACACTTTCGCTTGCTTCATTCAACAGCTAAGATAGTACCATTCAATTAATGTGTTTAATTTTTTTTTTCCTCATCTCAAAAGATGGATTAAGGTTTCATTTACTACACATTATTTAAATTTTACTCTGAGGATGGCAAGTGCTACTTTCCAGTTAGCATCTCTACATTGTTCACAGAGACAGCACAAATGCCTTCTGAACAGCAATGACCCATTCCTCACAACTAACAACAGTTATTCCCATTCTACAAACTGAAAATAGAGGTGCAGAGAGGTTACTGAACAATGACCATCGGTTTTGAGGCAGCAATAGTTAGCTTTTACACATACACACACACCCCAAGCACTTCCTATCATGTAAAGCTACTTGGGTTTGAAACAAGTCCCTTCGCGTCTGGCTCGTCACTTTCGCTCATCAAACTCAATATCCTGACACCACAGACACACAATTCCAAACAGCCAGAAAGTTTATAACACCAACAGAAGGAACTGTGAAACTCATTTGAACTCTGGCATAACGTGGTAGTATGGGGTTTCCCCAAACTTAATCCTATTTGAACCCATTTCCTCTTTAGGAAATGGGGGGAAAAAAAAAAGCCCATTTCAAAATACCCAGGGACAAGAAGCTATTTATGTTTAGCAATGCATTCCAATGATTAATTAGTCCACTAAGAACACACCCCTCATTTGAAGTCTGAACTTGCTTAATTCAGCTTCCAACCACAGAACTGTGGAATACCTTTCACAGCTGAAGAGAAGGCTGTTTTTATAAAATACCTTTTCCTCAAGTAGGTACATATTGACTAATGAAGAAACCCTTAACATTTCTTTAGCTAATCTAAAGAAAATAAGCACCTTACATCTTAATTACTAAGACTGTTCTCTTTTCCCAGTCAATTTCAAGGCTATTCTCTAGAAACTAACTTTCCACCATCCTCCCTGGACTTTCAACTGTTCCTGCTCCAGTAACATTTACAGTTAACTAGACAATACACAACCTCCTTATTTTCGATCCCCTTGCTCAACTACTCGAAATTTTTCAGGCCTTTCAGCTACAGCCAGAAGGACTGAATTCAAATTCAGCCATCACTCCAAATCTTTTTCAGTCTCAGACTGAGTCCCCCTACTTGTTGCCCAACTCAATATTTAGTTGCACCGATTCTGCCATGAAATAAATGTTACTTGTTTCATGTGTCCATGTTTCACTGCATCTTTGCTAGTGTTCTTAGTCCCAAATTTATAGTTATTATTTTCTAGGTAACTAAAAACATCTGGAATAGTTCCAAGTTATCTATAATTAGAACCTCAGATACTCTGTAACCTCAGGTACCAAAGGTTAAAGCAATGTATGCCACAGGAGACTTCTCTCTAGCATGCATCAACACTTAAAAATGTGTAACACACTGTACTGTTGGATTTTGCATGTTCCTCATACACAGCACTGCCTACAGAGCTGTTTAAAATAACTCAAATCTCTAGCCAAGGCCCTCCCAGAATTCTTAGCTAATAGGAGTTACTGCAGTTTATTTTGTAACGCAAAATTTAACAAATCTTTAAAATACTCTAGAATCAACCGCAAGCTACGTGTGTTAAAGGTAAGATAAACCAAACTATAATTAGGTTTCCATTTAGTAAATTGAGAAACCTAATCAACAGGTGCTTTAAAAATACACAAGATTTTAGTCTGTGTATTTACATATAATTACACAGATCATGTTTTATTTTATTCTAAAGGTAAGATATCTCATGGACCAATTCAAAAAGACACAGCTATGACCAGAGCAGAAATTCCTGCCCAAAACTCCGCAACTCCTTATCAAAGTGTTCAGAGTGAGAAACAAGGACAGCATCAGCACACCAGGTATTGCAGATGCCTCAAAGCACTAATGGAATGGAAACCTTTAAACCGCCAAGCTTTATATTTTGTTATGTAAGATCAATTAGCATGCTATCTTTTGTACCTGAACTTTGAAACCACTTACACAGGGTTTAATCTTTTCCATCAAAAGCCTTTAGAAATTATACAGCAGAAGGAAATCAATTCCTCTTAAGTCAGCCAGTTCCACACCTCTGACATCTACATTTCTGGTATGATAGTGGCTGTGACCTCAGAGGCATCAGAGGGAAAAGGCTTCACCACTATTACTCAAGTTCTTTCCACAGCTTTCTCTCTTATACTGGAGTAGGCTACCCATACCTGGAAATACTTCCAAGAGTTGAGCCTCAATGACATCTTCTGAGCTGATACAATCCTTGGTGGAACATATAATGAAGGAACACACACCTACGTGAAGGAACATGCAGCTTACATCTTCTAAGGATTTATCAACCAGTTCCACCCAGTCCCTGCACTGATTGTCTGTGTCTTCCTTTGCATTTTACAGGCAAGTCCACAGACAAGGATTTGATGAGCTGTTGCCTTCCTTTCTGCATTGATTAGCATAAGTTATCAGACACAAGAAATTTATGCTGCTCCAGAGTACAATCTCTTTTGAGAGTCTATAAACTTAGGCAGAAGGGACAGGCAGAGAAAGATCTTCACCTAGTCAGAGTACACACTGGTGAGTATGCTTTGAGTTAGAAGGGAACCATCAGGGTAAGCAATACTTAGAGGCAGCAAAATAACATACAAGATTTAAGGAAAAAAAAATAGGAACACAGATAGAGTGTCTTGTAAAGCCCTATTTGAAGTACTAAATAATAATTTAAAAAATGAAGTAAAAAACAAGATACACCAAGCAAAACAATTACTATTCCCCCATTTCCCAACTATTTTCAAAGTGGAACCTGCTTGAAGATTCCTGCTAGAAGCTTTTTCTGCTTTTCATCTTCTTGTCATTTTCATTCTTTTCAGATTTTATTGCTTGATTCTGTAAGGCAAAAAACTTAAGGAAGGAGGAAAAACTTACTGGTATTGAGAACTCCTCTGCCAAATACTTCAACACCGATGCTCCTCTAGCCAAAAAGTTACTTCTCTCTGCCAGGTTGCCTTGGAGTTTTGTGTCAAACTCCTTTCTGACGACTGAAGCAACAGAGTCAATTATTATGAGTTTAACTTTCTTTGAAATAATTTCTTCTTCCAAAGACATAATCCTAAAAAAAAAAAAAATAAAAAATCAACAAAAACAAACCCAATAAAAACTGATAACATTACTAACACAATAGAACCACTTTGCTTACAGCAGCAGGATCCCATTGCCAACACCAGAATCCTTGCTGTCTATACATGCAGAAGGTCAAATCCATTTCCATATACCTCCAAAGACAGTATGCCAAATCTAATCCACTGATAATATGCTACCAACTGTTGATAAAGCTGCACTAGAAGAAACTATTCTTAGAATAATTCTCCCACTAACATACGATACACAAGATGATGTTAAAATATAATTTAATTCATTTTCAATATGTGTTCACAAACTAAATTAACAACATGACAATACACCACTGCCAACAACAGCATTCAGGCTGATGACTGTGAAACAATTCCTCCTTCCCACTGCAAACAGTGTCCCAGTCTTCCTGGAAGTAAACTGTATTTTGGAGGAGAATTCCTATTTCATGGAAAACCTAATTCTTACACTATGACCTCTCTACAATCCAAGACAAGGTAAGACCTGTCACGTGAAGGTCTTTAAAGGCTTACAGGGATACATTATAGAGACTGTCTATTAGAAATTAGAAAACTTCAAGTGGATTAGTCACACACTATGAAAGAAGAGCAATGTCAGCCTTTCTGTAACAATTTCACTTTGTTGGAGAACATGCTGTTACCATCATGAAAAGGTCTCAAATAAATGAATTAATCTCATAAAACTTTGATATAAAACAAGTATTGTTATAGAAAATCTAGTCAAAATGGTCTTTTATTTAACTCTGGAAAAGAATACCTCTTCAGTACACTACCACAGGTCAGTTCTCGATACAGATGAATGCTCCGGGTCATGCAGAACAGCTTTTCATCTGAGTCAAAGTAAGTAGGGAACCTGCTTCCTGCTACCTCGATCAACCTATCCAAAAAATACAATGCATAAAAATGAAAAACGAATAATGTGAGATAACAAGGCATCAAGTATTCACAAAGCAAACCTCTGAAGGATAAGTAGATACCAAGTAATACAGGAAATCTTTGTCAAAGGAGAAGCACACTTTAGCAGTCTAAGTGAAACACTGGGAGTCAGAAGAGTTAGGGCCTCTTCCCGGTGATGCCGGAGTTAGCGGAACACTGGAGAAAGACATAATGTGTCTGTACACAAAGAAATTGTATTTCCTGTAGAAGGAAACTGCAAAGTTTATAATTACTGAACACAAAGTTCTTCTGAGTTTCGTACAAGAGGTTCCACTCAACGACCAACCATTCCCCTATTTTAGTTATTATATCCAAGCATTATTTTCATTTAAACAAATGTACTCTCCAACTCAAATCATCTTCCCTTTCACCTTTAATGTGCAACAAAATCATAAAGCAGACCTTACGTCTCCACAACAAAATTTAACATCACAAGATCCAGCCAAATGGAAGCAGGACCACCAAGAACAGAGTCCAGTTCGACTGCAAGTACTTATACAAGCAGTACTGGAAAGCATGCCTGCCAAAGCAAGAATCTTTTCACAAATAATCTCTCCTTAAAGAACAAGAAGGTGGTCATTTGGATGAGAGACTTTTTAATTGAAACCACTTCCATTGTGCCAGTTACCTCTTTGTAAAAAGGGCTTATAAAATCTCAAGAAAATACACATTTTAGAACACAGCAAAAAATAAAATCAGTGTTGTGTCACAAAGTGACTGAAGTTCCAGCTGCCCGGAGGCTACAACCGAACATCCATCCATTCAGACAGCACGGGTACAACTGGCATGGCTGGAAATAATGAAATGACTAAACAGTTTGGCTGCTTCTACTGACAGAACTGTATGTGGTTTTCCATGATTAAACGTTCTCCAATACCTTATTAGCAAATTCATGACTGTTCAAAACTTTGAACTGCAATTGTTAAGCACACCACTGTTTATTATCGGAGCAGCCTACGGAAGCGTATCAGATAACCAGTGATAACACCAGAAGAAGTCAGAGGAAGTTGAATATTTAGTATTTGTTGTCAAAATACTTTCATATTCAGAAACCATGCTTTGAAAAAGCCTCTCACACAGATCTAAAACTAAACAATTTACTGATGAGGCCAACATTTTTGGTTAAACAAGATTTTATACATAAAAAACATTGCATTGAGGACTCTTCAGAAGTCAGTGAAATAAAATTCCACCCCTCTGAACACAAGGCGATTTTATCTAGGTTCTTAAATAAGTGACCCAAGAATTCAACTTCAAAACTCATAATTACAGTCTGAGGCCTGTAAATTTTTTCTACGCAATGAAAATCTTGCTTTTTAATGACCGAAAATACTTAATTGTATTTTAAGCAGACACATCCCCCTGCTTACAGCTTGAGAAGAGTGGCATCTAGTGGATGATACCTCTGGGCACAACTTACTCTTTATCCTTATGCTTTTTATTTAGGCTCTTTTCATTAAAACCCAAAACGTTAAAGCTATTTTAGAAAAATTATTTGAAATCATTTTTATTAGGTTTAAAAATAGAAACACTAAGTTTGAATGCTAATATGCCTATCCTGAGCAAGGAATTTCATGACAACAGTCTGAATCTCATTCATTAGATATCACTTGTTACATCTAAACCTCTCCTGCAGAATTTACAGCAACAGAATCTTGTCTTGGCATTTGCATAATTATTCACACAGACCATCTGGACAAGAATGATCTGTTATTCAATGCTCTGCATTAAATGAGATTTCAAGACACTTCCTATGGGTATGCATATCACAAAAAACATCATTACATAGACTGACTTGAAGTGACACACCAAAATCTTGCTGAGATCACAGTACTATTCACAGAGGTCCACACAGGTTCTAAGTTCTTTCAGATCTAAATCCTGTTTATCATGATGAGACCAAAAAACGCAGAGAACGTGTTCTCCGTCATCAGAGCAGAGGCTCGTGAGGTAGAAAATTCCTGTCTGTTCTCAGCTTTGGTTCACAGAAATTTGTATCCAGTGCTTTTCACAAGCAAAAGTACATCTGGAGAAAAAAAGCAAACCAAACAAATTCTTTTCAGATTTTCTAAATAACTCTGGGATGTTTTCAGTTAATAGCTGGCTAGAGTTAAATTGAATTGCTAGAAATCTGACAACAACAATTTTGAATTCCAGACTTACTGTGGCTATTCCATCCACCTGTCCTAGCATCCCTATTCTGACAAAGCTGAATGATGGACACCAAGTTACTCAAGGCTTTATCTAGTCATATTTTAAAGCCTCCAAAGGATAGAGGCAGCACAACCTCGGCACAACCTTTTCCAGCTCCTGAATGTCCTTATGCTGAAAAGCCTTCTCCATGTATCAGTATAGAAATGGATTTCAATGTATGCCTGCTGTCTCCCTGCCACCACCACTGTGCCATGTTCTTAACTGGCCTCATCATTGACAGGGACTGCTGTCAGACCCCTCTAAAGTCTTCTTTCTTCTAGACTGAGAAAGTCCTGTTTCTCCACAAAGGGCAGATGCTCCAGCCCTCAACCACCTCAGTCCACAGTCCCCGCAGTTTGTCATGTCTTTCTCAAACTGAGAGCCCAAAACTGGACACAGGATCAAGACACAGTCCAACAGGTACCAAGTAGAAGGGGATAAGCACTTCCCCCACTCTGCTGGTGCTGCTCCACAGAGGTTACAACAGAGAAAGTGTAAGATATAGCTTGTCTTCTGAAATTGTGTTTAGCGATCATTTCCAAATGAGCAATATTAAATATTATTTAATACATACATATTCTCATCCTTAGTAATAACATTATTTTTACTACATTTCCTTTCTACATTCTACTCTATTTTCAGCAGTTCCATTTTCATGTTCACTTCTTTACAAACCTGTTAGGTCCTACCCTTTTTACTACCTACAATTCAGTGACCTGAAATAAAAATTAAGTGCGATGTAAGAAGGGAACATCATACTTTACAGAGCCATTACTTGAAGGTTTTTTTGGAACCTCAGCATCATGGAATAGAGTGGGAAGGGACCTTTTTAAAGGTCATCTAGTCCAGCCTCCCCTGTGATGAACAGGAACATCTTCAACTAGATCAGTTTGCTCAGAGCCCCATCCATCCCGACCTTGAAGGTTTCCAGGGTTTGGGCATCTGCCACTTCTTGGTGCAACCTGTTCCAGCGTTTTACCACCCACATTGCAAAAAAATTCTTCCTTATATTTAGTCTAAACCCTGCCTCTTTCAGGTTAAAAGCCATTATCACTTGTCCTATCACAAGTTTGTCCCCATCTTTCCTTTAGGCCCCCTTTAAGTACTGGAAGGCTATAATAAGGTCTCCTCAGAGTCTTCTCCAGGCTGAATCACCACAGCTCTCAGCCTGTCTGCATAGGAGAGGTGGCTCTAACCCTCTGATCGTTTTTGTGACCCTCCTCTAGACCCACTTGAACAGGTCCATGTGCTGAGGTCTCCAGAGCTGGACACAGTACTCCAGGTGGGGTCTCACCAGAGTGGAGTAGAGAGGTAGAATCATCTTCCTCAACCTGCTGGCCACGCTTCTTTTGATGCGGCGCAGGATATAATTGGCTTTCTGGGCAGTGAGCACACATTGCCAGATCATGTAGAACTTTTCTTCCATCAGTACCCCTTCAAGTCACTTCTGGGCACAGCTGCTCTTGATCCTTTCATTCCCCCAGCCTATGTTGACAGGGGAATTTGTTGCTATATTACAATTCCAGTTTAAAGTAAATCAAACTTTTGTGAAATTAACTTGACAAAAGCAGAGTTAGAAATCACATCCATGATAGCTCCAAATGATTAAACAATGCAAATATATTTGCTTTGATACTCATTCACACCATGGGTATGTCTTCCGAAATATTTATATTATTTCAATTAACCTTCTTCTGCCCCATTTTCTACACGAACAAGGATAAGACTACAGGATTTCTTGTCTTCCTCCAGCCTGTTAATAACTTTTGAACTCACAAATTCCAAAAAACAAAGGAACAGACAGTCTCAAAAACATCAAATTCCTCATGCTTTAGAAAAGTTGGTAGCTAAGTAAAATAAATTAGAGCTACCTTTAATGAAATATTGCAGAACTATTTCAACAGTTAATCAGTCCATTAACATGGGAAGAGTGAAAACCAACATCTGCATACATCTGTAACTCTCAACCAGATACAGCATATAGTCCCTCCTGTCCATTCAGTGGTTAGAAGATATTGTAAGTGCATCACTGAGCAGTTTCAGTCACATGGGCAAAGCAGCAGGTATTAGAAGAACCAGAGACATTACAGAGGTGTGGAAATATAATACTACCAGTAAGGACACAGGAGAGATGCAAGGTTACTGCAGAAGGAAATCGGAAGTGCAGAAGACGGGCTGGGGGCCCCGCTCCGCAAAAACAGGACAGAAATTTGAAGGAAAACTGGCTGTGTCAGTCCTACTGTTCACAGAAAAACCTCCATTCCTCTGTACTCAAAACGCTCAGCCTTTACATCCTCAAAACCTTCCTGCTAATGCCACAAACTAAGCTGCAAAGAAAGATTTCAGGTACAAGACTGTTAAGACCATTTACAAATTAGAGAATGCACCAGCCACCTTGCCATACCACAATTAGAATCTCCAACACCATACAAATTACAACGGTGAACAAACCATCCTATTGAAATTCATTTTATCATCCACAGAATAATTACATATATCAGATGAATGCTTAATAACTACCATAGGTATTTAGTTCAGAAATGCTTAATTATTGCTCAGAAAATAATTTAAGGTTCAAAGAGAAAAGGTGCTGAAAGGGTGTATTTTAGAATTTTACATCTTTCTTACCTTTCAGCACTGAATGCAGACTCTGTGTCAATGTATATAACAGTCCCATCAAGTCCTCCCATGCTCACAGGTAACGTAGCCAGAACACTCATCATAATACAAAACTGAGTTTTGCCACAACCTGGTGGGCTAGTTAGCTGGAAGGAAAAAAAGATTAGCAATATAAACAAGAGATGTCACATTAATTTCACCCTAATTCTGCTTTTACCTGAGACCCACCAGCCAGAACTCCTCAAATTCTGCTCTTCCAGTTATCAAAGAAGACAGCCACAAAATGCTAGAATGCAGCCCACAAAAAGCAACTTGCAGTTACTCTTGCATCTGTGCCTTGCAGTCAAACTCATCTGCTGAAGAATAAACAATTCTTCAGGCACAACAACCAGGTCTCACTTGGAAGTCACAAGGATAATAGCTTATATTCCGCAAAGACTAAATCTTCAATATGAATCACACACATATATAAGACAGATTTTTATCTGCCCCAGAGACTACATTGTGCTACACAGCATGTGTTTTGCCATTCATGTTAACTTTCTGGTACCATATTTCAACATCAATTCCACTTCATGGTCCAGACAAGCTTGCCAATTTTAAACTTTCACCTGTGCTCACTGGAAGCCTACTGCAGTTAAGAAGCACTCAAAAAGAGCACATTCAGCTTGTGTAAAATGATTCCAGTATGATTTTGATCCAAGAGAAAAACCACAAGGATCAAAAGTATATACTGTTTGATGAGACCCTCCGTTTCTGGGGGCAAGATTTTTCTACCAGAGATGGCAGCATGCTGCTCATTATCCACAGCAGATCTTGCAGAGACTGCAAATAAATGCTGGGCTCTGTGTTCAGATAATCGTATGTTCCTAACTACTACAGGGGGTCTTTAAATACAATATCACATTTGTTGTCTCTGGGAAGGGAGGTGATGACATTTTAAAATACTAAAAGGGTAGAAAAAACAGCAAATACAAAGCTGAAGTTACTTTAGGCACTAAAAACAGAGTGATGGGTTCACTCTGATGCTAGTAGAGTCTAAATAATAATTGATAAAAGATAAAAGTAAGCCTCTCCATGGATGTTTAACTGCAAAGTGAACCATACCTACTCAAAACACCTACTACTACCAAAATAAAAGCCTTAAATGCGGAGCTGTTATTTTACATTAAAAATGAAACCTTACAATGGACAAACGCTAAAAATCAAACCGATTTTTGAGTCTAAATACACAATATTCTGGTTTTAAGTACAAACACTATTCCACCACAAGATACTACAGTATTGCTACAGTTTTGTGTTACGCTGCAATAGCATGACTTGAGGCACAGAAAATTTGCAGGGAACCACTGAGGGACTGCATTAGCTACTGTTAACTGTTGGTTAAAGTCCCTTTAGTCACCTTTGTCATTAAACAAGACCTGAAAACCAAGCCATTTCAGTCAATCTACTTTAGGCTTGAATGCAAGAGAACCATTAAATGATTTTTTTGATTTAGAAGCACACATTGCATTTAGTGAATCACAGATCAGGAATCAGTCATATTTATGCAATTATCTGTCCTCCATCCATTGTACTTAAATTACAAGATAACGTATCAACAATAGCTGCCAGATTTTAATATGAGCCCAAAGCATATACAGAAATTGCAGAAGCAATACACGTTCTTTAGGCTGTGATGGCCAATGAACCTCATCATCTGTTTCGTGTTAAAAAGATGACTTGAAATGAATGAGGGGAGGGCATCGATCCAGTTGTTAAATTAAAATGTTTGGACAACTACGAGGAGACCTCATAAAATCGTTTGTAGTTCCAGCCTTGCCTGGGAGGTGCACTGGAAGCAGCATTTATTTCAGTGGCTGACGCAGGAGCTAATTCACCAGAGATGTCTGAGGAGATGAGCATCATATCAGAGACAGACAGGAAATCTTGCAGTATAACCTAGTACAAGAAAGTAAGCTCATGGAGGAGCACAAAATTTCTATTCCCAAAAAACCACTTCATCTTTTATCAGCATTCCTTCAAAGGGAATTAAAATGGGATTTTAAATAATCCACAGAAAACAACTTAAGAACTACATTTTATTGTAATTGCCACTGGAGTTCAAGTGTTTCGAACAACAGAACACTAGTTTATAAAATACAAAAACTAAAATTCCCCAAAAATAATTCAAATCAAAAGTCTGAAAAAAGTTTGATTAGTTTTACTCTAGACTTTCTCTGAAAATAAATAAATAAAGTCCAGCCAGATAGAAATGTGAAGACTACAACAATTTTTAATTTATCTCTCCCTAATAAAACATACTTCCATTTTTCAGTAAGCTACGTATTATTTTCTCTGGCACATGTATAGGGTTTGGACAAAGTCAGAGGGATCTAATTCTTCTTCAGCTACCAGGGGATTAAACTCCTCAATATTCACAAAGTCATTACTTTAATTTTTCCTCAGAGGAGTTAGCCAAAAGCTCTGACATCTGACCACAAAATTTCAGTTACGATTTAATTTCCAACTTAAAACCTAATAGTGGTTTGGGAAAAAATGGTCCAAGATAGTGTAGCACAAATCCAATCCCTCCAGCACTCAAAAAGCAAGCAGCTTTGGCTATAGAAAATACCACCACAAGCCTTAACCCTGTGGCTCATGTACTCAAATTCCAAGTTTCCAACCACCCTGGCTGCTGGGTAAAGTAACAGGAAGACAACAATTTAAGCCACACCAGTCAGTATTAATGCTGCACACAGCATACTTCTGAAAAGAACTTCTCTCAGAATATCCGCCTAATAAAAATACCAAAGGGCAATTTGCTGCTCAACTATGCTCCAGGAAGTTGCAAAAGAGTGAATTAAAATTAAGTTCCAAAAATCACTCGAATCCAAAAGAACATGATCTGAAAGTGTTCGCAAGATGCAGTACAGCATCAAAGCAGCAGCAGACACTTGATAGCTTTCTACTAAAATTTCATCTAGCTGTCATGCTGAAGAACACTTGTAGTGCTGCCAGCCTTTGAAACTACTTCAGATCTCATGGCTCCTGCAAAAATGCTTTTTAAAATCTCCAGAAACAGGCTTTAAACAAGAAACTCAGTTTCCACATAGTTAATTGTTCCCTGTCTTTACGCTTGCCAAAAAATCCCTAATACACACCACTTTACACAGTTAGGATCTAAAAGGCAAATAAAAAGCAATACACTTTAAGACACTTCGAATCTCTAAATTTACTCATCTAATTTCTGGAGTCTACCTAGTTCTCTCTACAAAATTTCCGATTAAGTAGTTATTATGCAGGAGTATGGCCAATCTGGCATGGGGATACAACCAAAACCAAGCTACTGGTGGAAGGAGGCAGCGCTTGTTCCAATTGCATCCACTAGATGTCTTGTGGAGACTTCCACATCTCGGGCACTTACTGAGATCACCTACTGAAGGCAACTGCATTAGCCAGGTCCTGTATTTTTAACCAAAATACACTAGAATAAAAACCCCTAACATCCAAAAGGTTCTTTCAGGAGAAAATTTAAATTTCAACACCTTTTCTGGCATAGTGCTTTTCATCCAGTTGTGGAGTCCTCAACATAGAAAGGACATTGAACTGTTGGAACAGGTCCAGNTCAGATAAAAGTTTAACTTACCACTGAATATATTCGTTTCCCCCAAATACCTTTAAATACATTGATACATACGCAGTAAGACCACTCTTAAAGATTTTAGCAACACTTTCCCAGATTTTCTTATATCTAAAGAAATACATTTTTTAAGGAAACAAAAATATAAAAATCAAGTATTATGATAATCAAACTGAAAAGGATTATGAAATACATAGCTCTGGAAAATGAAGCATTTGCATTTATTTCCCAAAGAGCATTATTTTATGCTATCTCAAGAATATTATATTTGTCATCCATGTTTTGATGTCAACTGCTTCCTTTCAAATAATTAAAAAAATCAACACAAAAAACCCCCAAAACAATACACAAAATACAAAACCCACAAAAAAAAATAAATCACAAAATGTAGAAGTCAAAGATTAGATAAACTACAGCAAAACTCCCAGTGTGTCAACGACTGCTTTTCCCATATCTCCCTCTGGAACCATCCCAATAAAATGATAATAAGCAGCTTAAAGCCTATCAGTGCTCCAGAGCTACCTAGTCTCCAGGGAAGAACCTGTAAGACAGACTGCACTGATAGCTGAATCACAGCTATACTTAGGATGAAGAAAAAAGACAAACATTCACAACATTGTTATCAGCAGCCTTGTGCAAATTAACTGTGTGGCTCTTCCAACCCAAAAGGTTCACATCCACTTTTTTTTTTTAAATTAGGAAATGAGTACTCCAGGATCCATAATGTAAACTTTCACACTCCTGCCATCTTTTACTTAAAGTTGCCAGGGGCAGCACTAAGTGGATTTGTCCATTTGTGTTGTCCTATAGAAGGGTGACATCCTTTGTTCCGGGCACCACTCAGAAACCAGTCACAGGCTCAAGCATATGTTCAAGTCAGCATATCGCAAGAAAAGACACATCTCTTCTATTTTTCTCCTACCTGTGCAGCAATGGCTCTACATTTCAACTAAAGAAGCACAATTCAGAAGTTTAAGCAGTATGTGAACCACCATTCTCCATTTAGCACACCGGATGGAAATACTGGAAAGCCAGATCCCAGCCACAAGCGAGCATCATTTCTTTTCACACATGGACCGTGTTATTTCGCCACTTGACTGCATGAACAACATCCAAAAGAAAAGGGGTCAAACAATACCTAGTGCAGCCAGCAGTTTGGTGAGAAAAATATTTTTAGGAAACAAGAACTCATCTCCTGCTGGATGTACTACCATTCAACAGAATAGTTACAACTTCAGGACCCTGTAATCCCTGTAACCCAGTCCGTACCCCACTGCTACTTATAAAAATAGTTCTTTCTCCTTCAATGTAACAGAATTTAGCAAGTTTTTTCTCCCAGATTTTAAAGACTAGCAGTACTAATCTTAAGGTTAGGTTGTTCCAATTCAATTTTCTTACAGTAAATTGGTAAAAAAAGCTAGGACTAAATGTAAAGAAAATAATTCTGACAGATCAACGTAAATTCACGGATGGATTCTTAAACAGTTTTCTGAAGACCTGAATGGTGTATATTCCTATAAGTCATATATATAAAGAAATACCCAGGCTCTTCAAAGAGTAATATCCTCTCTTTACATAAGAGTTTATTAGAGCAGAAACTTTTATAGTCAGTGTTGCTTAAATGTGAAAATGTTTTAAGTCACTATCAGAATTCATAAGTGATTTCTACCTGAGATCAAAACCAATCTGGAACTCTCCAAATAGATTGTGGAACAAAATCTATTTTCCTCATAGTAAGATTTTTCCTGACTTCTCACTTCTACTCCTCTGCTGTGGAGCCACAGCAGACAAAGAAAAGCACTTGGTAAGGACTGTGAAAGTGTTCAAGGAAAAAAAGGTTTCAACCTGTCTAAATTCAGAGCATGAGGCACATGATGATTTTCCCACTTATTCCAAGTGCACAGCTGAACTCAGAACTGCAAGGCAGCAAGTATGGCCACATTGCATAAAACCAAGGTACATCTAGTTCTGGATTCTGTTTCTACCAATGGACAACAACAGATAGCAATAACATAAGAACAGGGCACACATATATTGATACTCCCTCCAATATACGTGTCTTCATCTCCATCTGTAGCTCAACAAATTCCTAAGCCAGAGATTTCACCTGTGTATTTTTATAATACTCAATTACTCCTATGAGCATCCACACAAATCCTGTCTTTCCAGACTGTAGAAGCCATGCAGGCTGTTATCACTTTCTGCAAGGCTACAGAGAAATCCAGGTACTAGAAGACTAAGTGTTCCCTTGCTTTTAAAGGAAAATTCTAAGCAAAAATAGGACTGCATCCACAAGCCAGAGTGTGACAGTTATAGATAAATATGCAACTTGTAGTGTTGCAACATACACACATAATATAGACCTTATTTACAGTCATTTTAAAAAATAATGCATTACATATTTATTGCATAACTTAGTTACATTTACATATAAAAGGTCTATGAAGTCATTCTCATGACTATATGCCTCACACTTTTCCCCTAACTGCTTATTGTACCTTCATAAAAACTAATGACCGCGTAAAGTCAGAGTGAGTCAGTATTAAAAGGACAGGCTCCTGATCCAGCACCGTGTGCTCGGACCACAAAACCACGCTGCAACTTTCCCACTGTAAAAGCCAGCCAACAATTCTCAAAAATTTCCTGAGAAATTTTTCACTTTTAAAAAAAAAAAAAAAAAAAAAAAGGAAAATGGAGTCACCAAATTTTTTTATTTCTTCATTTTCTTACTTACTTGACATAGTGGGGGGAATAAAAAACAAAAAAACCCACACCACCAAAAACATGCACAGCCACATGCACAGCCTCTACTAATTAAAAAAAAACCCAAACACTTCTGATCCAAAATTTTCATGTTTTGTGTTTAAAGCATCTGACACAATACAGTCCAACCTATCTGTGACTTGTGACTTCTAGGCGTGCAATTACAGTAAAATACGTTAAATAAGTTAAATAAGTTACCTCTGTAAGAGATCCACAGGGTATTCCACCACGCAAGACTTCATCCAAACTATGCAGCGTGGTGGATAAAAAGGCTGGAGAGGGATTGACAGACTTCCTCAGTTTCATTTCATAAGCCTACAAAAGGAGGGGAAAAAAGCAAAAGAAAACAAATCAGAAAACACCTGTATCTATTTTTTTTTTGGTTAATGGAAATATCAAACTTCTTGCATTTGCTTCCACCAATCTGGAATGACTTAAAACGTGCTGATAAGCAAAGTATTCTTACCTTCAGCTACTCCTCTCTTAGCTCATCACCCTTCCTTACAGTTATATTCCATTTATAGAACAAACTTTAATATTTACTCTGTGAGCTATCTCCCTCACCACAGCATTTAATGATAATAAGCCTTAAATAATGTTTTGAAGGTTTTCTCTGCTCCTATTCAACAAGGCTTGCTTTCAACTCATAAAGTTCCAACTTCTAAGTAAGGAAACACTCTATGTACGGTTGGTGACCAATGCAGAACATTCACATGAAACCTAAAACCAAGAACTCCATGGCCAACGTTCATTATAAATTTGAAATTACCTGGTTTCAAGGGAAGGTTTGATAAAGATTCCCAAGTCTTTGAACAAGCCTGAGCTGATCCTGCAGCCATTTATAATTTTGCACTTTTGTGAGGAAGACTAGTCAAGAACACAGGACAGATACAGAACTGGAAATAGTTTAAATCCTAGCTCCTCCACTGACTAGATGAACTGGCCCAAGATCAGAATTCTAGTTCAAAAGAACTATATGCATTTGGGGAACAATTTAAACCAGACAAAGAAGAAAGAGTAAATAGACATGCTGATCAGGAAACAGCGTAACGGGTCTTGCTTGCATCTTGTGGACATCTGCTAAAACTGACACTCAACCACTGATCATCATAAGTTTGATTTTAAAGGAAACAGTCCAAGATCTAATGGTTGTTGCTCTTGTTATAGAAATCCCAGAGGTTTCACACTTCTGGCCCAGCAACAGAGATTTTCAAAGCCCTGTCACAGCACACCACCATAACCTGCCACAACTGACTGCTCCAGAAAATCTGATTTTCTCTATGCATGAGAGAAATACAGGCAACTGCCTTAAGACAGTCTGGTGGGACTGTGGTGTACTATGGAAGCACATGTTGAAATTGTTAGATCTAGAGTTAAGTGAATGAATCTTTTCCAGTGGTAACTTATGTTAGTTTCTAAAGATTTTCTTACTGCTTCCCATTTCAGGGATTTATTTTTTAGTTTACCTTTCAGACACTGGATCTTGTTCAGCTAGACTCTAGAGATCTCTAACATAATTATCTTTTTCTACTCAGTGTATAATGTGATCCAGTTACCCCTTAACTAACTTCCTATCTGATTAGCTCAATAGGCTTCACTCTGCACTTCATACTGCAAGGCCAGTTTTCCAGCAATTAAGAGTTTTACTGTGTATCTTGGCATACTCTTAAGTTTTGCTGCCAGTCTCTCCAACATGGTATCTGGACAGTATTTTCCCCTTCTTAATAACTCCTACTATCTAACTTCTTTTATTTTCTACTTACTTATAGATATTGTCAAGCTTTCTTGCTTCAGTCATGATGCTCTATCAGTCACTGACCTCAAGTACATTTGAAATCCTGTGTTTGCAAATATTCAGTCCACAACCCTTAAAAGTAGCCAACATTATTGGCTTCTGAAGTCCAGCTCTGTATCTGACTCATTTACATATTTGGTCACCTAACAGCTGGCTCCATATTAACAGACCTTGACAAATGCTGTCTGAACAAAGTTCACTATCTGCCAAGCTTCTTGGCAAAGAGCTATTTTATTCCAGAAACCTGATTGAATAGCGATGTGTCGATGACAGGACGGACTTAAAACATCCATCTGTATTAAATTTATTGATGACTATTAACAGTTATTGATAAAAAACTGGGATTAAAAGCTAGCTAATTCCTTTTGTATAAGTCACATTAATTCTGCAATTTAATTCTGCAATTTATACTGAAATTTTTATTCATTGCTTGTACTAAACGCTACCTTTTTTTTTCTTTTTACTTGCAGAGTCAAAACTAGAAGCAATTTTTATGTGCTGGATCACAAGACAAAATGCCCTATTTCTGTATCGCACTCAACTTCTTCTGCAGATCTGAACAAACTCTTGAGACTATAACGGCTAACAAAAGTCACTGCACCAAACTAAAGTGCCTCAGAGTTCTAAATTCAAAAATGAAAGTATTATTTAATTGGGCAATTAAACTGAGACATCACAAACCTTCCAGGTAAGAACATGAGTGACACCGCTTAGCTTTTTCCCAGATGTTGTACAGAAAACAGAATCAACACAAGCGTACTTACTGTCTGCATTTTGGGAGCACAAGCCCGGCTGACTTTACAAAGAAGCTTCTGCACATCATAGTAGCTTTGTCCCGTCACTTTCATTAGCTCCAAGAGGGAAAGACACAGAAAATCCTGTAAGATGACAAGACAGTTCAGAGAACTCAAGCCAGAAATCAAGACTGGGGACTAAATTGACACAATACATACACAACTAATGGAGATTCCACAGGTCTACCAACTGTGCCACTATTACGCTATTCCTCTCCTACCTTGCTCTGCTACCAGTATATTAAAAGAAATTGTATTCATATTTTAAAGGACACAAAGTCAAAGGATCAGCCATTCAAGAACTGCCTGATGGAACTGCAACAAGGTAACACCTTTTTACCCACAAAAATCTCTACCTACCTAAAAAACATCCAAATTACACCATGTCTTTTAGATTGCAGTCCTGGGACTACAGTCTTTATATATCATGCATACTACTGAATTACTTAGGGCCTCTGGACTCTCTTCAGATAAGCATTCATAAAAACAACTTCAGTTGGTACTGCTGCACCAACCTGTGACTGACATCGTAACATCACAGCACATTCACACACTAGATGACATAGCATAAACGTTCCTTTGTGAAATGGATGTCTAACTCCATACAGGTAGTAGCTGGACACCCTTGCTAAAATAAAGCATCTTAAGGTTCTTTAGAAGGACACATAGTAAGTACAAACAAATTTATTGTTTTAGTTAGGTATCTATCCCTTTAAAACTAGATATTTTTACAAGGCAGCAGGCCAGATGAAGCCTAAAATACCCTCTACTTCATAGAAAGTAAAGCTCCCTGTAAATTAAACTACAAGAAAGTACGCAGTGCATGCATTAAAACACATACACACACATCCCCCAAAAAACACCACCCCCCACTCACATAAAACAGCCCTTTCACCTGACAGGTGATGATCTGATGGCGACTCAGCCTTTCACACAGCTCCTGAGACAGCTTTGCTCTTCTAAGTTTCTTAGCAGCCATGATTCCCAGTCTACAAGGGAAAGAAAAAAAAATTTTTTTGGAGAGATACTTGGAATATGATTATGCAGACAATTACACCCACTCCTTGCTAAAGGACAGGAAAGAAAGTGTGTGTGTGTATATATATATAATTTAATGTGATATAGACTTTCTATATAGGTTTAATGTCACATTAAATTACTGCTCCAAAAGCAGGTTTGTATAATTATATCTCCTTGTATTTGACCACGTCTGAGATACTGCCAGTAAGAAGAGCCAGCAATGCTTATAGGATACAGGTTTCTGGGACATAAGAAAGCTGGATATTATTCAGTGGTGAAGTGAACAAGAATTTCTCATGCTATACTGCACTAGAAAGACATGCTCATCTTTGGATGCCTAAACACAAACAGTAGAGTAATCGCAGTAAGCGTGCAGCTCTAGAACATACACTGGTAGAACACAGCACTGTTCTAGTGAGCCAGGATCCAGGATAGATGTTGAAAATGTAGAAAGGCCCCAGGAAGACTGAAGGGTTGGAAACATCATTTGGCACACAAGACCCAAGATGGTCAAACCGATCAAACCTATGCCATTACATTCTTTGTGATAATTTATGAAACAAACACAGTTAATAGAAAGTTACTCCATTTAGCCAACAGTGTGAAACCAGAGGCCAAAGCTAAGCGCATGAAAACTACAATGAAAGTATTACTTTGTTCTAAAACGAAACAAAAATTAGCACTGTACCAAGGTAGCCACAACCGTGGTGTATCCAGCCACCTAAGCACCCGACCTCTCCCTCCAGCTCAGCAGCACTCCAGCGGTGGCACCCAGCTCAACACCACCCAAAGCACAGGTGTTTTCCTAACCTGAACATATGCTCAAGCACACCGCTGTTTCACACATATTACTGGGTAACATTCCTAGCATCCATTTCGCCAGAAGCTTGGGCAAAATAACAAAGTTTTTAAACAACGTCAAGCTGCTACGACTCCGCAGACACACAGACCTCTGCGCCCTCACAGGAAACTTGACTGCCCCCTCCCCAAAACCCTCCTTCGTGAATGGGAAGAGCTCAGTGTCCTCCGAGGCCACCAGCCCCATCGCGTGGGGGGACAAGGACACCCGTGAGGGGAGAACCACAACGACACACCGGCACAGGCCCACACCAGAGGCCGGAGGAGCTGCGGGCGGAGCGTCACCCCCTCCTCTGGAAGGAGAACGTGAGCTCCCGGCACCAGCACCTGAGGGACGGCAGGGGCTGCGCGGCGGCGCCCAGCCCGCCCCATCGCTCCGAGACCACTGCCGGCACCCGAAACCTCTCCTCCGCCACAAGACAGACTTACCCCCGCGGCTGCGGGGACCCCTGCCAGGCCGCCCCAGGCCAAGCCGAACGCGCCCGCCCGGGGCAGAGAGAGGCGACCCAGCTGCCGCCAACCTCAGAACTTTTTCAAAGCCTCCCCGCGGCGGGCCTGAGGGGGCGCGGCCAGCGGGCAAGGTCTGCACTCCTGATTGGCTCCCCTCCCACCAATCCCCTGCGCCCATGAAGGCCGGTGGTGCGCAGGGCATGCCGGGAGTGGTAGTTCCCGGGGGCGGGTGCCACGGGGTGATGGCGGCTGGGGCCTACCCCGCTTCTGCTGGTTGGAGAGGGTGCTATGGCCCCCTGGGGTAGCGCCTTTTCAGCTTTAGGGGCAAGGAGGGGCCGAGGGTGTTGTTCAGTGCTTATCTCCGTCTCTCCGGAGGTGGGAGGCGCCGGGCCGCGCTGTGGAGGTGCGCTACAGGCAGGGAAACCACACCGAGGCCCTCCACAGAACCTTTCCCAGTGCTTCCCCGCTTTCTCCCAAGAATTCTTCGCGCCCTCTGCACATAAAGCACCTACAAAACTTGGAAAGGCTTCAGTATGGAGAGTGCCACGCATCCATTCCTTTGTTGATAAAGAGTATTGGAGTGCTGATTCCTGTCTTCAAGTTGAGGTCTTACAGACATAGAATCAGAGAATCATTCAGGTTGGAAGAGACCCTTGGGATCATCGAGTCCAACCATCAGCCCCACTCTACAAAGTTCTCCCCTACACCATATCCCCCAACACCACATCTAAACAACTCTTAAACACGCCCAGGGATGGTGACTGGGCCACCTCCCTGGGCAGCCTATTCCAATGCCCAACCACTCTGTGAAAAATTCCTAACGTTCAGCCTAAACATACCCTGTTGGAGCTTGAAGCCATTCTCTCTTGTTCTATCACTAATTACCTGCAAGAAGAGACCAGCATCAACCTCTCTACAGTATCCTTTCAAGTAGTTGCAGAGAGCGATGAGGTCTCCCCTCAGCCTCCTCTTCCTCAAACTAAACAATCCCAGCTCCTTCAACCGCTCTTCGTATGATTTGTTTTCCAGGCCCTTCACCAGCTTCGTTGCCCTCCTCTGCGCTCGCTCCAGCACCTCAATGTCTCTCTTGTATTGAGGAGCCCATTTTGAGCATCACTGGATGCATAAGTCTCTGGGAGAAATGCCTTCTGACTGAAGAAGCTATTGCCCTGTAATGCAAATGTAACCGGGAGAATCAATCCTTGAATATGACCAACGTGACTTTACTGATGTCTGTAGGGTGAGTTTTCCAACTCAGTCTAGCTTACACCAGAAAGTACTGAAGTTGGTATTTTAAACATGTTGTCTGCATAATCTTTTCAGTTCTAGAAATTCACCTAACTGAAGGAAAAATGGATCTGTGTTACCTGGGACATTTACTGTAGGCCTGTGTGTTGGGAACTGCATGACTAGGGGGGTTTCTGTACTGAAATAGTACAGTGAAGCTGAGAAATACAGAATGCTTCAGCCTGTTTTCCAAACTAGCAAACAGGAGAAGCATTGCAAGAAGCTGACTGTCATTAAATGCCCAATGACAATAGTATCAAAAAGGGTGAGTGGAATTAGTGTTTCATTCATACCCTGAAGGGAGCTTACATGCCCAAAAAAGTCGAGAGGATTAAAGAAGCTGGACAGGAAGTACGCTGTCCATACAAAAGCAACTCAGAGCTTTAGTGAACAGCTAGCTGAGCAGGGAGAGAAGAAATGAAATGGAGGAAGAGCTCCTCCTAGTGTAGTTTGCCTTTAAAAGTCAACTTGAGAATTCAGTCATAAGTCACAATTGAGAAAAGCCATCTAAGGGAAGGGAAAGGGTGTCTACTGCTGCAGTTTAGTTTCAGTGGAAACAGGAGGGCAATGATCATAGTATAATTCTGCCATAGACAGAGTGAAATAGGCAAATAGCTGTGCATCATCTTCTTCATGTAACTTGAGCAAGTTAATATTATATATATAGATGATAACCAGAGAAGTGTTCACATACGCCTAGTCACCATTCTCGAGCAGCAACACAGGAGGCAGCTCCACAGGTTCCATATGTTTGACTAGAACGGTAGTCACTAGGGAATCGGGGCACTCTGCAGCCAGCTTTGCTCTGTGACCTCGGTCAAGTCCCGAAATGACAGGGTATCTGTTTTCCTTCTCAGTTTTAGTTTTACCTATTTAGAGTATAAACAGCGTAAGTGGCACTGGCCCAATAGACTTATGTGTCAGGCATGACACAGCAGAGAGCTGCTGTGCTGCTGTACTCTAAGCCTTTAACTGCCCCTTCATAATGAGAAGGGATTAATAAAGCTAAGAGATGATTACTTTGTAAGAACTGAGCTTTACCACATTAATTTAAGAAGGTCTTTTAAACCAGCATCACTGGAGTAATACTTGCAGAAAGGCAATGCATAACAGCAACAACAAACTAAATCTCATAGAAGAGTGCTCAAACAGCAAACACACCAAATACAATAAAAAGGGGAATGGTGATTAGCTTGCTAAGGGGCAAGCGAAAAGGGACAGAGTCTGATTTGAAGGGCACAGAATGAAATACTTCTCAGTTCTTATCCAAGTAAATACCCAGCAGTTAAGTAATTCTGCAAGTCTCCAGAATTGAAAAGCTAATGGCAAAATTTCTCCCTTCTGGAGCAAAATCCACAGAAAAGTTTCTTCCTCAGATGCAAGACAGCCTTTTGTGAGCATCTTCAGATAACAGGTTCACATTCTGGAACATTTCAGATCATTCACTTAATTACTAACACAGCATCAGCTCACTGATACTGACTACAGTCCTCAGGTTTATGACTATTTTCCAACTTTTAAGTCTTGCCTTAAAATTAGCAGTGCTCACCTGCCCCTGTGCAAACATCTCCCCAAAAGTGTTCACTCTGTAAGAAAAGAGCAACAGCTCTGACTCACAAGGGTAAGCTGGATATTCAGAGCAATTCCCCCACCTTATGCTTGCTGACTAGCATCTAATTAGTCTAAATATTGTTATTCCTTGGGGAATTCCTTGATGCCTACTACATTATTTAAAAAAAAAACAACATCCATGTGCTCCTGAAACTGGAAAGTGATGATAGGCCATGCTTCCCTGGGACTGAGATCCCCAAAGGTTGCTCAATAACAATACACAAAGGAACCTCCAATGAAGTATTCTCTGGGTTGCTCTCTTCCTGGAAGAGACGGAGATTTACTTCCAAACCTTTGAGGTTCCCCCCATCTCAAACAAGGGAATTTAAAGGATCTCACAAGGAGTCCTGCACCCTGGTTAAAAATGCTTTGTTTTCCACGCTGTACATACCAGCACAGCTTTAGGAAAGCCACTTCACCTGAGACTTTCCCAGCTGCATCTGCTCCAGGGATGGGGAAGAGGGAATAGAAACCATCTCTGTGTTGTTTCTACAAGCTACTCAGCACAACCTCTCTGTTACCATTAGCTTTAATAAACAGAGGAACAACAACAGACCTGTGAAAAAATAGCCCCTCTTCCCATTCTGAGCGATTCTCCCCCTCTCTTAGTCCTCTGAACAGTGTGTGGGCGAGATAAATGCTTCTCCCCAGGCAATTAACCTTTTTCTCCTGCTCAGGAAGGATTAAAACCAATTATAAAGAATCCTTCTCAGGTATTAGTGAGGACCTGTCTGACCACACACATTTATACACAGGAAAAAGCAGCTTTCCTCTCAGGACAGGCAGAAGGCATTTCTCTGTTTTCTACCTCTTCATACATGCTTCTGTGGATTCAGAATTATCTATCGCCCCCAAAAGCATTTCAGAAATACTCAGTGGCAATGTAGATTTTTTGAAAGAGAGCATCTGTACCTTCTACCCTTTTTACAGAAAAGCAGACTAGCCACCTTCACTGCTATTGCAGGCAGAAGGAGAGACCCACCTGCACATTACAGCTTTGAAAGATTCAGCTGCATTTGCTTTCTGACCAAATTACAGCAAACAAAACGAGAGACCTCAGGGATTATTCCTCTTTTAGCCTGTACTCATCTAAGCAGATTGCCCTCCAAGATCAGCTTCCTACTTCATTTAGCTTTTCCTGGTTAAAGGGACAGCAGGATTCATTCAAGTCTTTGGGCTTTTTATATTTCTTCAAAGTTCTGTTAGATGAGAAGGCTCTGGCCTGGCAAAGTGACATTATAGTAATCAATGTGGTGCTGTTGTAACCAGAGCAGATCTTTATGCATTCATGCTAAACCCATTTTACGCTACGTAGAACAAATTTTCTCCTGCCTTTCACCTAGTGATGCCTGAGTCATAGAATCATAGAATGGTTTGGGTGGGAAGGGACCTTAAAAAGCATCTAGTTTCAATCCTCCTGCCACGGCCAGGGACATCTCCCACTAGAGCAGGTTGTTCAAAGCCCCATCCAGCCTGGCCTTCCCACTTTTGACATAAAATTTCGTTCCGCTTTCCCTGAGATGCAGAGGTAGATCCAGAAATGACAAATGTCATAGCGGTAGGCCCGTAGGAGCATTGGACAAAGCAGATACTATCTCACCAAGGTAATTCTTAGGTCACTGCTGCAGCTTTTTGTTGCTAAAGCATGGGAAAATCTGCAACATACCCTATTACTCAGAAACTTGAGCTATATTTAGACTTTTGTCCTATGAAGCAGATCTGTTTCACTGTGACCAGCTATGGAAGCACACTCAGGAGTTCAGTGGTTCTCCTTTGATCAGCCCAGTTCCCTGGGGACATGCGCATCCAGCATGTCACTCTGTGATCCTTCACAGCAGCCAGCCTCTGTTGGGAACCTGCGATTGGACTGGCAAAATCCAAGCACCTCACAGTGACCAGCAGAGACAGTGCACTGTGTACCCCTTGCCATCACACACTGAGTCAGAAACCATGCAATTAGTACTGGTGGTGCCTGCTTTTAGTAGTTATGGTGGGACACCTGGTGTTTTCAGGTACATCCCTCGCTCCATTTGTAGAGTTCTTCAGTGGAGAAATGAGACAAAGAGAACCAGTGGACTTTTTTGAGAGATTAGCTCTTTTTGCTCGGAAAACACCAGCAGAGAAGGGTAGATCCCAGACACTCATCTCTGTGCAGTTGCCAGAAGTGGGGATGCCCCTGAAAAACAGACTCATTCACATGCAGTATAAAAAAAAAAACCCTGATGAGACTATTTTAATTTAGTTCACCACTTTAGGAACATGTTCCAAATCAGTAATGGCAGTGAAAGTGTCTTGTTTTTTGGAAAAGAAGTCTTCACTTTGTGATGTTACAGATTAATTACCCTGATAACCCAGCAGTTGAACCGAGCCCTGTAGCTCTTATTTCAAACAACAAACACACAAACCAGCAAGGAAACAAAGCCTGGAACATCTCATTCCATGAATCATTTCAGTCTGGGGCCTTTGGCTCTTACATGCTTTTCATTCTACTTCTTTTTAAAGCGATGAGTGAGATCCCTATGGCTGAGACTACAAAGGAAACTGTTCCAGATGTTCTTGCCATCGTTCCCAGAAAACGTTGCTGCAGCGTTTCCAAAGGTGGCTGAGTGGTACAGAAGAGAGACTAAACCACCAGACCTGGGCAGAGAAAGTAGAGGAAGATCTCTGCTCCCACGGTGTTTGTGTCTTACAGTTTTCTGCCTGGCCCTGAAAGGATGAGACATCTTCATGCCCTGCAATTGAATGTTATCACTCTCACAAACCACCTACAAGGAACTCAGCAGTCTCAAACAAGATCAAACCAGAGACTCGGTGTCCTACGTCTTAGCAGTGTTAGCAAAAAGATTCAGGAGATCTCTTAGTGGATAATTACAGAAGAATTTACCCACAGAGGAAGGAAGTAATCAAATTAATTCTGTGGTGATTATTTTTTACCTTGAAGCATGATGCTTCTTATCCATTTTTCTGGGATGAGCAGACAGCAAAGATATATTCAAATATCACCCCAGGACTCCGCTACCACAAACTCAATTACTGTAGAGTACCCAGGCAAGCATGTCTACCATTCACTGTTTGGGCACCATGCCATAGCTATCATCACATTATCCTCACCCTACACTGACTACCCATGACAAATTGATTTTACAGATTCATAGCTATTTTTTTAAATCACTACAGCGTATTATATTAAATGAACTGTGCGACAAATTAAGCCTATACCTCACTGAAGTAAAATAGAACATTTGTATGGCAAGAAGCCGAATGCACGGTTAGCTGTTCGGCTGAACTGAGGTCCTATTAATGGCCTGATAACTGAACATTTGTTTTGGGGGTCTTTAGGATATAGGCTTATAAATCTGCAGTCCAATCCAATCCAGTCCAGTCACTGGAGGCATATTTTTCCCAAACCTCAGGAGCTTTCACACCCAAGAGGGAGAGGGCGTGAAATGAGAACACTCCCAGCCTTGCAAAATGAAGTGCGGCATAAGGAAAGGTGCCTCTGAGCTGACAGGAGATGGAGCCCTCCTGCATTCGTCACTGCCTTTCCTGGTAGCTGTGCTGTCACAGCATCCGTGGGGACAGGTGTCCCCTGTTCTGTGTGACTCAACAGCCTTATGGTAGCAAGCCTTTAATTCAGCTAGCTCTCGTTCAGCTTCCACTGGGAGCTGCATGTTTCCATCACCTCTCAGCGGGGATTCACCAACTCACATGTGAAGGTCAAACGATTTCTAAAAGCCTCTGATTGGAACTAGCTTGATTTTAGGGCTTCCAGCTTGAAATACTTTCAGCCCCAGGGGTGCACAGCTGCCATGCTTTTAACTGGAGCCTTCTGAAGAAAATCAGGATAGAGATGTCCCAAACTGGTAAAACCTTAGTCAGTCTAAATCTGTGGTCACAGCTTGAATAATAAGATCAGGAATGTACACAAGCCATCAGGGCTGGGAAATGGGCAGATGAGCATGAGACCTGTTTGTCTTAAATCTCAATGCTATGTTTAAAACAAATACTTTTTAAATATATCACCCAGCTTCCTTCTTACATTTGGTGAGGATCCAGAATACCGCCAGTGAAATGCGTAAAATTACACAAAGCAAGGCTAAGAACAGAATCAGTTTTTTGGGTATTAAAAATATGGACCATAAGCACACAGTTTTGACTATTTCTTTCTCTCTGCCTTTAATCTGACAGGGAGAAAAAGAAGAAGCTGGGAGAATGAATGAATGTCAGATGTGAAGAAAATCTTTGGGCTTTCAATTTCCTATTATAAAGCAGGACTAGAATAGTAAAAAGCAACAGAGGTCAGGAATGAGATACAGTGAAAAAAAGCAGTGTGCGCGCTCTTATTCCAGGGATAATGGTCTCAATCTGCTGTGTATGAAAAGAGACACTGGGAGAGAAAGGCCAGAAATAGCAGAAGGTTTTACAGGGCATGGGAGGGATACTGTTATTTGAACTAGATCTACATATGGTTCAGCCTGAGGTTTTGTAGCTGTAATTCTCAGAGCCTGGCATGTGCCACCCCGTGCCACAGTCTCTTACCTAAACCACAGTGCGAGTGCACATGCCCTGTTTTGCTGTCAGGGAGGAATCAGAAGAACAATTCTGGAGCCATCCCAGAAGCCAAGACCCCTGTTTCCATCCCAGAGTGGCTGAGGAGGGCCGATGTTTGGTTTCTGTTGGATTAAGCTTTTGGCTGGAGATGAAGCTTTGTTGTGGGTTAGCTGCTGATCTTAACTGGATAGCTTTCCTACATATCTGCCAAAAATGCCCAGAGTAACACATTGGCTCTTTTCATGCAGTCTGTCAACAACCAAAGTCAACACATAAGATAAAAACAACGTATTTAAAAGCAATGGAAAAAAATAAGTTGGGATGGGCATGAATTGCCCTGGTCTCCTCTCCCCACTGTGAACTTCCCCTGCTTACCAGTGCCTCTGTTCCCTCTGCTGCCTGTTCAAAATACAGAGATAAAAGGAAATTGCTGCCACCAAGTCAGCCACAAAATTGTGTACGTTGAGGGAGTCCACGAAGAGCAAGATATTCCTCACATACACACCAAGGAGGGAGGACTGATGATTTGAGTAAAATTACATTTATTGCTGCATTGCTTCTATAACTATGAATAACTGAATAACTGTGCTCCAGGCATACCCCTCAGAAACTCATTTACTGGCAAGCCTGAAAAAGGTTAGATGTAGATCCAAGGGTCATGGCCAAACGGGGCATTCATATCTGGTCTTCTGACTGGGGGAACTCAGAGAAACACCACGGACTCCTTGTTCCTTTAGGAGGTGTCACAGTGATGTCCTGAACCCCAAGTCCTTTGGGGCTGGCTACCCCAGTGCTGCTGATCCCTAGCAAGGGGGTGGGCAGCATGCCAGGAAAGCACATCTTAAACCATCCTTTTATCATTGCTAAATGTATTCCCCTGCAAGGGGACTACAGCACATGGCAGCTGTTTGCAGGGTAAAGAGAGAAATCAGGGCTATTTGTAACGTCACTGTAAGGGCTCTTTAACCTATATTCAGCCTCTCGTGCAATCAGTGCTTTATCTAACCACAGCTTCTACATTCAACCACACAAACGCTTCCTGACAGTTGCTGTTCCTAGCACTGTGTGTGTGAGGGGAACACGGTGGGGCAGTTCGTGTTGGAAGGCCAGCTGCAGTGTGAACATACACTGATGTCCCGTATGGCTCTGCAGGTTTTGGGGGGCATGCCTCCTAAAACCAGATCCTTGTGCAGGTTTTAGCACTTGAGGTAACTCCTGGTTTCCCAGGTTAATGTTTGCTTCTTCCTTAGGAAAGCACTCATGGAAATTTGAAGCAGCTTTGTCTCAGGAAGGATTTAGTAATAAGTGAGGTCCACGTTCTCCTTGGTTGTCATCCAGTGCTGTTATTTATTTCAGCATCCAATGAGCATAAAACATTCCCTTTGTAATTTAGCAGCATTTTGCACTGAGCCTGTGAGCTGTGGGTGACTGAGTGAGACACAGAACGATGGAGAAATTAGATGCTACTTTTTTCTTTTCTTTTCTTTTCTTTTCTTTTCTTTTCTTTTCTTTTCTTTTCTTTTCTTTTCTTTTCTTTTCTTTTCTTTTCTTTTCTTTTCTTTTCTTTTCTTTTCTTTTCTTTTCTTTTCTTTTCTTTTCTTTTCTTTTTTCTTTTCTTTTCTTTTTTTTTTTTTTCTTTTTTTCTTTTCAGGAACTGAGGTGGGAAGGCCCATGTCTGTGCTGGTGTGTGCTTTTGCCTTGCAAGCATGCAGGCTGCACCCACATTCCCTGAGAGCTGGGCATCTGCCACCCCACGTCACTGGGACAGCCCAACATCCCCACCCACGGGAGTCTGGGGAAGCACCACCTGTCTGCACTGGGCCAGGAGGGTGCCGGAGGGGTCTCCAGTGGCTTCTGAGCGCTGCAGCTGTGTGCTGGCATCCTTCAGTGCCTGTGGCTGTACTTGAATTTTACTGATAGTTACTGATATTTTCAGGACTGGGTTCTAGAGGGGCTGGTGTCAAGGTTTGGATTCCTAGAACTTATGGGATTGAAAATTTCCATTCTAGCAGGGCTTGCTCAGTCTTAATCCTTCAATATACAAAGCAGATAAATTAACAGTTGTGCAGGATTGGAAATAGAAGGAGGCAGCTTCTTTATAAAACCCCATTACATCCTTGGCTTGTAAAAACCCAGATTCACCTCTGGCTTGTCATTGAGGACCCTGTGAGGGGTTTTGTTGCGCCTTTGGGCATAATTCGCTCCCTTGCAAGGTCTTCTGTGCTGGCCATCTGATGATTATCTTGGTCAAGATAACTGCATTTCAAAAAGACCATACTGTTACAAGTACCTGTTTCTGCCTGCCTTTACAGAGGCAGACAGTTTTCCCCCACAGGAACAACCTTTTTACAGTCGAATGAGTAAGCACTGCTCCTCTGCTCAGGGTCAGCTCTCATACTCAAACTACAAGGTGTTGCAGCACCACGAGCTATTTGATCAACTGCTATTATTATAATAAAAGCTATTCCTGACGGAGCTGTAGGTAAAATCTCTCTTGGGAGCAGCATTTCCTGCTGACTCCATATAGAAGGCTTGGCAGAACGCCCTGTGCTTTAAAGATTTTTTTTTGTTGTTGGAAACAGAAAAATGCCCCTGCGGGGCCGTAGAGCCAGGCCCCTAAAGCCCTTGACCCCAAATGTGTAATCTCCCTGGAGACCCAATGTACATGAAGAAATATAATCTTCTTGAAGCATCTGCTGTCTGTATTGTGTTAAAATATGACTGGGATGCAACTGTCAAATCTCCAGGTCACTCCCTGCAGAATCTTTTAAAGAGCAGTAAAAACCCCTGACCCAATCTGAAAGGAGCTCTTGCACACAGAAGGATCTCTCTGTATTATTGCTTTAAGGAGAGTTATTTTACCACGGCTGCAGCCTGAGAGGTTTCTGTGGCATCCAACAGACATTTCACCTGCTTTTGTGCCCTGGGAAAGCAATAGCACGCAGCAGATGGGAAACGGAGCTGTTTCAGGAGGTCACTGTAATGACACCAAATGCAAACCCCGCACCCGCAGGGACTCACATGGGGCATGAGCTGTGCTGGGGGAACCGGGAAGAGCGTTCCTGCTCCCACAGGGACAGGAGCTCAGGCAAAACATTCGGCAGGGAGGCCTGGGAGGGCTGCCTTCGGAAACGGATCAGTCCAGCAGATCAGCTTTCCCACTAGGGTGAAAGGGAAGGAGAGGTGTCTGTTATCAAGGAATGCACAGAGAAAAGGGGTGTCTGCTGCTTTTTAAATTTCTTCATACAATTTTTGAGCCCATCAGAGGATTTGGTCTCTGCTTTGAAGATGTAGGTACAGGGAACAGGAAGAAGTGAGAGTTTAAATGCAGAACTAGCAAGGAAAGAGCATTGAAGTGGCTTGTCAGTGATACTCTGATCTGCTGTTGTTTCAGTTTTCTCTATTTTTTTTCAACAGTATAAAGTTGCCTCCTTGACATCTGCCCTGCCCTTGCTCTTGGTCTCCCCATCCCCAACTTCTCCCTCTGATGCTAGTGTCCTTGTTTCCCCTTTTGTACCTAGGACCCTTTCACTATGCAGGGATTAGTATCTCGCTCACTCAAAACTATGTGAAACAGATACGCAGATGATTTCATTTGCTGGGTTCTGTAGGGCTGCCGAGACAGACTGGCATGGACAGAAGGGTATGTTCTTGCAGGTCAGCTGAAGAAAACATCTTGAGTAAGGGGAAACAGGCATACGGAACACCAGCACCAGCCCAGCAGGGAGACCTCAGGGATGGGGGTGAGGTGGTAAGACATAAAGGCCAGGCAAATAAAGAAGAGCAGGACAGAAGGTCAAAGATATCTTTGCCTCCCCCATTTGTCATGTGTCTGCCAGGGAGAAAGGATGAGAGCAAGGAAAGTGAGAAGCAAAAGGGGAGCAGAAATCCACCTTGGCTATGGGTTACTGGTAACTCATTCAGGAAGAGATGCCAGAGAAGCTGAGAAAAATGTAGGTATGGAGAGATGGTGGCAAGCTAGGGGGGAGGCAGAGGTCTGAGACAGGAGGAGGTGACAGCACTAAAACCTGTGCAACTGGATGGAAACACCCAGACGGAGGACATAGCTGAATTGAGCAGGGATTCCCGAAGAGGAGGAGGGACAACAGAGAGGCCATGAGAAGGTGACAATGAAGAGCTGGACATGACACTCTTGTAGAGCCCCAGCCAAGGAGAGGTTGTCAAGCGGCAAGGGTTAAGTTGCCAGGTCCAAACCATGAAGCTGAGATGGACCCCAAAGCCCTAACATGCAATAAGACCTTGCCAGAAGGTAGTTGGTGAAGCAGAAAGGAAGGACAGGACTGAGGCGATTGAAGATAAAGCAGAGAAATAGGATTTAATGAACCATAGATGGTGGCAGCCAAGGCCAGGCTTCTGGCTGGCTTTGTGTACAGCCGTAAGGTCACAGGCAGTTTTGCTGGGGCACGGTGTAGTGGCAACACCACCTTTACCATCAGCATCATGCTGGGTATATGACTGGGTCTTGCCTGGACACCAGTAGCTAGGACAACAGTAGCCTATGCTGGGCGTTTGGAGACGTTCATGCTGCCTTCAGCAGTCATGCAGCACAAAGCCTCACCAAGCTCGGTGCTGGGGGCCATGCTGCCTTTACTGCGAGATCAAAGGGCAGCTGTGCTTTGTCAGCACATTTGTCAACCAAAATATAATTACCATGCTGACTCCAGTCAGCCTCTGCTGTAGAGCCAGATGGCTATCCAATAACACTAAAAATTTGTTTTGCTAGAGCATGCCAGGAGCCAGCTAACATGGACACCCATGTGTCATCTGCAGAGAAGTCTGATGTAGGAGGCTCCTAGTGTGCCACCATCCATGCTCCCTTCCACTGGCATGCTCAGGTCATCAGCAGGGATCTGCTTTCCTGTGTGATGCTGGGAGACAAGGTCGGACAGAAAGAGGCAACAGAAGTGCCTCACGGACATTCTGGCCAAGCTGTTTTATTAGTGGAACAGAGCTGAGATGTTTACTCTTATCTTCAAAGATTTCAAGAGAATGCTTGATACGATATGGTACGATAGCACTTACAGACCCTGTCAGGGACAGGCTTACATCAATGTTGTAACAGAAAGACAAGTCCTGGCCTGGAGAATTTGCAGCATGACCCATATTAGAGATGGCAGATAGGCCGCAGTAACCAACAGATGGAGCAGCAGCAGAACAGGACGCTGAAGATCAGCATAGCAGCCTGGGTGGGAGGGAGTACTTTTGGTCGATGCTTTAGCTGAGGAAAGGGAGTGGATGGGTCTGACTCAGGCTGGGTACACGCTGCTCTCCTTAGCAATAAGAGAGTACAGAGGGCAAGGCAAACCCTAGTGGAGATATCAGAAGGTCCACAAGGCGATAACTCCCCGTTTTTTTTAAAGATGGAACAAGATAGTATGGCATGTTTGCCTTAGACATTAATCTGATTAAAAAATAAACTTATGTAAAACACATTTGAAAAATGTGGGCCCAGCCCCTCTTTCTGAGCTGAGCACTTGTCAATAAAAGGCTTTAAGCCACTGCCAGATCAGATTGAAGCCTTCCCATGCACCAGAGCACGCAGACACACAGCTTGCAAGGTCGGGAGCTGTCAACTCAGATCTTAACCTGCTTCATGTGTTTGCAGAGCTTCATTTTGGATCTTCTCTGGATCTCATGTGCTGAAGAAAGTGGCAGTGAGTGGGCCCAGACTGCTGTTAGCAGCTAAGCAGGTGGTGGCTCTTCCTTGCCAGCAGAAGTTACGATGCAATCAGTGGTGCAGCATGGAGGCCATCCACTATGTTTATGCATCTAAAGACACACTTGCTATGTGTATATGCATTTATATGAAGGATCAGTTGAAATTATGCATTATTCCACATGCCTTGAAACCAGAGAAGCTCTTTGCTGAATTTGGCCCTGAAAGTCTATTATGTACCATTGTGTGGATGTCACAGCAAAGGCACTGCACAGTGATTGCAAAGTTGCTGCTATACTTGTCCCTGAAGGCAAGGGTGTAAAATATTTTCTGCTTTGAGTTTCCAAAGCACTGAAAGCTGCAGCTGTCGCAGGCTTTAATGGGAGCTACAGCTCATTAGCAATCAGCCCATTTGTGTTAAACTGGCAAAGGTGGGGTTCAGACAAGAAGCTTTGGGTAGCTGTGAATGTGGCATGGACTTGCAGTGGAGGTAGGGCATGGAGAGGGACAAGTTACCAAAGGAACTGATGGAGAAACAGAACCAACAGGAAGAGCTGTGGCATCACATGAGTGCTCTGACAACAGAAGCAGCAACACAGATAAGCTCGGCAGTAAATGCAACAACACGAGCTGATAGAGCAGATGGTCACCTCAGTTTAGCCTCTAACATGGCTTGTTGCCCCTAGCAATATTTACCCAAAAGTACTCCACTGATGGAGATGGGATTATGTAGCAAACAGAGGGAAATCAGTCCTATTTTGCATCAGACAGAACCGTGCTGCCTATCAGCTCTTCCCTTCATGTGCTGGCTTTGACTTAGGCAGATGGAGTGATGTGATGATGCACAAAACCATTTCTAGGACAGCTTCAGATGGCAGAGACCAGGTGGCACTTACACAGTTCCCCAGCTTGCTTGGAACTTTATTAACTCACTCCTCAAATCTGGAAGCTTGGAGAACAGGTTAAATGTTAAACTCCTTTTCCCAGGTGTGAAGTGGCCTGGGAGCTCTCAGGACATTTCCATCAGCTCCTGATCAGAGCTATCTGGGGTTAATCTCGACCTACTTCAAGGCCTGAAGTCAGAATTATTTTATTGGTTTTTGAAAAGCACTTAGGGATGCTTCAGTGAAAACTGAGAAAGAAAGGCAAATGTTGTTATTCTCATCCCAAAACACTAGGTAAAGAACCATACCAAAGTATCGATATAGGGATGTTGCAAAAGGAATTACCCACACAAATTCTGCATTGGAAAATGTCCCACGTTTGAAAGACCAGAGACCTACAAGCACTATGCATATCTCAACTCATATGTTTAACAAATACTGTCTCAACTGCGTGTGTTTATTTATTTTTATTAAAGAGCAAAAAGCTTGTATTTCCTTCTCTTTCTTCTTCATTATAGCATCAAAGCAGGACAGCATGCCACACAACAGTATAAATCAACAGCATCACCAGATACTTAAGGGTCTTTAGCTCCTAAATTGACTAAAGCATAAATACAAACTGACATCAAGCATTTGGGATTACTATTTAAAAATCGCTACTTTCTGAGACACTAATGAAGGCCATTCACGTCAGAAAATCCCATGGCTACTAAAGGAGGAGTGAGCAGCCCAGGCTCCCAAGTAAAGAGTGGAGGCAATGGTCTGCTTCTGTCAGAATAAAAAACCTGCCAGATTGCTTTAGACCTGCGAGGAGTCCCAAACAGAGAACATGGAAGAGCTGCTTCCAGCCTGTCCAGCTCTTGAAGATTTGGGAATGCAGATGTCACCATGAGTCCTCGCTCTGCCACCATTAAGAGTAACTCTCGTACCACCCTCTCCAGTTATCACAGTGGGTGCACAGTGGAAGCTGGTCCTGGAGCTGCAGAGCACACCTTGTGCAACGCAATCTGCTGTGCGTGGTGCTGATGACCTGCTCCAAGGCTGTGACAACTCACCTTGGTCTCTGGGGTCTTGGTTAAATGTCTGAAGCTTTAAACAAAATGCTCTCAAGTGAGACCATAAGCAGTGAAGTTTACACAGTAACTCAGTCTTTCTCCCTCTTCAGCCTCACAAATGTTTCTGCTGGAACCCACGGACTTAAGAGTAATTTATAAGGCAAAATGCATTCCTGAGTAGGTGTTTATACTGATTCAGGTGCTGGAAGTGGCAGGGCCACATGGCAGCACACTCTGTGAGCCAGGGTGTTCTGCTCCTCAGCATGAACACAGCAGGATGGAGCACAGCACTGTATGGCTTCTAGCACTTTCACTGGCTTAATGAGCTTGCATATCTTTAGGTGATGTGTTTTTCGACAAAGATGTAAGTTGGGAATCACCTAGATAAAAAGAGGACTAGAAATTTTTAACATTCCTTCTGCTTCAGAGTAAGTTCAGGCAATTGTATGCAGGGTGGCAAACAGACAACATTTGCATTTCCACAGGTAGTAAAGGCCTCAAAGGGAAAGTGCAGCTTTCTGTTTGAAGCTGTGGTGCCTTTGGACACAAACAAACTGGTGCATCCCCAGCCCCTCGCTAGGACTGCCATCAAGACAGCACTTCTTCCTTTGCTGTCTGTGCCAGCTGCCCAGGGGCCAAACACAGAGCAAGTACTGGGGACACCACCTCCTTCAGTGACTTCCCTCTAGGTCCCAAAGCAATGAACCAAGTGGCCAAACCCGTGATGGAGCAAACGCTTGCCATCCTAGAGGTAATAAGCTGTTCCATGCAATACAAATCCACTGTCATACCTGTAGATGACTCAATGGTAACAAGCCTGAAGCCCAGCTCTTAAAATCAAAGTTCCCCTGGCTCAAGTGGAGACTACCTCTGTTAGCTTAAAACCTTGAGTGTCGCCAAGGTCTCCTCCAGGCAGCAGCAGGGCTTGGTCCTTTCTCTGGGCAGGAGGTGGAAAGAAGGGAAGGTCCCTTCCCCAGGGGCTGGTTAAGGATACTCCGAGGGCAGTAAGGGAAGGCAGGTGCAAGTAGAGCCTATTTGCCAAACTAGGGTAACGCACCTGAGCTCTCACCAGCTTTGTCATCCTGCTCGGTAAGCAGGTGCCAAAGCAACTGGGTGAGGGGACACGTGGTGGGAACAGCTTCTGATTTAGCAGGGGCTGCACCAGAGGAGAAACTTCCTTCCACAACAGGAGATGGATCATAGAGGGATTCAGGAGCTGCTGATGTGCCAGAAGAAAGGGGAAAAGAGTAGTTTCCTTCTCAGGCGGTTCAGCTGCAGTGTGCAGGCAGAAGAACTGAAGCAAAGAACTCAGGTCTGCAGTCCTTCCCCTTGAATACAGGGCACACTGCACATATTCATGACCCAGGATAAACTAAAATATAAAAACATTTGGTTTTAGTTCCTATCTTAGTGGTGGCTCATGTTTTATTCATAGTACAGAAAGGGCAGAAGTTCCCATGAATGAAGAAATCCCCTTTCTTTCCGTGCAGGTTTCAGAAAACCAGTCAGCAGCAGAGCGATGCTACTGAACTCAGGAGGACTGCAGCCACCCGCTTCCTAATTCTCAAAGCAGTTAAAGCACTGCAGTCTTTTTACCTTTTATAGTCACAGGACTACTCAAGCAAAACCTTGATTGGATTATTCTGCTTTAATTACAAAATGCACTCAGACCAAAGGCGCAATAGTACCTTGTACATATTTACACATTTCTCTCAATTATAACACCAAAGACCAAAGTGCAGTCTGCTCCTGCTGTAAATCAACCTTTTCCCTCTGGCAAGATCTGTGGAGTATGAGCAGACATCACAGTAATTCTTGAACTGTCTCCTGTGCACAGAATGCCAGACTCTGTATTTTATCCCGTACTCTTAAAGCCTTTAGGGTGGATCGCACAGGAGAGAAGTGAGAAAAGCACGAGAAGGGAGGCAAAACTGGAACCTCGGGGTGATTGGAGACCATATCCCACCACCCACCAGAAAAAAAAAAAAGGAAAAAAAAGGCAGCAATGGACCACTGTCTCCTTGCTGCAGTTAGGACAAGGTAGATAAATCACAAGGTTTCTTTATTGCTGGTGAACTCAAAACAGGCAACTTTAATCTACTGAGGAAGATACACATACAAACATATGTTAGGCCTTGTGCGTTTTTTCTTCTTAACATAAATGTCTCTACAACTTCAGTCCAGCTCCCGAGCTCTTGCTGAGCTGCCACTGAGACCCTCGTAATGTGCCCTGGGCACTTCTGTAAGACATTGTAAGAAGCGTCACATGTATTAAAAAGGGAGATTTTGCAGAAAAGACAATGCTTTGACTGTAGTCATGTTGTTCAGAAAGGAGAAGTCTGGCTAATCCTGCTGCATTAGGTACATGGTATTTCGTATAATTATTTTAATTGATTTAAGAATTTGCTGGGTCCTTTTCTGTTTCTGGTGTGCAAGCTGCAAGTAAAGTGCACTTTTGGGTGTAAAACACCACTCTACAGGGATGCAATAGCTGGTGGTACCTCTCAGACACCAGTGGAAAGCAGACTACAATAGCTGCTACAGTGGCACAGGCAATAAGGACAATGGAGTAAGATACTAGATGCTGCTGGGAAACCCCTCCTGTTATGGTTCCAGCTGGGATGGAGTTAACTTTCTTACTAGCAGCTGGTGTAATGCATTTGGGATGAGAAATACTGTTGGTAGCACACTGGTGGTTTTAGTTTGTTGCTGAGTTGTCAAGGGCTCTTCTGCTCCTCCCACTGCCCCACCAGTTAGCAGGATGGGGATGCACAAAGAGTTTGAGGGCACACAGCTGGGACCACCAAAGGGATATTCCATGCCATGTGATATCACACTCAGCAATATAAAGCTGGGGGAAGGAGGAGGAGGATGGTTGATGCAATGGTGTTTGTCTTCTTAAGTAACTACTACATGTGACAGAGCCCTGCTTTCCTGGCAATGGCTGAACACCTGCCTGCCCACGGGAAGCAGCGAATGAATTCCTTGTTTTGCTTTGCTTGCGTGCATGGATTTTGCTCTACCTATTAAGCTGTCCTTATCTCAACCCATGAGGTTTTTCTTCCTCCACTTTTACCTTTCCAGTTCTCTCCCCCATCCCAGCTCAGGGGAGAGAACGAGCGGCTGCATGGTCCTAGTTACTGCCTGAGGTTAAACCACGACACCTCCATAATTTGAGCATCTAAATATTACATCAAAGAGCAAACCCAGTGTCATTTAGTGTGGAGCTTCTAAAGTCAAGATACAAGACTGTAATTGTGCACCAGCCACTCCTCCCCCAGCCCCAGCTGCAGCTGGGAGTCAATCACCAAACCATGTTGCTAACTCCTTTTACCTTTTTCAAGAGCTTTCTAACAGCCAAGGAGAAAGCAGGGATCCTAAGGATGTTTCTATGAAAGCTGAAGGTTTCAGTGAGGGATGGTACAGGAAGCAAGCCGACCCCACAATTAAGCTATGCTGTGAGAGGACAATGCAACTTTAGACACTGCGTTTAGCGACCCTGACAGAACTGGGGCCAAAATGGGGATATCCCGACTCACTTGCACCTTGCAATTCTTTTTCTGGTCCATTAGAGCTCATCCACATTATCCCACACACAAATCTCATCTCTTTTTTTCCCCATGTGCAGTGTCAGGTGACTATTTTGCCTGGGTCTACATGGCCAAGACCATCAAGGCTGATAGAACCCATACCATCCCTCTGATTTCATAATACTGGCATCACAGCATGAAAAAAAAATATAAATAGTCTGTTCAGTGTTTGTTCTCTTTTAATTTAATAAGCTATAAAAAGGGAACTCTAAATACCTACCTAAGTATTCTGGGTGCTTCAGGAGACATTACATACTCCAGGGCAGATTCAATTAACTCCTTGCCACTAGAGTTTTTGCGTGCCCATTGCCAGCAACGGATGCCATATGAAAAGGCAGAGGAATAAAATAATTGCACTCTGTGTGATACAAAAAGGATTAACACTGCCTTCATAGGAGCAGAACCAATAAGCAGTTCTCCTCACAGAGCCAGGAGTGCTTTTCCCTTCAGGAATGGATGCCAGAGGGCAAGGAGCAGCTTCTCCGCTGAGCACTCCCCACCAGAGACTGGTGACCCACACAGAAACAGCCCAGCCATTTCCAATAGAGTGGAATCCCACAACCACACCAACACGTTTGCATTTCAAGCCAAAGTGATCCAGTGCAGCTCTGCTGACTATTACAGAAGAACACTTGAAATTACTCTGGTCCTGCAGGGCAACTAAAGCAAACCTTCCCCATAAACTAATGAGATACATCAGATAGCTGGAAGCTCTGTTTGTTGCTAACTTCAAAAGCCAAGACTTGCCAAAATGAATTATGAACCTGTGGCTGCCACTATCAAGCACTTTCCCTGCACTACAACTTCCCCTGTACTTCTCAAGTGTCCCCAGTAGGTTAAAATTTCAAACTGCCTTTTTTTTATTATTATTTTTAATAATGAATGAGGCAGCATGGCATATCTCTTGCTGCCTCCAATTATTGTCATGATAATATGGCTGTGGTTACTTAAAGGAGAGCTTGGGGAGAAAAAGTAAATCCTCTTGATACAGAGGAGAACACTGGGTGAACTGAACCAAGACCTGCCCGTGGTGAAGGAAGGCAAGAGTCAGTTCCAGAGGACCACATCTTGGATTCCATGTTAGCCACATGAAGGTTCTGACCTCCAAATACAATGAGCTGCAGCCAGACTAAGTCATCAACATCACCAGAAACAGAGGAATCCCTGGAAAGGAAGGCAGAAAACTCTTGTGGTCTGTATAGTCTCTACAAGGTTTGCACATCTGAAATTGGAGCTGGAATCTCCAGCAGACCATCAGACCAGGTCTGCTTTGGGGGAACAGAGGAGATGGGAAGACTTACGCTATTTCTTGTGCCTTTTGCCAAGATTCAGATTGCACAGATTATGGTAGAATTCACTCGGCAAAAAAGGCCTTTATTTAAAAAAAAAAAAAAAAAGAAAGAAAGAAATAAAAAAGAGAAAAAAAAAGAAAAAAAAAATCTAATGAGTATCAGGACTGAGATTTCAAAAAGTACAACATCTGTATAAATTCAACAAAATGTCCAGCACCAGATTATTTCACGGTGCAACAAAGAACCTGGGGAGAGGCCAAAGGGACCTCACAAGGGGAACACCATCAACCTCCCCAGCAGACTGCCAGTCTTAGGTTCTTCTCAACAGCAGATGGATTTTCCTTGTTCCTGCAGCATCTCAGGTCCCACAGGAGGTATTGGTTGCAAGCAAGCACCTGAATATTGCCTAATGGAGTAAGCCAATCACTAACTTAGCTGGCGTGTCCATGCCCATCCGCTAATTAGGTTTTTTTTTCTTTTTGTATGCATTTCCACCATAGCATTTATTTTTTTTTCTTTCTCCACATAAAAGTGTAAGCAAAAGGACTGCTTTCATCTGTAATAAGTTAAAATCAGAAATGACCTAACTAACAAGTAACTGATATTGGTCCTTGGAGCCCAAAGAGTAAAATCCATAGAAAATCTATTGGTTCCACTTTTTTTTTCTTTTTTTTCTGGTATATCCCATGCACACCTCCATTAGAAAAATGGGGTTTATGAATCTTATCATACAGCAAGGAGCAGTACCTGACAGCCAGAGCTGACAGTTCGTGGTAGAGGTCTAGGCTCTCTTAGATTGCTAAGCAAGGTTCTGAGTCACTCTGCTCAATCAGTCTTCACATGGCCATTGGCCAAGGCCACAGGGACAGTGGGGGCCCCCGGCTCAGCAGTCTCATCAAATCGTAAGCGCAGGGTGTTTCTGATCACCAGCTGCTCCATGATGAAAGACGCACAAAACCATGGGATGGCATACTCCAGGGTGATCAGGCCCATGAAGTCAAAATCGAACTGGGAATAGTCCCATGGGCAGGCATTGAACTGGCGCAGGATGAGCCCGGTGGTGAACTCCCAGAGGTATGTCCAAAGTGTATAAATGAAGCAGCGCACTAAAATGTTACACTTGTCTTTGAGATACAAATACATCTTCTCCACAATGAGGATGGAGGTGCCATAGATGAAGAGCGCCCACACACTGGTAACACCTGGAAACTTCCAGTTAAAGTTCACCACAAACTCCCAGGCAGCTGTGAACATCACCTCACAGAAGTAGCCGTGAATGGCATAAAGGTACCATCGGGAGAAAGCAGTCAGAGGTTCTGCTGCAGCCATTCTTCTGCACACACCCCAGCAGGCACTCTGAAAGGAAGAGAGAGAGAAAGAGACATCAACGAGGATGTTGCAAGTCTTTATCCCCCAGATGGCAATGCACACAAACTCGAAACATCCACAAAGGACGGAGCTGAGAAATAAGTGAGTTTTCAGTCTGCTCATTTTTACCACTGCAAACTTCAAGTCCTGGGGTAAGGTGGTACCTCACTGGGCTCCGACTCCCAGAATGGGCCCAGACAACATATACTGCTCTGCCCAAGAAGCAAGACGCAGCGGGTACAGTGTTGGTGGTGAAGAAGGAGCCAACAGTTACAAGGTCTTTGCCGAGGATGAGGCTGCTAAAGAACCTACTGGTTACAGGTCAGTAGAAAAATACAGACAGCTCACAACCAGCATATATGACCTTTTTACTCTTTTCAAGAAACAGTGCTGTACCCTACTTTTCTGATTCTAACATGGAAGAGATTAGGATGAACACAGCACTGAAAACCCAGGCCCTTCCAGCTGTCACCTACAGCCTCTACGCTCAAAATATCCACTGTAATGAAAAACTAAGCTTCTGTGGGAGCTACAGAAAGGGAAACAGAGGAGAAAGTTTCAGAGGTTTTACACTTTCAGACACCACACCTTGCACCTGTTATTCAGCTGAACTGTTACTTCTGTTAAAGAATTCATGCACTGTGTAGCTAGGATTTGGAAAATAATTTTCTTATGGTGTCAGACTGCCTGATCCCAAGTGAAAAAGCACAAGACAGCCATTGAAATCCATCCAGATTTGGCTTCAGAACAGCAAAACACAAAGGAGGAGAATAGAAAGGAACAGCTGAGCATAGAGAGAGGTGGTTAGTCATGATAAATAGGAAGTGAGAACAAATGCTAATTGTCTCTACAGGAAGAAAGTTGGTGAAGGGGTTTTCAAAGGGCACAATTTGCTTATCACTGAACTGTTTCGGCACAATTAGTTTTTACAGTTTTTGTAGAAATTTACAAGGTCGTAAGCACTGCTCTGCCATGCTACAGTCAAGCTCAAATGTCAAGCTCATTTTAAGCATAATTTTATTGAAGCCTTATAGATTTACACCACAGGGTGAATTTGACCACTTTCATTCTTAGAAACTTACTCTTTCGAGTTGAATTTCTCTTGACTCTTCATCAGAGACTATTTGACTGCTTTGCTCTGCACTTGTCAGCTCTGTGGCACAAGGTGCTAGGAAAAGACCACACTGGTGTTACGTGCAGTCATGCCAATGCCATCTGGAAATAGACTGTTCTTGCCCTGCCCTGGAAACATGGTGCTTCTCCGAGCAAAGTATTAACATGCAGTATGACTGAAATTCTGATAGAAGATGAGAGAATAGAAACATTTATAAGGAAAAAGGAACTATAATAATGGATACAGAGAAGATATGCAGAATATTCATGGGGGAATATCAGAACTGGAAAGGACAGACCTGCATCTATGACTATTCAGTCCTCTCTTAAACGGACAGCCAAACAACCAAAGTCTTGGCAGCTCATTTGATGTGGGTGCTTCAACAAAGACTCATTTCCTAATTGCACAATCCATTTCACACAGAACACTGAACTATCATCAGATGCTACAGATCTGGGTCAATAGTACATTGGCAGCTTGTGGGTGAAAGACTAAGGAGTCACTAGGAATTCCCTCACGTCTCTAACAGTTCAGTCTGAAGAAATGCTGCAAGACAGCAGTGGAGGTGGCACGTGAGAAATATGCATGGGGCCTATCTCCACACAGTCCTGCTGATATAATTGGCTGAGTATCATTCTTGTATATCTTATATCAGTATCGGGATTAATACTGGTTCCTTAGTATTACTGTTAATTATTTAGTATGATTCTATTAAATCTATTTACATTTCAGCTCTTGTGTTTCTTTGTCTCCCCCCTCTCTGGGCCAGGAGGGGTCATTGGGTGATAGAATAATTGTCTGAACGACAATAAATTGTTATGGGTTTTCTCAAACTATAACAAAGCCTTTCTAAGTTTTTCCACTTGTGGCTCTTAGCCCTTACGCTTCCCTCTACAGCTTTACGTGAACTGTATTTGAACCGCTAGCTGGGAGCATCCACAGCATACAGTACTATCCGTAAGGTTTTCCCTGTAATTTTGAAAATCTCTTCACAAAGTTGGATCAAATGTGCAGAAGGTCCTTCCCTCTCAGTCCTTCCCTTCTTACACCAAGGATCCCCTCACCAATTATTTCTGCTGCTTTACACCTGCCCACCAAAGCCAAAGACTCACACAAATATGTCCAACAAGCCATGCTCTGTTCTACCCTACACTATTTCCTCTGTGCAATTAAGGTTTCTCTTTCCTAGTTTTATACCACATACTTAATAATTATGTGTTTATTATCTTATTTTAAAAAATTTTGCAAAACGCCTAGTGACTGCACTAGAAATCTAATAACTGAATCTAGACCAGGTGTGGGAAAACATCCGCAAGACAAATTAAGGCGTTGCAAAGACCACTATGGACTTCTTTTGAATCCTGAGCCTTTCACCACAACTGCAAGGATACAAGTATCAATGCACTGACACTGCCTCAATATTTACCTTCTACTGTCACGTACCCAGTCAGCCCAGCCTTGATGGGAACTTTGTTCTTACAATATGCTTGAAACAGTCCTCGCAGGCTGCCTGCTGATTAAGAGCATCCCAAGAAAGGGCAGATGCCTAACTGTGGTAGCCCAAACACAAACTGGTTCTGCTGTGCTAGACACTAACCACATCCATAAATCACAGCTCCTCCTGTAAATATTTCATTCTAAATGAAACAAAGCACACAGTAAGGCACAGAAAGTAATGGAGGTTACCTAGGGAGGCTTCAACAAGCTACCACACATCCTTGCACAAGTTGGGGACTTCACAATGTAATGGTTACAAGTCACTTAAGCATGTACAAAACAATTAGAATTGCAGCTATTCCTAAGCATCTTATTTCCCAGCTGGTGCCAGGGAGGCAATACAGCACAAGAAGGTCTCAAGAGAGAAATGAAGGAGGAAAGTATTGTTTTATTGGGTAGCAATTCACAATAAAAAGATCAAGCTGAAAAGTAGTTGCAGGACATTAGTGGGAAAGCATCCAAACAGAAGGCCAAGACTGGGTTCAGTAAGAGATGCAGATTTGTGAAAAGCCTTAAGTAGATAATTGAACTTGGTGATGCAAGACTTTTAATGGAGTGACAGTAATACAGACCAAAAAGCTCTGAACGCATCACAGCTACTGAGTCTCCTGAGAAAAACAAATGACATTCATCACTGAGGTACTTACAGTGGGATGGGCAGCAGCTTCTTGAAAACCAGAAACACAGCTGCCACCTACGCAATCGTCTCAGCAGAGAGGCAGCAACTCCTGGAGTCTGCACATGGATGGCCATGCTTGTACTGAGGCTGCTCACACTGTGTTGTTTTGTGGAAAACAGGGAGCTTCTAAATTCAAAGCTATGGAAATACTTTCTGTCATCGGCAAACTATATTTCAAGCAGCTAAACTAGAAAAAGTTCCTCTAATACAATCTTATTAGGAAGCCTGAGCTAAGCCAGCAGAGAATTTTCCCTCTTTCTGCAGTAGGACCTTCTTTTCCAACTTATGGATAGAAGAAAAAAGGCGAGTGAAAACCACACTTGAGCCTCAAAGGAACATGCAATCCTTTCCTCGACTGCGCTGCCTGCAAGGAAAACGCTGCTGGCAATGCAGGGGCCAAGAGGCCCCCCTCACCTACAGCAAAGCAGCACAGGCCCAAGAGGGGAAGCCCATGAAGGACGGTGTTTTTCCACAGAAACCTGGTTCAGAGGATCAGGGCAGGACTCTGAGTTAGGCCTGCAGGAAAATAATATCATAACATCACAAAGAGTATACTTTTATATTTTAGAGTATCAACCTGGAAGTGGATATTAATCATCCCCTAGGTTGACATAAGGTACAGATAAACCAGACCAAGAGAGGAGAGGACACAAACCCCAGACTGCCCTGCTTCATGTCTGCCCAGGGGCAGCACTTCCATGCTCACATCCAGTTTTGCAGGTGATACAGCCCGGGCAGGCAAGAGGCAAGTGACTGGAAAACGGGTTGACAGGAGACCAAGAAATAGAGGCAGATTTGTCACACACAAGCACTGCGGGGGAGACATCAATGCATGTCATATTCATGCCTGATTAAGTTCTTGAGCACTGCCTGGTTCATTTTCTCCAAAGCTCTCCTTTGCAGTGGCTGTCTGCCTGTTTCCCCGCTACCAAGCCAAGCTGCGCTTCAAAAAGTCCCTCCCAAACTGCCTCTACTCCAACAAAATTATTTAGGCTTACAGCCTCTGGATAGGTATAATGAGATCTCATCAAGATACTCTGAATTAACTCTGAAGTGCTAATAAAAGAAAAACACAAAAAAACCACCAACCCTGCATGAGACAATTCCCCTGATTAGTGATGGCCTGAGGCTATAAACTCTGTCAGCTCCTTGATTCACTGCAGGTGAGCTTGAACTACTGCAGGAGGTTCCTTTTTCTTAGTATCCAGTTGCTTCTGCCAGTTGAAAACATGGGGCACAGTGCTATTTTAGAAATTCATATTTGAAGTATTTACTGATACTTAGTTTTATAGCAGGCATGTTCATATTTCTAAGAATTGCCTTAGATACATCTATAAGCCTATGTTACATGTCATAATTTTAATTTGAAAGAGTAACTGCAGACAGGGGGAACATATGTAGTAGGATACTTCAGTCCCTCCAAACAACAGGACAGCGAGCAGCAGGTAACTCTGAAGTAGAGGGTACCTGCCTCTCCCTGATTGTAAGCTCTGCTGCTTATGATATTCTCTATCCTCAGACCCTTTTACCCAAACAGTACTTATGTAAGGAACCATTCTTCATGACTTTTTGAGTTACTTTCATTGGTACACCACTGTAGCTGCTGTGTTCTTCCTTAAGACTGGGAGAATCAGGCATTTATCTGCTATTTTGCTTTAACAAAGAGTAGATACAAAGATGTGTGGATGAAAACTGACACGCATTTTTGGGCAATGCCATTATAAACATAGTTCTTCCTCTCTTACTTTGTGTTTTCCCTGTGAATAAAGACCAAATGAGCATGCCTTTGCAACAACCATGGACAACATTCACTGAATGTGCTGCAAATCTGTCTTCAACATTTTCACACAAGTCTCACAAGCAATTAGGAGTAAAGACTTACATTGGTGCTGGATTTGGCCCCAAGACATTAGTTCATCAGTATTTAAAGATTTATGCTGTAAAGTCTTTAGCAGTACTTACGTGCTGAAGTCATAACTCTGAGGACATATTCATCCTTCAGGTAACTGAGAGCCTCAATTAACTGTGGCTCAGAAAATATAATATCGACTGTACTGAAGTGTGGAATAGTTCCAGCAGATTGATTAATCAAGCTCTGCAGTGAAGCTAAAAGCATGCCACAGACAGATGTCTCCAAATGTCTGTTCCTCGCTCTCGGTGCTTTCAGGATAGATCTGGAGCCCTGGGATTTTGGTCAGTTGCAAATGTATTAATCATCTGGTTTTGCTGCTTCTCTCTCTGGACTCCATCTCCATCAGGATGCACACTGTCTCCCTTCCTCTGAGTTCTACTCACACCATCATGTATTGCAAGCCAAAAACACAGCCCATTTCCAATTTGCATTTTCCCCTCATTTTGGTCTCTAGCTCCTCTCCCTTAGAAGGCACATCACTTTCCTGCCACTCCTTATTCCCTTGCCCAGCTCACAGTGTACTTCCTGGTAGCCTCTGATCTCTGCCTATCTTTCAAATCTGTTTCAAAAAGAATTGGGATACAGTAAAAAGGAACGATGACGAAAGGAGATTAATTTAATCCAATTACCAGACTAAGCCAAAGGGATGGGAAGCGCAGTTCTTACCGGTAATGCCTGCGTGTAGGCTGCCCAGAAAGCACCAATTCACAATGGAAAGAAGAAAAGTAGGGTTTATTTGGAGAGGAGAGCTTTTCAGAGGACAAAGAAAAAACCGGAAGATGTTGTTATTTTAAAGAATAGTTTTCTGACTCATGTGATCTCATGAATGGCAAAAGTGCAGAAAGCTGAGATTTCCCATGCCCTGCCTCACACATGGCATCATGTTACTGAAACATACCTTAGCCCACAGTCAGCGACCACTCGCTCCAACCTGAGAACAAATTAAAGCAGCAGCTATTTACTTACAGTGACCAAGAAGGATGCTTCCTATGTTCCTGACAGAAGTTCAGACTCTCAAGACTCAAATAAGCAGCAGACTTGCAAGACAAATCTGTGAAAAATGACAGTTCAAACTCAGCATCTAGAAGTATCATCCCCAAATCTCCCCAGCATCAATTCTGGGTAGGGTCATGCCCTTCTCCAAGCCTGTTGCTAGAAGATTCCTGTGCCTTACCTACTGCACTCCCCTGTTTGGAAAAGCTGCCTCAAGCCCTCAGCATTTGCTGATAGAGAGCTACAGCTTTCAAACAAGCAAGCGCCAAATGCCCCTGACAGACCCCGGCACAAAGCAGAGACTTTGAAGCCAGGACCCCACTGTTGGAGCAGGCAGAGCTTCCCCCTAACACTGTAGAGGAGGGAGATAACGCAGTGGAAGGTCTGCCCCAAGGAGATGGCATGTCCAGGGGAGTACAACCTGCCCTGAGAATCTGTGTCAGCCATCCTCAAGTTTTAGGTGCTCAATTGCTGGATTCACCATTATCTTAACCTGGGCAGTAAATCCAAGTTGACTTCATTCTCTGCAGCTGGAGCAGAATTGAGTTCTTCAAGCACATTTTTCAAAAGCTGCCGCAAGTTTACAGCCCGTGACATCATGCCTTAGGTCTGAGCGCCCATAGTTCCCTGATGGACAACTGCCTGCCTGACTTGTAAGCTTCTGCAAGCTGAGACCCTTCATTTAAACCGGGCATTCAAGTACACTGGCAATCAAAATTCATGGCTGTTTTTGAAAGCTTGAGCTTAACACGTTGTATTAGCTGACTGAAGCAAATCTGACACTCAAAGAATATAACACACATCATGGCTTACCAGGGAAAAGCAACCCAAAACAGACTGATGAATGGAGAGAGAGAACTTATCCTGAGAACATGCTGAGAGTTTACAAGATTTTGCCATAGCAAATATCCTTTGCACTGTCACTAGAGAGCCAATAGACATAAAGAAGAGAACATTAAGGTCAAGACATTGTCACCCATCTCACACGGTTTCTTAAAGCTGTTTGTATATTCAGACAGTTGTGGGTTTTTTGAAAACTTTTTTTTTCCTTCTTAGCAAATGCACCCAACTTCTTTCCAAAGCGAAATACACCAGTCTACTCCAACTCTACAATAATAAATTGACTTGGACAACTCTCAGAGGTCAGTAACAGTAACAAATAAATATGCTTCGCCCAGCTCTTCTAAACAAGCTGCAGTAACAGGCCAGAATCAGCATGCAATGGAGGAAAGCCAGGTTTGGGAGAGGGGAAAAAAAAAAAAAGGAGACAAAAAATCCAAACACACGTCACATTGAAAGTGAAGCTTGTCAGAGAAAAAACATTATGATCAAGGCAGTGGAGTATTTAAAATCCTAGCCTGCTAATGCCCTGACACAAACCAAGTAACTTAAATCTGTAAAGAACAGCAGCATGTGTAAAAAATACACACACACAAAAATAAAATGAGAACTGTTGACAGATCCAAAGCAGTCCCTCCTAGTTTGCTGCAGGTAAAGTTCAAAGCAGCACTTCAGAAAGTTAGCTGCTTCTTTTTTCACTAGTGCACAAATCTTTATAAACTCTCAGCATTCAACTCATGGTAGGGAACAGGATAGCATACACGCCTGTAGCGAGCAACTACAGCTGCTTTTCAGCTAAGAAGAACAGAACTGCTGTGGACCATAAAGAAACCTTGCACCTTGGTCTAAGCTGAGTTAGGTTTAAACCTTGCAAGCAAAAGACACCACAAATACAGACGAAACAAAAGTGCGCTCCCTCCTAAGCACCATTAGAAACACAGCTCAAGTCGTAGGAAGTTTTCTCCTCTCCTTCCCCTTTGGAAGTCTCCTGAGGGCAATTCTCAAGAAAATAATTTTTCCTCCTCAATATACAGTTTTCTTCCTAACATAAACTCTTGCTGAGGCATGAACTAGGTTTTCCAAGCACTATCCGCTATTTGCCAGGCTGTGATTCCTCAAGTTTCTTCCCACCATCCCTGGAGAAGAAAATTTGAGCAGTCTCAGATTGCTAAATTACTCTTTTTCACCAAAGGAATTCATATGAACCCAAGCCTCCAAGATGGTAGCTACCTCATCTTCTTAATTTGAAGTTCACACAGGTCCTCAGAGGTAGAAACATCCTGGAAAGGAAGTGTGAAAGAGGATAAATCTCAGAACCCTACTAACTACCTCACCATGTCTGACAAGATCCTCAAGTAGGCAACTGTACCTACATCTGGGAAAGGCAGCTCCTCTGAGCAGTTTTGCAGTTTCCTAGAATGGTTAGAGTTGGAAGGGACCTTAAAGATCCTCGAGTTCCAAGCTCCCTGGCACAAGCAGGGACACCTCCCACTAGATCCGGTTGCTCAAATCCCCATCCATCCTGGCCTTGAACACTTCCAGGGATGCGGCATCCACAACTTCCCTGGGCAACCTGTTCCAGTGCCTCACCACTCTCACAGGAAAGAATTTCTTTCTAGTATCCAATCTAAATCTCCACTCTTCCAATTTAAAACCGTTACTCCTTGTCCTATTGCTACATTTCCTGACAAAGAGTCCCTCTCCAACTCTCCTGTAGGCTCCCTTCAGATACTGGAAGGCTGCTCTAAGGTCTTCCCAGAGCCTTCTCTTCTCCAGGCTGAACAGCCCCAGCTCTCTCAGTCTGTCCTCACAGGAGAGGTGCTCCAGCACCTCATTTTAGTGGCCCTCTGCTGGACCTGTTCCAACAGGTCCATGTCCTTTTTGTGTTGAGGACCTCCCACTAGTTTCTCCCACTAGTGCCCACCAGTTAGCGTGCATGGGATTAATCATCCCATCACTGGCTTTCAAAGTACACAATCAGCAGTAGAAATATAATGTACAGGCAAATAAATCAGTTCTGACCGCACCCAAGTGATAACCGTACCCAAGTGATAACCACCCATGGTGGTCATAAAGGGCACATCTAGTCATGATGACTCTGTCTGGTTTAAGGTGAGTTTGGGGAGACAATAACAACAAAATAGCCAAGTGTTAACTTCTGCAATGCTGGTACTGTGGTCAATACACAAATATGACTGTAAGTCACTCATCTTGTTCCTATAAATAGTGAACAGCCCAAGAGCCCTTCAAACTCTTCTGCACAGCAGTGGGCTGCACACCAGGATCTCCCTTTGAGAAGGGATGCATCTCAAGGTTACTTCTTGAGATTCTGAGATTCCTTGCCACAACAGATCCTTGGGAAATGGTTTACAGTATGCTAAACTTTGAAATCTTAACTAAGTGATATAAAGAATCAATTGTACAGATATAATCCTTTAGACAAATCATTGACCAAGTTTGCAACTAGGACTGGATCCAGCCACACCCAGACTCCTCTTTGAGGAGTTTAGAAAGCAAGGGGGTCTTTTCTGAACCTCGTGACTCAACAGGAGCATCTTCCTGGCAGTTCTGTCTGACACTATCTGTTATGCAGTAAATAACCAAGTGTGCCCTGCCATCAAATCTTGTTAAAACACTATAGCATTTACTATCAAACTTTGCTAAGTCCCTGTTTTATATCAATAACTGTACTGCTGCTTCTCTCTACAAGTGAAGTGCATCATTACTCTGTCTGTAACACCAAGCAGCAACCCGTAAGCGCATCGCTCAGGTCAATCTGTCTTCATAGATCAGTCAAATTTCTCTGTTCTGAAAAACAAGTCAACAAATCTTAGGTTTTAAGGCCTAGTTCCTATGCAGCAGACATACCTCTCCACTCTGTTGGGTACTTCTTTCCTATTTACATCTTTCCAGAAGAACAGTTAAAGTTTTAGCACTGTTATTTCTTCACAGTATCTGGAAGCTTAGCATTCAGATTACAATTACAAACACACCATCTTCATATTTTATGCACACTTTCCATTTTCCCTCTTTTGTAAACCTGAAGCATCAGATCCGCCATAAACCTCTAATGTTTAGCAGTTTATGATGCCCCTCATGTCAGACTTGTTCAGATGATTATGTGCTGTGTCCCCCAAGAAGGCAGCATCAGAGCTTTCCCACAGGGAACATGACGGAGACTCTCAGCCTTCTGAAAGGTGGCAAGCCAAACACTCACAAACTCTTAAATAAAGCAGTAATTCGACAGTTGTGGCCCATGCAGAACTGGTATTTGCCAAGCTGTTTCTGACTGCCACTGAATGAAGCCTCTTATCTCTTCAGACATCAATTTCTTAACTCCAGATTGGTCCATAAGCTTTTACTGCTGCGTCCTAGAACTTCCTCCTTCTCCCATCAGTCAGCTTATGAAGATACAGTCCCAGGGGTCTCTCAGCACTGTTCTTCCAACTGAAATATGTGCTCCAAGCTGCAGCTTCACAAAGTCCAGCTCATGAGCCAAGGACCTGGGTTGTAAGGATGCACCGCATCTCCTCTGACTACAGCTGGTATCACCTTGGTTCTCTTCTAACTCTTTCTGAGCTTTAACTAACACAAATCAACCTGTTCTGCCTACGTAACTTTTAATTCTATCTACAGACATTTAGACACATAAAGATACACAGATATATATTCGTATATTGTCCTTATTGGTTTGCCTATTTGCCCTTTCTTCTCTAAATGAAGGGGATGGATTTTTTTTTTCCCCACTCCCTATAATCGCTGCTTCTGACTGGGTTCACTTTTATGGTAAGGCAACCTTTTACTAACACTGCTTATGGATTCAGAATTCCTACCTGCAGCCTGCCAATCATTTATTGCAGCTCCACAAGGCATGCTCAGCTCCAGCCTTTACACAGCCCCTCTGAAAGTAGATCCATTTAATATTATGTTTATACCCTCTTCCACATTTCCTTTTGTGACTGTACTGTGTCCAAACAACCACGCTCTATTGAACAATCTCCCCAATACAATCAAGAAACAGATTAATTGCAGGAAAGCATTTTCAAAACTGGCCTATATTTATTAGTCAACAGAAGTGTAAGACTTCAGGTTCTTTAGGACAGAGAAGTCTGTATGTATATGCACAGTGATGCTTCAGTTGCTTCTGAATGCCTGGAGTCCAGGAACTCTTCCTTCTAAGCACATGATAGCCCAGATCATAGAATAAAGCAATACCACAGTTTCAGCCTGCTTTTCACATCTAGCAGTTCATGGCTGTGGCATGTGCTGAGATCCTGCTCACATTCATCCCTTTTCCCACATCTCATCTACACGCTCAGCCTTCTGAAAAATTCTCAATGATCTCTTGTGAGCAGCAGCAAACACGCGCCTGCTTCAGGACTCCTGGAATTTAACTGCGTCATGTTAATACCACCATGCTAAACACCTGAAAGAGGAATTAAGCCTCCACCTTAGAAAAGAAAATCCTTAAGAACTGCTAATTCTAATCCTAAACACAGCAAGGATGTAAAAATACTACTCACCTCTTCACTCCTATCAGCTGTCAATCTGCACAGGAGATATTTTCCACTCTCAGCTGAGGAAAGACGGCACAGTCACAAAAGGCTAAAGCACAACGATAAAAGATACTTGAATTTGAGTCCACACACACAGCTAGTGCAGTAAAAGGCAGACCAATTTTCTTCCTTGGTTCTAAAAATCACTACCATATTTGTGTTGGCTTTTCTAGCACCCAAAGTGGGCCACAGCACAGCAAGAGAGGAAAAACTGGCAAGAATTAATTTGGGGAAAACATTGCAAGAGCCTTGCTTCAAAAACATAAAATGGATCTAAAAGAAGTAGGATAAAAAAGACCCTGGAATATTTATAGAATAAAGACAAACAAGGAAGAATACATGAGTAAAGTTGTAAATTATTAGTGGTTGAAGCCTTGTTGGGGGGCAGATGTTAGGGAAGTAAACTCATCACAGTTTCCTAGTCATTAACTTCACCTAAGCGGGTAATAATCAAGATCCATAGATTTCCATAGCTGCTACAGCAACAAGATAAAACTTTGATACATCTTCCATCCTTCTGGCTACCAACCCCAAATAGATAGAATCCTTCAAACCAGCCTGGCTGGGAACCTTAGTGGGGCTACAAAATAGCCTGGAAAAGCGATGCTATTTTCCTCTCATTGTTGAGCTGCTAAGCAATTGCTGAGAAGAGGTAGCATTCAGGTACGAGCAAGACATCTAAGTCATAAGAGATGGAGAAGGCACATAAAAAGTTTGTCAATGGCCAAACAGGTCAGTAGCCAAAAGACATGAAAGTTACATCAGAGCAGTTTAGCTACATCATTCTCCTGCACCAGCACTTGTAGAATTGATGCAGCTGGAACAAAGAAAAGGAGCTTTGCTCAGTAGCAAAGTTATCCTGGCAGAACAGATCCATGCTTGGCTTAGGGGAGATGTGTTTTCCAAGTCTTGCTTGGATGCAGAGTTGCTTGAATACAGAAAAATGGGGAGGCTAAGAGGAAGATGGTGGGATACAGAACAAAAGGCTGCTTGGGGATGAAAAATAATCTGAGAGCACTGGTAGAAGATTATGACTCTTGACTGCATATGTTGTCAGACTGCTAACAAAATCTCAGCAATAGAAAGTGCCTTGGTAAGACAAGACTGCTTCTCTACCAGTTTCTCATCTCAGATGACTCTGCTTTGAAGGCTACATTAGTAACAGCTTCCCTTGATGCAAGACAATATTAGTTTTCCTAAAAGTGAATTCTACTCTGCTGGCAGGAGCTCACTGGGCTCCTCTCATTCAGGACTACCTCCTGTCTGAAGTCAAGCAGCTGCTGCATGCAGAAAGAGGAGGAAATGACTGAATATAGCCAAACTGACTGCATTGACCTGTTTTGCCCTTACAAAAAAGGGAAGACAAGTACTTTAAAACCTGTCTCCACTAACTTGGCAGTGCATTGGGAGATGGCTATCATTTTAATAGCATCCTGATGGAACAATCAGCAGGAGGAATGGGCTCTTGCGTATCATCTCCAGCAGTCTCAGCCCTGGACTAGCAGCACGTGTCAGGGGCTGAAGGCTCCAAATGCCTCTGTCCCAAATGGTAACAGATGAAACTGAACATCCTGCCTTTCTAAAGCAGTTTCTAAAGTTAGTTAAGTCAACTGAATCTCTTACATCTTCAGTTGTTTCAGAATACTTCACAGTAAAACATCTAATCGCTTCATATTACTACTAGAAGGAGTGGCCAGGTGCCAGCAAATCAAAGTACCATAGTCCCATACAAACACACATGGAAAGATAGTCTGTGCCTCAAAAAACGTGTCATACTATGTCATCTTTCTTATTAGCCACTGCTGCAGAAGTAAGATCTAGAAACCAGAATCCTATTTATTCTGTTTTTCAGGCTTCAAACATAAATTGTTCCAAAACACACACAGCTTTTGTGTTTTCTAATATATATTTGTTTAATTCCTGATGGTTGACCAAACAGCTTCATAATCCAAACACAGCACTAAATGGCTCAGATCCTTGGCCATCTCCAAAGAAAGATGACACACCAGTTGACTCTGGATTCTTTCACTTGCCTCTGGAAGCTGCTCCTTCCTGAACAGATAACTCATGTTGATGCACAAGACAGAAAGTTCATGTTCTCACTGTCAGGGCTTTTCTTCCATTTACAGAAGCACAGATGTCCCTCTGGACAGTCCAGATGGTACCTGTCACCAACCTTGAATTCTCCTTACAGGGGCTTCAGGAACATGTGGGGACACAAGTGTAAAGAAGAAGCTGGTGGCCCAGCGGCTCTGTCCAGCTGGGGTTGTGATGAGCACAGTCTCTCCCCAGCCCTAGGCTCCACAAGCAAAATGTGAAAATCAGAGCCACTGCAGACACAGGCTGTGTTTTCATTAACTTTGATCTTACTTCTTTGGTCCCATCAGAGAGCCGATACTCAAGTTCAAACAGCTTCAAGCCTCAAGACAGCCTGAGTATCTGAAACTTATTGCCCCCCTCCACCCCTCTGCAACATCAGTGACCCAGCAAAGTGTGTTACCTCTCCTTGGAAAACCGTATTGCACTTGCTCTTTAAAGAGAAGGGAATGCTGAGCTGAACATACTTCATCCGGTTCCCAGAAGAGGCTGGTTTTCAAAGTCCCATGGCAGCCTAGGAGCCAAATCCTATGATACACAGGACACTCCCAGCTGCAACACTGAAAGAGATGCTACCTGCCCAAGCTATGTGCTGCACAGCCATTTACACTAGATGGGAACACGTAAGAGGAAGTGGTAAGACCACGACTTCCCATCCATGAAGTTCAGTTCGTTCTTAACACTGCCCATAATTAGGTGAGGGTTTTTTTCTGTCAAGTACCAAGCCTTCGGTATTTTCTGTCAGCTTGTCAGAGGAAGCTTATTGCACTCTGCACCTGGTCAGAAGGACTCAGTTTCCCCCTGGGGCCTGGCAAGCACAACCAGAAAAGAAAACCACCATGGGTGTGCTGTCCTCTGCAGCGTGGAGGCCAGCCTGCCGTCCTGGGGGCTCAGGCAGCAACAGAGGCAATTCAACTGGCTTCTTTCCATCCAGCTGTAACCTAAGGCTTTACCCAGCTACCATGTAATTGTCCTTTTCTATTTAGACCGAATGGCCTTGCCCAGGGGTGACAAGAGTGTCCTGCCCAGTTAAGGACCGGTCACAGACCTCCCAAACAGGGCAGGGCTTTCCCAGGGTCACGCTATTTTCTGCCAGGGACTTTCTGCACAGATCTTCATTTGCAGTGCCCTTAACTCCTGACTTCTGTGTTCAGTTTTTATTTTGCCATCTCCTGAAGATAAAAGTTTAAAGATACACTCTAAAAAACTGCTTGGTTTTCCAGGAGGCACAGTTGTTTGTTAAGCAGTGAGGAGCCAATCCCTTCTTTGTACAGGCACCGAGCCCTTGTTGACTGAAATCCACCTCTGACAGGGACTTGTTCTTTGAGATTCAGCCTCCAGTAATCTGCCTTATGCTATTACTGCAACACAATACCATTCTGACAAATCAATTATTTGCATGGTTTTACTAGCTTTTGAATTTCACATAGACGTTCCTCTCCACACACAGAGGCCCAAATTAATTTGTGAATTTCAGGCACTTTACAAAGGTACAAGCTTTTTTTCTTTTTCTATTTCTTTTTTTTTTTGTTGTTGTTATAAGCTTTGTCTCCACGGGCTCCTATTATCTAGCACCTGAGAAGGCAACTAAAGATGGACACATTCTGGAATTCCTGCTGCTGCCATTCCTGCATGTTTTCAGTACCTACTCAGAGGTGTTTAAAGCATGTACAACACGGATTTATCCACCTCGGTTAAATACCTGAGGTTACACAGGGGAGTTTCAGGTCTTATCAAACAAGATTTTTTTCTCTATCTTGTTTTTCTTCTGGGCAACAACAGGTACCTAGTGCCTCTGGGCAAAGGTCCAGCTGAACAAAGATGCCAGTTCTCATCTGTGTGTTGGGAACTGTCTTGTGATAAGACTAGAAAATAATTCCTCAGTTTTAAGTAAAACAGTTATATACTGTTAACAATGTGTGTGTGTGTCCCAAAAATCCACAAAACAAAACAAACAAAAAAACCCCCACTCCTAAACCCCCAAACTATTTTTAAACCATCTCTAAAATCTGCTCAACAAATAGAGCATCAGGTGACCCAGAGCAAATGGAACCAGAGCGGCACCATATGTTATCTTGTCCCTGCTTATGTAAAACGATTAAGAGCTGTCATTTTTGTGCCTGAATCATGCATCTACTATTGACAGTCCTGAATGCACACATTCCAGTCAGCTTGTCCATTCCTTTCTAGAGGTGCACAAACATACAGCACATAAGGACTTCTAAGACAATCCCTAGGTACCTAAGCAATACACTTGCTGGTAGGATGAGTAAGAATTTAAGTCTCTATCTCCCACCATGAGTAAAACAAGCTAATTATCTTCCATTATATAACTCATCTTGATACATCCAACAACAAACCTGTCACAGCACACACAGGCACAACAGCACTACTTCCAGTACTCTGCACAACAGCTCATAGCAATATCAAGGTGTTCCAAATAGATACCTTAATATTTTCCATGGGTACTCTAAGTTAGGCCTGTACTAACTTAGAACTTATATACACAATGCAGCTGACCAGCTTGCTTCACTGTACCTTCGTTGTCTCTCAGAGTTCCTACAACTATAACAACATGCAAAGTTAACTTAAATGCTACATATGCAAAATTAACTTTTAAACGAATGTGCCTCACCCAAGGCAGACATGCATGGGTGGAGCACAGACACAAGTTCTTCTAACAGTGCAGATCTGTTCCTGAAAAGAACTAGAGGGTGACTTCTGCTACCTCATGCTGATAATACTTTGATATTTCTGACTTTATGCCTAAAACCCTCTTCAGAGTCACCTGCACTCAGATACTTTGACAGCAGAGCACTATGTATTGAGTTTTGCGCTTCATCCACAACATTGACAGATCTTCCTTCTCCAGCTAGGTCTATGATGATCAGCCTATAAGTGGCCTTCATTCAGCAGCCTTCCCTCACCATCCTCCCTGGTGGAGCTATAGTGTATAAAGAATTCCAAGAGTCTGGCTAAGAACAGGCTCGGGAATTGGACTGGACACCACAGGATGCTGCCAAAAAGCAAAGCTCTTCTGTAGAGTTGCATGAAGGCTCAGCACTTAAAAAGCAGCAAATGCTGGAGATCACCCCAACATCTCTCAGCCTGGGAGTACCAAAACTAAAATCATATCTAGAATACAGGAGTTCTCTCAGAGCAATTCTAAAAGGCATGGAGATTTCTGCAACAAAGGGTGAAAAAAGCAGCCAGGACCCAGGGGGAGAAGCAAAAGGATCTTCCTAAGTCCATGCTGAGGTGAATACGTGGATAGGGTTGCTGAGCAGCTGTGCTATCTCATGAAGCAATATGCAAACTGATGCAAGTCTTGTCGTGAACTATGCTGGCCCTAAAAGAGACAAGAGGGCCCAAATAGAGCAGTACATCAACACAGGACTGATGAAACCCCTGCTTTATTACCAGGTTTGCTACCGTCTGCAAAACGACCTTGGATGAGTCACTCCACCTCTCTGCCTCTGGCTGCCATCTGCCTAATTAGACTAAACTATGTTGTGAGGGCTGCATCTAACTACAGATGAGTTTGGCAGGTAGCACAACTGGTTATCGATAGTGCCAAAACCTGTCAAGCAGAACTGGAACACAGGGAACAACTGCGGCCAGTCATTCACAAAAGCACTGGGTTCAGTTGGAGTCAAAAAGGCTGCAGGAGTAGGAGGCTCTCAGCACCAGCCACATTTGCGCAGTCATCTGTGTCACATATGGATTCCCAAGTTTACCAAAGCATTTCTTTCAGGGAGCCCTACGGTGTATCTCTAAGCCAGACACAAGCATTTGTATTTAACAGCGTATTCAATAAGCTTCTCTCTACAGCACTTAAGAGTGAGTAATTAAGGGAAATATTACTGCAGTAGAGCTTCTCATTAGCAACCTAATTAGCCTTCTGAAAATAATTAACATTCCTTTCTATAAAGGGAACAGATGACCCATTACATCCATCAAACAAGCAAAACAAATAACAAAGGTAAGGGAGATTTGCTCAGAGAGACAGCAATACCAGTAAAAAGGAAGAAAACAAGGCACAAATGCCCAAGACTTAGGAAGACTGGGCTATGCAGGTGGGTGTGCAGGACTGGTCCATGCCTAACCCATCTGATGTGTACATCTAGAATGCACACCTTCTGAAAGAGCACCTTCTTTCCTCTATGACTCCACTGATAATCCATCAGCTGAGACACTGGAAAATTCTGCACTCCAATTTCTTTTGAACGCACAATTTAAAGGCTCTCAAATCAATGAATCAGTCACAAACAGCTCCCTCCATATGCCAAAATTCCCCAAAGGTAGTTTTGGCTATTAAAACACTCAAAATGCCTATTAAAATAAACCATGATTTAATGCCACATGCAGCCCATTTCTGTGGCCTAGAAGAAGCGAGGCAATGGCCGTGAACTGCAAGTACACCCCTCAAAGTCTCACAGCGTGGTGCTCTGATCAGCTAGAGTGCCCTGAAAGAGTTCGGCACAGGTTTCTTGACCAGTGCATGTTGAAAATCAGTGTGGGCGAACAAAGAGTCACAGGCTTCAGTGTTGTGCAATGTGTGTGTGCATACAGAAGAGAGCAAAACAAATGGTGCACATTAATATATCACTGCCTGGTGCAGCAAGAACCCTGGCATTACGACAGCCTGATGCACTGTTTCAGCATAGGACAGCAGATAGAGGAGAAATAAGCCATGATGGAGCTGAATTTCCCAACATGCACATACTCAGGTAACACAGCAAGCATAATAAATCATGAACATGCATTTGCATTTTCAGACATTTCCATGTTTGATGTACATTTACATTTCCCTGGCAGGAGAAGTGAATACTCATAGCCTTCAAGAGTGATCGCAGTGAGGGCGAAGCTCAGCTATACAAAAGCTTCCACAGCTACATCACTATGGAAACCACAAATCCACCACCTGCTCTGTTTGTCTGCTTCTTTTGCTGGTTAGAACAAAAAGAGAAAACAAAAGTATTCTTCCAGGTTATCGTTTTCTCACTTTCTCACTTCTGTCAAGACCACAGGAGGACAAACATATTTTAGCTGCTTCAAGGACTCTCTTCCTCAAGAGCCCCCTTTGTGAAACCTGCCCAACCTCTCAACCCAGTTGGGCAATCTGTCCCCCAGGATGCTTCCACCACTTCTTTCAGTGAGAACTCAAACACAGTCTTAGCCTCCACAGCTTCCCTAGGCTTCTGGACTAAGACAACTCCAAAGGCAGCTCACTCTAGGCCAAATCCAGCTAGCTGGCATAATGAGAAGCTGAAAACTCTTCTGGAAACAAGACCTGTCTTGACTGAAATATCATTCACTTTCTTCCTCAAATCTCTTTTAAGAGCATTTGAAGTGCTCTCAAAACAGCGTAGGGCACGTGATAAGACAGCTGTAAATGCAAGGGTTACACTTTTTCTGTAAGAAGTCCATCATTTCTGCAGCAGTTGCTAGTTACAGATAGCTGCTCCTGCACTAAAAATCTGAGTCTCTCTCAGCAAAAGCCTAATATTAAGCCAAAAGCAACTCTGGAAGATCCAGAAGGAAAATGGCTTAAAAATGCTCAGAAGTCTGCAACATGGCATGCATGGCACAGCCTGGGTATGTAAAATGGCTGAAGGAATCTTCATACCAATCAGCAGGAGGGGAAGGGAAAAAAACAAGTGAAAACCACTCCACATCCAAGTATGTGCATTTATGCTAAGGAGCAGCCTCTGAACAAAACCTTCAGCAGCACTGTCTCTTACACTGGGCACCTCTTGCCTGAGCTCCTGAGCTCAGAGCAGTTCATGGAAAAATCAGAGAAGAATTTAGTCTCTACAGCCTCTAAAGACCTCAGTGCCTCTCAACTTCAGTGGCCAATTGACAAGCATTATACATACAAATGCCCACCAGTAAACAAGTTGTCCCAAACAGCCATTTAAATATAACCCTCTCCACTAAAGCAATCTGCATGGAGAGAAAAACCCTGCCTGTGCCCAGAGAACTTTTAGCAGATGACACTTTGGCATCTCAGCAAGACAGAGCTAGGAACAAACTGACACAGTGTAAGTTCTCTAACAAAACCCATAGCAATACTAGACAGAAGGTGCAGCCTCCCACCTCCCTGTTGCAAAACAGGCCAGAGCAGTCAGTGCTCCCATCTTGGTGCTAACTCACTGCCCTAACCTCACAGCCAGCTCCAGGCTGGCCTTTCCAGACATGTCCCAAGTTTGCTGGCATTACAGGAGCCCACAGAATGATCAAAGGTTACTTTTGCATCCTCGAGGATGCCAGGACAACAATGCACAAGCAGTTTCATGGAGGACAAGCTGAGCTGAGTGGAGATCACAGTCTGCAGGGTCACGTCACTGGTTTTGGAAGCAGATCTGTCTGCATCTCTAGGGGACAGTATCCTGAACAGCCTGAGTGGATGGAACATACAGGAGGCATTGGAGGAATGAATAATTCATAGTCTTGTTCTGCTGCCAATGGATCTACGTTTTCTTGTGCCCATACAGAGCTCAGTTTTTGTTTTAACAGTAATAGGAGATGTCTGCACTTTCTTTGATGGTTCTTGAGGGCAGGTGATAAGCAGCATTTGCTCTACTCACAGCAGTAGTACCATACACCAGAGCACCTGCCAGACACAGCTTTCTTCAGAAGTATTCATGGCTGCATCGTTGACAAAACGGCTGGACTCATTCCAAGGCTCAGTCCCTCACCAGAAGCCTCCCCAGGAAGCTGCTGACGCTTGCTTTATCATAACCTTGCAGCACTGGTCTGGACTTTCCTGCTCAGTGTACGACACTGACCAAATGAAGCCCTGCATTCAGCTACATAACGAGCAGGATCGGCTGGAGCTTGAGGCCACAGCTGACCCTGCTTATTCACGCTGTTAGCATTGCTATGGCTTTCCTTCAGCAGCTCACTTGGTCTGCTCCCCAGCCCCAGAGAGGCACAGGGTCTATCAGGCAAGAATACCTAACAGAAGTGGGACAACAGAAGACACTAGCATAGGATCTCTTGGGCACTACCACTAAAAGAGGATAATGAGACTCCTGAGATGGGCTAGGCAGAGAGAGGAAGGTGCTACATGAATCTGAATTTTATATATGTAGCACCTACATATTCAAAGCCAGTTCCCAGTTAGAGATCAAATACTGTGCATGACCTACTCGTGAAACTTTATCCACAATAGGGAAAACAATACTGTAGCCTGAACCGCTGTGAGCTGTATCAGAGCAATTGTGCTTATCCCCCTGTTAGGGCATCTCACCAGACACAGAGTGCTCTGAAGATGCTGCAGGGCCTGGCGATCGTCATTCTGGTCCCACAGTGTCCAGCCCATCTACCAGGATCAATATAAAGTTTTGCTCCAGGATATAAATCACCCTTACAATTTGATAGTATTTTACATTCACTACACAAGCATAACAGACTGCCATAGATACAGGAGAGTGAGCAAAATGAGCCTAAAAAGACTAGTAGAGTAACACGCTGGTGAATCAGATGCAGAGACTGCACTGCTTGTTACAGCCAGGAATAGATTCCTCATCATCCAACTCACACCTGAGCTTTTATCACCAGAGAGAGCAACCCTTCACACTTTACCTACTGTTCTGGTTTAGCTCAGAGATACTGCTCCACTGTCCTGATTGTTCTACCTACCTAAGGTTAGCAGAGTGTGAGGTTTTAAAGAGACGGTAACACTGGAGTAAGTTTGGAAATGTAAATTACCAGCAATCAGAACAGCGTGACTCCAAGCCGACAGAAATCAAGGGTGATGTGTGCAAACGGTGACCTCTCTCACGCTTCCAGAAAACAACTTGCAGTTTGAACCGGTGGAAATAACTCACATCTTGACCATCCTTTATGCACTCCACATATTAAAATTTCAAAGGTCCTACCTACAACGCGGTCAGCAATGTACTCTGAGAACTGCTCTGGTTTTATAGTCTACGAGTGCATTCCTACCAGTCTTACCCTCCAGCCCCTTACCTTTTCCAGGGAGGAATCCTGGAGCTCTCCCACTTTTCAGTCAGTTCCTGGTTTATAGCATCCGTGGGTCGACCAGGTTGCCTCCAGCAGGTCCAAGCCGTTTCAGATCCCAGCTGTTTTCAGACCAGGTATGTGTGACCGACAGCTAACACACCAACCAGACAGCTTTCCTAAACCAAAGAAGTACAATTTCACCTTAATAAAGTGCAGTGCAAAAGAGGCTTCAAACACTGGAAGAGTTCTACATATGGATAGCTTAGCTCTGGTACGTTGGGCCCTGGAGGACCTGACTTCTTCAGAGCCCCAGGCAGGCGCCTGTACCTGCTCCTCACCCAGGGCGGCTCCCTGGCAGCCACCTCTCCCCTGGTGAGGCTGAGCCTCCTGTCTCTTCACTGTCCTCCTGGATCCCAGCCACAGCAAACACACAGAGCAGCTTCACCAGAGCCAGTGACCAAAGGTTCCTCACTGCTACCATCTCAGCCGAAGGCTTGGTTAACCCTTGAAGGGTCTACCAGAAAGTGCTTTATTTCTATTTTCCTCGCCAATCCCCCAGTTTTTGAAGCAAGCCTCACTGCTGACTCCTTTTCACCCCCATCCTCCCTCTCCTCTCCTCTCTTGCTTCCCTATCTTCTTCACCTCCTCTACTCCTCACTTCTCCAACCATCGCACTTCTCCCTTCGCCACCCTGGCACAGAGCACAGCCTTCCAGTAAGCACCACTGCCACCCACAAGCCACCCCAGCCTGTTCCTGGGGGCACCAGCGCTGCCCCTTACCCTGGCCCCAGTGACCCGACCACCTTTCACCTCTGTATTGGGCTACGTGACCTGAGCAAGCAGAGCCCATCAGCTTAGGCTATGCTTCTCCTTCTCTTCAAGCGCTGAAATTTAGGATGTCACACTCCCAATTTTCCCAGCAGTCACACCTCGAGGTGCCAGCTCCAACACACAAGTATCTTACGTCGTACTCGTATCAGCCTCACAGATCTTACACTCCAAGGGCTTGTCCATATGTAACATTTCTCTGGATTAGTTTGCATGTGAAGAAATCACAGGGCAAGAACATTTCTACATCAGATTGTGTAACAAATGGGATCTTCATACTGTCTTATGAATCAAGAGATTTTGAGCACCAAAGTCCAACAGGAATTCCAGAGACACGTTTTCCTTAAAAATACTGAACCCAACCAACTCTGTTTTTATTTAGATAACACTAAACAACAAAACCACTCCAGTTAAAAATGCAGATTAAAAAACTAATCCTTACCCAACAAAACCTTCCCACCAAGATTAACAGATTGATGAATAGCATAAAACTACTAATTAAATCAATGTAGCATGGGTATTATAGAGACATGCTATGAACTGAGGCTTGCATCTACTTTGGAGTCTCCTTCTATTGAGAGCAATAATTTAACAACTAGGTATTTGTATATCAAATCTTTCAGCTGAAGACCCACCATGCCTTACCCTGCTGCCTTTTGAACCTGCACACCGACCAGCTGGGATCTGAACTTCTCTGTACGTGGTAAACAAGAGTACAAAACATGGTAGGTGTGGCTGAATTTCCTTCCCAGAAGGACTGAACAACCTCAGAGGTACACCTAGGGCATGCACTGCTATAGAGTACCCACCTCCTGAAAAGGAAGTGCCTTTCTTCTGGAACAACAACAACAACAAAATTGCAGGAACAACTCCGTAAGGCAAAAATTTGCAGGAAAACAAATTATCTCCAAGGTTCAGAGCATCCTTCCCCGGATACCTCTAGGTCAGTCCCCTGTCTCTACGGAAAGCTTCTGGCAAAGCCTGGAGAAGAACATTAGACTTCCAGAGTTTCAGATTTCTTTTAAAAGCCACACCACCACCCAACAGCTGAAGAGGTTTGGGCAGATGCCCACACACCCACGCAACTACAGTATCTGCAAAAGCTTCTGTGGCCATTTATCGCCAAGAGCAGAAATGCCTTGAGAATAACTGCCAAGAATCTTTATTTTTTTTGTTCTTATCCTGCAATCTGTCTTTTACCCAAAAAAAAACCCCAAACCACACAACAACAACAACAAAAAAGCAATAAAAACCTAAACAAAACTCAGGTTTCAAGCAAACACACAATCAAATTCCCTCATGCTGCTAGATCTGGCTTGTATTATCAGACTCTCACCTACTTTTTCTTCATGTACACTCTTCCCTGCTTATGTTCCTTCCACTCGGTTCCTGCCAAGGCAATGAAATAGAACAAACTGGCTTTACATTCAGGTTTTCAAGCATTACCACGCCTCTTCAACATTTTGCGGCCAACCGGCCACAGTGAACACTTAAGACTTCTTGCAGCTTGCCACACATCCCTGCTATCTGCATTTTAACATGAATCTCTTGCCCATTTTCTTATTTTTCATGTCCCAAGGATGAACTACAGACTACTGTCCATAATCTGGTGAACCATCAAAGACCCACAGACCCAGAAGGTTATTTTCTTATGAACATTTACATATACCTCATTATTCTTAAGAGTTCATCTAACATTTTTTTTTCTGTTGATTTCAGGTTCTGTGAAGACATTTCTCTGAAACTGGGGTTAAATCTGACCTTGCAATATGGAAAGTTAAGCAGAAGGTGAGTTAAAAAGGAGCAACGCTTACAAAACTCCACCTACACTTTCTTTATGAAGTACATAACACATGTTACATCATGAAAGCAAACTCATTGGCTTTTTGGTAATTGAAGGCAGGGTACCGTTGCCTAGCAACTTATCTGATTACCATTTTTTCAAGTATCACATGCACACTTAGATATGTTGCATAATAATGTCTCACTTTTATGCTGCCTAACCCAATGGGGAAAAAAACAGGGGAGGGGGGCAGGTACCAAAATTAATGCCTTCAGTCTCTTTTCTGGCAAAAGAGAAAGCACAAGATAGTAGCTCAAGAACAGGCTGAAACATTATTATTCCTGAATTTTATTTCTGCTTTTTTCTGGCTTGCTGAATGTGCTTATACAAGCATTTTATCTTCCCTACTTGTCTGCAAAATGACACTAATAATACCAGCCTCACAGAGACACACTGAAAATTCATTAAGAACAGAGAGATTCTCAGATGAAAGACGCAGTGGAAGTGCTGGTGTTAGCACTTACAGCTTTTTAGTACTCCAAATGCTGCTAAGCTCTGGTCCAAAGTATAGCAAATTTTAATCATTGTCATGACAATGTCCAGTCCTTGTTTCTCAAACAAGGATCTCTAACCATGAAAACTGTATTTCTCCCATTGGAACATGACAGTTTCACTTCTTCTTCACCTGACAGAAAGCTGGGAAAAGAAAAAAGAAAACAAAAAAGCACACACCTCTAGGACCCCCTCCATAAGGTGGCGTACCCCCACTTGAAATTGGAGCACTTGCAGTGCTTGGAGTTCATACCATGAAAATCAGAGGTGAATCAGAACATGTGCATACATGACATTTTTAGAAAGCAGCATGCCGTATTTACTGATCTGCTCTTTGAAACACTAATTACGTTCTAGCTAATCTACAAAAGAATTAAGTGTTCAGTTGCCTTTACAGCAAGCAGTAATACCTGATAATACAAGCATTAAACTGAGGCATTGTTTCCAAAGGAATAAAATTACCTAACAGGTTAAGTTGACATTTTGCAAATCCACAAGTTATATGCTAATACAATATAATATACTGCCTACTTTATACATGCACCTGAGTCTCCCATTGCACAGAACGCACCCCTGATACTGTGCTAGCCTCTGTCAGCTGAAGTGACTGAAGCTGATGTTTTGGAAACTCAGTATCTCATCTCCATGGTAAAGTATTAACCGGCAAAGGAAAACTGAAAGCAGCAACAGCCAAGCTCTTATTATTGCTAAGGAATTGTGACATTACCTTCACGGCGGCTCCTCTCTTCCTGCCAGACATTAGAGCATTTTTATAAACTCTGTCCTACATCCTGCAGCTCTTGTGCAAGACCACTTCCAATCAGAAGCTTAACTGCAAGATCTGCCCTGGAAAGAACGGCTGGATCAAAATAAACCAAATCACATGGCATCTATCATGCCACTAGGGGAAACTATATACACATCTTGAAAACACCAGGAATCACAAAAAGAAAGAACCCTCCCTCTAGTACTTACTGGAAGCATCCTTACTATAAACCTCCACTGACACAAAATACAAAAAAAAGACGTGGGCCAAAGAGTGCCCCATGGATTAAGCAAGCCCGGCTTGGCTAGGTTGGTCAGTGGGAAAGAAGAACAGCCACATACACCACTATCACCAGGCAAGCGGTGAGAAACCACTCAGAGCTCTGCATAGACACTGTCCCAAATAAGAGTCCTCAACCCAAGTTAGGCTGGTGGAGCCGAATGAGTTTGACTGCCTTCAGAATGAAAAAAAAAAACAACACCAAACAGACTCCCCGTCCCCAGAAGGCACTTAGCGGTACATACAGCACTCTGCCACAGCTACCCATGCTAAAGAGAAAGCTTCCTCCTTCAGAAATACTTTAGCATCTCCTTCATGCTCCCAGCAGAGTCACAGAAAGGGGACAGAAAGGCGCTTTGCAGAGATCCTTCATACAGGCTACCTTCAATACACGGCGCACCTGAGAGCAAAGATCCAGCAAGGAAGGACTCAAAGAGCAGCTTCACCACTCTGTGCTATCAACACTTATCTAATGACTACTAATGCTTGGATCTTACGCAATGAAGGCAAGGCAGCAAGCACTTGTGGTAGGGAAGATTCCCCCCAGTTGTCTAATCCAGCTTTGACAGAAGCCTGTGGGGGCGGGGGAGTTTTGAAATAAGGTTGTGGCAAACTCATGTGAGCTGACACTAATAAAAATCCAGCACAAAAGAAAGGGTAACATAAAACGCTTCTCTCTTTTATATAATAATTAGGTACCTCTGAACTAGTAACCGATAGGTATTCTCATTCAGATATGCCTACAAACATCTCTGCAGCAGTCTGGTTTTTATTTAGCCTCTTAAGGACATGTTAAAGAGCTGCACACACCTGCAAATACACATCGTTTACACTTGTTTGCGCTGGGCTGTGAGGTGCATGGGCTCTGGCTGGCACTAGATATTATTGGGTGTATCATTTACAACCAGGAATGTAGCACTCTGACTAACCAGAAAGAGCACGTTGTTCCCAGTTGGCACAGATGTTGGGAATCTGCCCCTGCAGAGCCAAAGCCTTTGCCCAGCCTGGCTTTCTTTCAGGACTCTTTCTGGTTGCCTGCACAACCACCTTAACCTGGGAGCTCAGAAACCACCTGGATAACTCCTGCCTCACATACCGTCACAGAAACGTGACAAGCAGAACAGTTCATTTCTGACGGACACGGCAAACCAGCACTCTGCTCCCCCACTCAGTCTGTACTGAGCCTGCAGAGCTAAGAGCAAGCAACATGGTCAGGAGATAAAGTCACCAGAGAATACCGAAATGCATACAGGAAGCAGTCCTGAGAAGTAAAAGGGGATCATTTATAAACCCACACCAGCAAGCCACAGGCAGATAATCCCTTTTATGTTGGAAAACATTAGCTAGCTAGATGATCAATCTTCTTTCAGAAGAAGCAAGGAAAAATAACACACTTCGTCTTTCACAGCAGGCAGAGTTTATTTGGAAAGAGAACTCCCACTTGTATTGTTCACCTTCATGTCTTTCCCTCAACATCCAATCCAGGACCACCTTTGCTGGATGCTGCTTCACTTGCAGCTATACAGGAACATACAGGACAGAAGTTTGCTCAGGTGCCACCTCTGCAGGGCACAGCTCTGGCATCTGAAAGCTTACCAAACTATACAACCACCCATGGAGGTGGGCAGCGCATCCCACAAAACTAAGGTGAGGAGTGGGAACAGAGGCTTTTCCTGCCTACCGCTGGCAAACAATTTCTTTAAGTAATTGACCCATTTTCTGCAGAATAATTAGCCCTAGGGAATGAAGCACTGCTGCCCTTTAATTAGTCATGTTGTTACCTCTCCTGTCTTACCATGTAATAGTAGGCTGCCTAAGACTCAAAAAAGAAACAAAAGAAAACAACAACTTAATTTCATTTTCTTAAACATGACATTTATTAAAGGCAATCTAGAAACAAAGAATCCTAAGGTACAATTGGCAACAATGAAATTTCCCATTACTTCATTGATTTCATCATCAGAACAAGAAGGTCTTGTTCATGCCACTACCCTTTAAACCTCCTCAAGGTATTAGGTTTCTCTCTTTCAGGAGCTTTTTCAGGATACTTTCCCATCATCCTCCACAAGAAAAAGCTTTCCACTGTCAAAAAGTATAACAGAAAGGACTCAGTTGGACTTGATGATCTTAAAGATCTTTTCCAACCTAAATGAGTCTATGAGTCCTTGCCTAAAAATCTAGTCAAACCTCCTGCATGTCACAATTTATTAAAATTTCATGCAGTTTCTTGCAACAGAGCTCAGTAACCTGGATAAGGACAGTAGTCCTTTAGTCTAAGCAGATTAGATTCGCATACCACAAAGAAAGAACACAAGAAATCACACCACAACCAGCGTGGCAACTCCAAAACTGGCAAAGGACTGTCCAAGCGAGTCTCACAGAGACGACCCTTAGTGCCCAATCCCATGCTGCAGAGGAAAAAGAAAAGCTACAAAGTCTGGCCCTAGACTCTACGGTAAGTACAACTCCGAGGACACAAGCAGGACTTGCTACCAAAGCACATGATGACAGCAAAAAGATGGGGGGTTCCCCGACGCCCCAAGAAGAGCGCACAGCCACCTCTCCCTCTCTCCCACTCCCCCCAGATGACCTCCTTCCCGGCATGCTCTGCCCTGGATTGTGGCTCTTTTCTAATGCTTCAGAGGAAGGCAGAAAACTAAATTCATCTGGCTAATGACGTCACCAGAGGAAATACCCTTCCTGGACACAATGCACTGACTGCCGGCAACCCTCAAGCACTCAGGACAAGTCAAGTCATTGTCTTAACCAAATAGGCAGGTATTACAAGCACATTTAAGACTCTGCAAAACAGCTCCTCATCTCCAGAGTTCTTAATGTGTGGGTCCACAAATTACGAGGCCAAAGGAATCCCTACTTCTCCAAAATGAATTAGTGTATAGACTGTAAAAAAGAAAAAAGAAAAAAAAATATCTCAATTTAAAGACTCCAAACACTCCTTCACCTTACCAAAAAACCTCTTCCTGTCTTATACTCAAAGTCAGAAACCTGCATCTTCCTTCAAGGTTAAATTTGCCTTTCACTGCTCAGCACCACATTGCGTCACAATACCGTCAGCAAAACTGCCAAGTCCTCACTATCAGCTGCCATTTCCATACCTACGCAGAGATGTAGGTTGCTGTCAACCCACACCTCAATAAGCTATCCACAACCCTTGTTTAGTCCCCCCCTTGACCATTTCTGTAAACCACCATGAGATCTTGCCACAAGAATACCAAGGTTTGAACTCTCCTCAATGAAGTAGCTCATTTTCTGCCTCCACTGTCACCCCCAAAGAGAGAGGGAAGAACAACACTGACCAAGGCTACAGACCTGCTGCCAGATCCTCAGCACAGAGACATTTTGCAACCACAAGTGGTGCTACCTGCTTGCCCCTTCCACCAGAAGGTTTCCCTTCCACCAGACTGTATTACTTCCTTTCTCAATATGCCTGTGGTCAGAGGATCTCAAGATGTTTCACAGATATCCAATAAGCTGCTTGTAACACTTCTGCTGACCTTTGTTCAGGAAGCTGCTGTATCTACTAGTCAAACCCAAGAATTTGGACTTCACTCTTGTTTCCCATCTACCTGTGAAACGCCACCTTTCTGTACTTCAGTTTGCCATTCTACAAAAAGGGGGGCACCCACCTTCTTCAGTGGGAGTCTCAACACAGCACTATAACATTTGTAGACATATACACAAAGATGCTCCAGGGGAAAAGTATCTACTTTCAAATTAAGTGAATGATCTTAATTTATCCACAGTCTCAAGATGTGTGTTGTCACCACACACAGAAAAACTGACATCCCTGCATGGAAGAGGTCATACCTTCTCACTGGGACCAGGCGTCAGGATTCAGGAAGGACCTTCAGGATGTGCCGTGGGCATCAGAGGGCCTTACAGACATTTTCTACAGGGCTTTCCTCAGTGCTGGCTAAGGAAACGATTCCATACCAATAAGTATTCATTTTCTATTTCCTAATAATTTTATGCTAGCTTTTCTTCTCAGGACTTCCTATTTACAGTAGCCAGCCCCATCTCTCACTGACACAGTATATATATCACTGCATTTGCATTCCTGGAAACCACAGATCAGAGCTCTTTGGGCAACCTATTCCGGCGAATCCCTAACGCACACAGCTCTAGCAGGCATGGAGTTCCTACCACCTCACCTCTGAATAAAGGGACTGCTTTTTCCTCAGAATTAAGAGGGAAGCAGGATAAACCTGACAAATAAATGATGCCAGAGAACAACATGGAATACTTCATCTGACAGTTTTACTGCTTCTGCTATGTAATCAGGAGCCTTAACAAGTCTGTACTTAGACCAGCAATGCCAAAAGCTCTCTAGGAAGCCCCAGTGGTGATGAGGGATGGGCCAGTATCCCTGCTCCTAAGCATCCTAGAGACAGTTTTCAAAAGCCTAGTGCAAAAGACAGGAGACAGAAGGCATCAGATTTTTCTATTTTGCCAAAATTCAGCTATTCTAAATATTTTTCCATACCAAAAATGGGATAGGAGCAA